>CM071607.1:16183581-16430581 GCA_036365135.1 Miichthys miiuy | reverse complement strand
ATCTTGTGATGATCACGGGGATGTGGTCTCCCACACAGAAATACAAATATGCCAGCATAAATACACACACACACTGCCCCCAGATGTTTCTTGACATGGTCTGCTGTGACTCCAGTACATTTGTTTATCCCTGCATGCATAGTTAACTCTCCATGCTCTGCACAACAGAGCTCTGCACTTTTCCACTGTAACTCTTTTCCACTCACTCCTTCATACGTCTTCTGAACTACCACAGAAACACAATAGAAAGATTCATTAGTCCACCTAAAATGGTCGTGATCGCTGTTGTAAAGTGATATTTCTTTCGTTGCTGTACAACTTGTGAGGGCTGAAATCACAAATACCAAAGCTCTGCCAAAAGATGTCACTGCGCTTGTCACACATCTGCTCTCTGGCATGAGGCACCACCAGCAAACCAATGCATATTTCCATGACTGCATTATCAGACATGCCATGGCAGGTGTCCTAAAGTGTGCGATCCAAATGAGCATTCAGCAATGCTGGTGTGAATGGGGATATTTATTATACTCCTAATGTAGCTTTGTGAGAGTTCCATGCATGTTGTTAGCTCACTGTGGTTTCTCCCTGTTCACCCCACTCCTCTGTTAAAGGCTCTGCACTCTCTCACAGGTGTTTTCAATCAATTATTATGCTGTTAGCCTGGGATGTCACAAAACTCTACATTGCAATAAAAACGATAACTTGTCTTGCCTTGACAGGTGCTGCAAAGACTGAGGGTGCTGTCAATCAAGCCAAATTTGTAGCCAACATGTCCGCAAAGTTTGTAATCAGGCTACATAAGTGAAAACACCTGTGTGTGGGTGGCTATAGGTGTACAGGGGCTCTAACCAATCATTGGTTTGCTGTCAACTCTTACCATTGCATCTATCAGTTATGCTAAAATTGTATGACTTAAAGTAATTGCTGAGAAAATTTGTAAAATCACAACCCTGTATACTGTAATTGCACCCACTCATGGTTTTCCAGTCTGACTGTCTGCTTTGTTTGTTTGTTGCCCTGATGGACTTTGTTTTAGCAAGCATCAAAGGCCATAGTGGCTGTGAAGTGAAGCCTCTGCAGAAGAGCCAAAAACTGCAGTTCCTCAAACGTCCACTCGAGGCTGGCTGCAGAACGAGTCAGTGTCCATAAGTCCCCATGTTAAAATGTCCAACTTCACAGCAGAAATAAACATGTTTATAGCCTGGTACAAAAAACAGTTTTGGTCTCTATAGCTAATTTTCCGTTCATGACAACTGTACTGAGTCTGAATTTTTATTTAAATCACCTGTTCAAATTATATTAAGGCTTAAAGTTATGCATAATTAACAGCTTGTCAGTTTTGATTGATTCATTTGGAAGCCGTTAGAGGTGGCTTGTTTGAGCACCAAGGCATTGGCCTGTCAATGAGCCACGTCTTTGCCAAATTTTAGATTAAATGGGAGGTGGAAGAGGCAGGACTGCCAACATGGCAGCGGCCAGAGCCACTACACTCTGAGCTTCACAACGGCTCTTCAGAAACCTGTGGGTGACGTGACGGATACGGATACTGTGAGGAGTTTTTACTAATGTTGCCATGTTGCTGAAATCTCAGCAATTACTTTGGTAAGTACAATTTTATTATAAGCAATGCAAACGATGATAATAACCCTCTTCAATCACCATCTCCACATCACCAGTGTCAAGAGAAAGCTGGCATAAATTAAAAATGGTCTCCTCCTTCTATACCTCCTCACAAATCTCTTGCTATTGCTATTATAATCCTGTCAATAACAGCGACTCTCCTCGTGCTTCTTTCTTCATCTCTCCTGCAGCCACTTCCTTGCTCCTAAAGGTGAGATTTCTGCCAACAGCTGCTGTGGGTCACATGTTTTGTCACGTTGTTAACACATAATAAGCCCACGCACTCTTATAAACATCAAAGACTGTATTTTTTCTCTCGACGTCGATGCAGCGTCCACTCCTGTTGTCACTTTGAACACATACACCATTATTACTGCTGGTGTGAAGAGATGGAGAATTTCATGGAATAAAACATAATACACATGCAAATGGGCACACACAAACACACAATACACATACATGCATACTGATACACACACACACACACACACACACACACACGCATACAGCATATATACAGCCAAGGTCCTGGCATGTCTGAAAAGAAGCCTTTGATGGTGCGGCCCTCACTCCTCATTTGCCGTTTGAGTTGGCATTGGCAGAGTTCTCCTGAGGTCCCCTGGCCCCGACACACACACACACACACACACACACACACACACACACACACACACACACACACACACACACACACACAACCCTGAAAGCCTCATGGAGCCTGCAGGGAGTCAAACTGCTCTCACCTGTTGTCTCTGGCAGCCTAAGAGGGGACGATTAGCGCCCAGCACTGACAATATGCTCTTTGTTCCCCTCTTTCTCTCAGTCTCCCTCTCTGCCATCTCATACTCGCAGTCTGTCGCTTCTGCCACTGCTCATTTCTCCCCTCTCTCCTTCTCTGTCTTCCTCTGTTTCTACCTCTCAATGTCTCCCCGTCGCTCTATGTGTCCATCTTGCTCGCTTACTATTTCTGTCTCCCTCCCTCTTTCTCTTGCTGTTTCTATCCGCCTCTAATGCCCTTGTGGCCATGAGAGCGGTGTGTGGAAAACAGTTGAGCACTTTATCACAGATCATCGAGATAATCCCTTGCAAATACACTTCGTGATGGCGCTGTGCACATGTGCTGCAGAGGTCTCATCGCCGGGCCAATCAGAGCGACCGAAGCCAGATTTAACTCATTTTGCTTCGCACTGATATCAAAACTATGAGGGGGTCAAATGTTTTAAACATTAGCATCGATGTACAGTATGAATCAAGCTCTGGAGAAATGTGCGGTTCACAGCACATGTTCCACTATGAATGCATTAGCATGTATTAGTGAGGCCCGGTCATCCTTGACTGGCATCTGTGGGTGAGAGGGTGTAACAGAGTGTCCCTCACGCCAGGAAGAGCACAGAGGCCGCAAACAACCCGGGTGTGACATTTCCACAGGCTGGGTCACAGATGTACAGCTGTATAAAGTGGCCTTTATGGCCAGAGGGGAAGACCTCTGTGAGATCTGGGTAAGTCGAGCTAGCGTTCCACCGTACATTGAAAACATAGTGAACAGTGCTGGAGGGGTGGGTGAGCTGCAAAGAGGAAAGGCGTGTCCGTCAGCTCAGTATCAGCTACACTTAAAAATGAAAATAGCTTTCTTAAGAGTCTTCTTGGTTTCAGTCTTTCTTTCTGTTGATGTTTATTATAATTCCTGTGTATAATAGCTGGACAAAAATGAAGTGTGATGAGTTTCTGGATAATTTAAGGGACATTTGTAATAACTAGAAAATAAAATTAATGTGTTATTCATGTGACTACTGCAGGAAATTAGCTCAATTAATGCTTGAAATAGTTCAAATACTGAACAAAGTTAAAGTGGAAGTTGGGGCTGGGTGAAATAAATTTAAGTTTCAGTTTCAGCTGAAGGCCTGGGCGAAGCAGGAGTGTCAATTTAGGAGTGAAGTTGAACTTTAAGCACTGAAATCATTTGAAATGTCAGTCGGGGTGTGTTGGTGAAATTTGATCTGGAAGTGTCAGAATTAGTGCCACTTCAACTGTATAAACTGAAAGAAGTGCAAGCTGAGGTGTAAGTGGTGAAACTCTCCATAAATATATTTGTTTAAGCAAGGTTAAAAATTAACACCCGCCAATTGCAGGTAGATTTTCCTTTTGATGAGTAAATCTCTGAAGGCTATCCACCTCAATGGTGAGTGAATGTTTGTACCAAAACAGTCATGAAATAAAAAATAAAGGGTTAGGGTCAATAAAGTCTCTGTCGTGTTTTGGTGTCATTTACTGTCGTGTCCACTGCGGTCTGTGTCAGATTTGATCAGTATGCTTCTACCATGAGTAAGTGGGCTACGTGGTAAAGTTTCCATTTTGTCTGTAAAACTCCTGACAAAAGAAGGACGAAACATACATATGTGACCCAAAAAAGGCATTTATTAGTTTGATAAAAAATATACTTGGCTGGTGGATCAGTCCCCACTGAAGTCAAAAAAAGTTCATTTCAGGTACTCCATATATAACATCAGTGGAGTCTCTGACAAGTAAAGGGACATTTGAGTTAAATATGTGAACTGTTTAAACTACAAATCAATTTAAGTCAAGTGTATTTTATTAATATAGCCTAATTTACCTTACAGAGGTACATCAAACAACACCGTCTATTCTTACAACCTCTTGATCTGCCAGAGGGTAAACTTTAGGCCTGAGGAAGACCAACAGAGGAGGACTATGAAAAGTAAGAATGACAATATTAAGCAAACATACAAACACATAATATACAGTAAAAATCACTGAGAAATACCAGTATGAAATCAGCAGGCATCGTGTATGAAGTTGGGAGCAGCAAACCCACAGACGAGCCAAACCTGATTGTTGATCTGACTGTTAGCACAAGTCCGTTATCAGACCTGCTGATAAGGTGTTTCCGTTCACCTGACCAGTGTGCAAACAGGCATTGTATGTACAATGTCACATACAGTATCTGAACAATGCCTTCTGTGTGATTAGGACGGGGAAGGTATAACAGACAAATTATATATTGAATGAAGTGAATTTATTTATAGAGCATATTTAAAAAAAAAAAAACAAATCTTAAAGTTTTTTTTTACTGAGAAATTAAAAACACATTTAGATAATGAAAATGAAAATGATAAATGCATTAGAAATATAAGCCCAGCTTTAGTCAACAGAAACACTTACTCACCTAACTGCCCTCTTGTTTCTGTTGGCCCCTCCGAAGCTGCAGCAGAGTGACTTGGTTTGAATTGGCACTGGTGAGCAGCTGGAGCACAAACACTACCTGTCAGCTCCTGGAGGCTCGTATCGTCCTGCTGTGGTGCCGTCTCTCGAAAAAAGTAGTGGCAGCCTGAGTCTGTCTACTGCATTTAACATTGGGCTGTAGTTCATACACGTATGCCCTGACCCCGTGCAGCAAAACGTGAAGTAATCCATAATGTGCTGGAATGTCACTTAAGCTGACTAGAATGGCTTTTTCAACTGTGAGCTGTAGTCACGACCCCAGATCCCTGGCAGAGGAAACAAAATCAGATCTGAGCCAAACTCTCTCTGTAGCTCTTTCACTATCCATTGATGTCAGGACTCATTAGGAGATGACAGAAGAAACTCGGCTGCTTCAGCTGGCTGCAGAGAGCATTGGCAAGTATTGTAGAAGATACAGACCTGCCACCACTATGACTAATACATGGAAACAAGGTTCAAAATCAGTCAAGTGTTCCTTTAAATGAAGTATGTCTCCAGGGTGCAGAGCTCTGGGAACATCAAACTCATGCAGGTGGAGTGACAGTAGAGGTCCTGACTACTGAAACACATCAACAGGGTACACAGAAGGTGCCGTTTAAACCACCTGTAGGATGTAGTATTCATCTGAGGGCAGAGGCAACATAGTGCTGCTCAATCTTTGAGGAGTTTGAAGACTAACTTCAAAAGATATTTCTGAGGCTTCACAGGGTTTTATATTTTATGTCTGCTGAATGCTATATGTGTAAAAAAGATGCATTATGCTCTTTGCCTACATGTAGGGCTGGATATTGTTTAAAAAAATGACAATATCTGTACCAATACCAGCACATTTAAACTCAGACTATATAGTATTTCATTAAATACCTAGTGTTGAAGAGGGCATTGGCCTTGTGATCATGGTGCAGCTCAAATTCTTGAAGTTTTCTCCATGTCTGATGAGATGCTTTGTCATATTAATCACATTCATACATTTATTTCCATCACATGCCACAGGCGTGTAGTACAGCTAGTTGGAATCTGGAATTGAACTCCCAGCTGCGTAAAATACACTGCGCTTGAGTTCACCACAGACTGTATGTAGTAGCTAGCTGCTAGCTGTGGCTGCAGTAAAACCAAAGAATGCTTGCAGTGATTTGTCATTGAAGGGATAAATAAAGGCTCCTAAAATATCCAAAATCTCAATTCACAATAGAAAAGAGCATCGTTTTGATTGATTAATCAATCATTTTTCAAGTCAAAATGTCAAACAATTGTTGGTTTCAGCTTTTCAGATGTAGAGATTGGGTGTTTTTCATTTGTCACATTTGTTTAATTATATCTTAATTTATTTGGGCTTTGGGCTGTTGATCACAGAAGAAGACAGTTTAAAGATGTCATCTTTGCTTCTGAGAAGTTATGATGATGTTTCTATTTTCCTAACTTTGATTTTATAGATTTCAACAATTAACTGAGAGAATTGTTTGAGAATAATTTGCAGACTATAAAAATAATAATGAAATAATGAAAAGTTTCAGTTCTTAGAGTAAACAATTCTGCTTCTGTTGTCGAGGGAATATTGAGTGAGTGATTTCAAACATGGCCGCTGTATTTTTCCATGGATCCAGTCCAGGGACACTGACATGGACTGGCTGAAAACATCACAAAGAGTTTACAAATTTTTAATGGGACTGTCTTATTTTTCTACAAAATAACAAAAACAAAAACTGATGCCAACAGAATAATTTAAATCACAGAAAGAAAAAAAATTACATACGCTGAGACTTTCAAGAAAGAAGTGGTATTTTTATATGAAAACCAACAATGAATGTATTCAAATAGTAGTATTTGGCAACATTCAAGTGTTGAATGTTGCCAAAACCTGATAACAGCTTATTACTCTGTGCTGTATATTGTCTACTGTTGTTTTAAAACTATTAAAACACATCAGATCTCTCCTTTTCCGTTGTTGCTCTTCCTCTCCTCTGTTGTTCCTCTCCTGTTTCTCTCCTCTCCTCTGCTCTTCCTCTCCTGTTCCTCTCCTCTGCTCTTCCTCTCCTGTTCCTCTCCTCTGCCCTTCCTCTCCTGTTCCTCTCCTCTGCTCTTCCTCTCCTGTTCCTCTGCTCTTCCTCTCCTCTGTTGTTCCTCTCCTCTTCCTCTCCTCTGCTCTTCCTCTCCTCTCCTGTTCCTCTCCTCTGCCCTTCCTCTCCTCTTCCTCTCCTCTGCTCTTCCTCTCCTGTTCCTCTCCTCTGCTCCGCTGAAATTAGGTGTGTGATCAGACCCTCCAACGGGGCAGCGGGTCCCTCCAGCATCACTGTCTCTGTCACCTGACTGCAGATTTCTCTCCTCTCTGTCTCATCCTCTCTGGCGGAGCTACCAAACTCAACTGTTTCTGTCAAAGATAACGTTTTGTGTCAGGCTTTTATACAAGCTAATGGATGTTAACATTAGAGCTAGCCTGTTAGGTTACGTTACAAGGCTGGTAAATGTTGGCTGCGCTGTTTCTTACCTTGCTCTACGTTCACTTTATTAGTCCCAGGGTTAGGGTTGGGTTAGGGTTGGGGTTAGGTTTTTGCCTTTATCTGAGAGGATAATCAAAGACAGGCAGAGAGTGAGAGCGAGAGGGACAAGACGCAGCAAAGGACCTCAGGCCAGAGTCGAACTGGAGTTGCTACAAGGGCTTTAAGGAACTTTAGACATTATAATGTGTAAATGTTTCATTATATCTTTAAAAATTAACATCATTGGAAACCAATGGACTTGGGACTGAGAACCAGAGACAGGGTAGAGAAATCAGTAAGTATTAAGAGAACGACTAACACTTTATTTTTTGTCTTTTATTAAGATGTGATGACAACAGCAAAAATTTAGAATACGACGTCCTCTAAACCATTTTTATTTGAATCCAGCAGAAATGATTTTCAGATGTCTTCAGATGTGAAGTTTAACCTGGTTTAGTGGCTCCACTGTATTACTTACTGCTGTCATTTACAAACAATGCAATGCACGGTGTTTGTCAGTCAACATCAGTTGTCTCATACAGTTCAGGGCTGAGCCTCATCAGCCTTCGCAGAACAGGCGTATTGGTCATTACTGCATGTCATGTTTGTGAGATGGACTGCAGAGTGGAGATGGTAGCGACTCAGACCTGCTCAGTAACAAACACTGCCCCAGTGAGCTGTTAGGAATACAGCCATTGCTGTGCTTTAGGGCTTCACTGATGGGCCATGACAGATTGAGTCGCCCCCCCCAATGGATTGGGGCCTCTCTGCTCTCAGACACACTGCACACTGGAGCTTTAATAGACTTCAGTATGCCTCCCTGTGGAACCACGTCGCCCACCGTGACCTGGACCCCCCCCCCTCCCAGACCCCCAGACATGGGCTATGGTTCTCTCAGGCCAGGGGAAAATGGTTCAGACACGTGCTGTAAATCAGCAGGCCGAACACTTCAGACACGTGCTGTAAATCAACAGGCCAGAACAACACTCGAGGAAGCTAAAACTCTCCTGTCTGTGAACATGCATCATTACTCACGTCTGCTTAACCCAGAGAAAAACAGGGTTTAATCTGAAGGGGAGTGAGTTCTCAACACTTGCATGACAAGCTTGAGTCAAACTGAAAAGTTACATTACCTTATATGCACTAACTCAGTCTTTTATGACCCCGGACTCTCTCCCCGCAATGTGAAAAATGTTGCTTTCAGAAGACATGGCTATGTATCAGAAATTCACATACAATATTAATGTTTAGTTCAGTCCTGGAGACACAAGGTTCTCCATGCAACAGCTGTGATAGATGAAGCATTCTTGTTAAAAGGATTTATGTAGAGAAGTGCAAGCAATCAATATTTCAGCTCATCCTCCAACCCGATGAGGCTACGGGAGAGTTTGCAATGCTGGCTGTAGCGTTATAGGATCAAGAACACAGTACATTATTGAATGTTGACAGGCTAAGCTCTGGCTGATTAATGCCCTACACCGCGGCAGCTTTCCCAAAATCATATCAATGCAATGTCATGCTGAGACAACGTATGTACAGAGAGAGGCAGAACATAATTCACCCATGTGCTTAAGAGAGATCT
Source organism: Miichthys miiuy (assembly GCA_036365135.1). Taxonomy (NCBI): domain Eukaryota; kingdom Metazoa; phylum Chordata; class Actinopteri; family Sciaenidae; genus Miichthys; species Miichthys miiuy. The sequence continues at coordinate 16,421,662 of CM071607.1, read as the reverse complement.
CAGTGCACATATTTCACTGCTCTGGCCTGAGCTGACCCAGTTTTACTGAAGTTTTAGTGAATATTAACAATCTAAAGTCAAAAGCCAGAAAACGAAGAAAACTAACGCTGTGAGTTTAGACTGTACTGTTAATACAGATGACAAGGATAAAGATAAATGTAGTGTCCCAGAGGTAGGCAACTAGGGAAGCCTCCCAGCATGAACCTGGGCAACAGACTTGTAGACTTATGATTACCTTACTGCTAATAAACATGAATTTCACGCATGCTGTGTCCCAATTTGTGTACGTCGATAGTTACGCTTGCTATTTAGACTACATATGTCAAAATGTAGTGTACTGAGTACCCAGACACTCATAACGGCAAAAAGTTCACTGTGGATCGCCATAGAGACGTCAGGGAGGACTGACCGAGCCCTGTCGACTTTTCCACATAAATTCGAAGATCTTTTCTCATAAGTTGCCAAAGACACTACCTACTCTACTAACACATCACTGTTGTTTGTTATAACAGTGTGGGTTGCTCGAAATTTCATCACATAATCATCTGACTTACCTGCAATGCCCAGACAGAGGCTGTTTTCTGGGGACAGTTCACCAAAACCTTTCCACATATAAATTGGGCGTTTTTTTTCCTCATGTAGCTTCCCGTTGGTTGTTCTTATATAAGAAATAGCTATTTACAAGAGTTTTAGTGCTATTTGCTATTTCTTTGTAATGTTTGGAATCAAACTCGGTTAAAAAAGCTACAAATGCCACAAATTTGGTGTCAAATTAAAGAGGAAATTGTGTGTTTTTTTTAAAAATGAAAACAACTTCTGTATTTGAGAGAGAGCTGTTTAATATTTTAAAATTAGAAATTAGAATAGAAATCCACTGGGGTCTAGAGGGTTAAATTGCTTCAAGTGATGCAAATGACAAAGTAATATTACCCGAAACCTGTGGTCGAAACATTTAGCATGTTGACTAAGATAACAAGATTTTTTCTGGATCTGACATAGTCTTTAGTGATTATAGTGGGAAAAAAAGACCCAGAGTCACGTATATATTTGTATACACAACCCTCCCTACCAAGCAGACAACATAAAATTCCTGACAAGTCTCAGTGAAAACACTAAAAGCCTTGTCTGTTTTCTTCCTGCCTTTTTCACTGACCATATCTCGAACTCCTCCGCGTGTCAAAATCATTCAAGGTTTTTCTTTCATGCCCGCTGCACTGAGGAGGTTGTTATGAGTCAGAGTTACCAAGCTGAAACCTGAACATCAGAGTTTTAGATCTTTATTATCTCTGAGATCAGTTTTCTGGTGTACACTCTGGCATAGGGGCGCTTTATCTCACATCATCCTCCCTACAGTGCGTCTCCTAATCCCCCCCTGTGCCTCAGTGTTAGATGAGGGCATGAGGTGAACCAACACACACATATACAGTAGAGTTAAAAATCTCCTTTCTTTGTTAACTTTTTCTAATATTACGGTAAAAGGACATTAGTACTGTTGATTTCATATTTAAGGTAAGTATGTTTTTTTTTCATCAATAGAAATCCTGTTTTGCCATATAATTGACGTGTAAATACCACATGAATGCTGTATGAAATAGGTTTTGCTATTAAATATGACAGTGTTTTACTGTACAGTTAACAGTCTGTAACTTAAAATACTACTTTATTCTGTGTAAATTCCCTTAAAATGTCATATAAATAAATATTTTCAATGAAATATGAGTGTGTTTTACAAAAACTGTTGTTTTACAGAAAAAAAGCTGTGGTTGTGTGGCTGTGGTTGCCAGAATTTAACCATTGCGGTACAATACGGTTTCTAATATTACGGTAAAGGACCATTTTTTTCCCCATCAAATGAAACACTATTTTGCCCTATAATTGATATGAAAATATCATATGAATGCTGTATGAAATAAAGGTTTTGCCATTAAATATTACAGTATTTTACTGTACAATTAACAGTCTCTAATATTAAATGCTACTTTATTCTGTATAAATTCCCTTAAAATGCCCTATAAATGAAGGTTTTGTTATGACATATGACACTGTTTTACTGTAGCACTGATATAATTACAACCAGATTAAAACTGCTCAGATAATCCACTACTGATAAAGACCTCTGGTATTTCTGCTACACGGGCTGAGTGGCAGCTTCTTCCTCTCTGGTGTACATGGGAGGGTTTAGAGTCGAAGTTTGTGAAATATTAATGAAGCAAGGCCACTGTCGGACAGTGAGTTTTTATACCTTGAGTAAAAATCAACAGTAAATGCATGGAAGTGCCTGTTCTGGTAAATAAACGGTTAATGGGGTTTTATCTGGTTGGAAATCTAGTACAAGGATCCAACTGTGGCAGTGATTGTCAATAGTTCCCCTTGAAACAGGCATGAGTAATTATACCCCATTTGATGTGGACTTTTTTTCCTTATTCCACCAAAACACAAACATTCATTCATTTCACTGGAATAAGTCAAAATGGAAAGGGTTTAGCCAAATGTAAACTTAATGTGTTGTTTTTACAGATCTTTGGAGTTTTCATTTTTGAGAGACGGGGGTAAGGTGAGATTGGATTAAAATATCAAATAGGCTTTTGGGACGATTACAAAAGAAACAGGAATTTTATATAGTCCTCTTCAAGTAAACCAGAGTAAGCTGTATCCATTGGCGGCTGGTGAATGTGTGCTCTATGTTCTGACAGACAGAAGAATGAACTGCTTTATTACCTCTGTGCACGGCTGCCAATCATTATAGGTAACCCTCACGCTTATGCAAAAACAACCATAATTTACTAAGATATTTTGTTCCATGTGCGCTATTCATTGTGTAATATTCCTACAATGAATAATAAAGTCCCGCAGAGAGGATTTTGTAATCTCCACTGTTTTGCCATGCACCTCTTGTCATTTTATCTCTCATGGAAAATCCTCCCATCTTTTTTCAACCTTCTCCACACTCCACCTACTCCCAGTACCACATTCACATTCCAACTCAAATCCCAAGTGATCCCTTTTTTATCAGCAGAAATTGCTCCACAAAGAATCCTGAAGCCAGCTCGTATCTGATGGTTTTGGTCACTGACTTTCCTCTATAATTTAATTTCCAGTGTTGATAAGCATTTAATACTTTATCCACCCTATACCTACACAGCAAAATGGAATGCACTGATCACAAATCATTGGTGAATGGAGATTCAGTTGTTATGGAGGTCAATCTGTTCATATCAAGCAGGCAGCCTCTGTGACCTCGAGTGAAGCCAAAACTGCAGTTCCTCAAACAACCACTTGAGGCTGGCTACAGAAGAAGTCAATCTCCATAAGTCGCCACATTAAAATGTCCAACTTCACAGCAGAAATAAACATGTTTACAGCCTGGTACAAAAAACAGTTTTGGTCTCTTCATGACATCTGTACTGTGGCTGGAATTGTTTAACTCATTTATATTAAGGCTTAAACTTGTGCATAATTTTGATTGACATGTAGGTGCCATTACAGATGGCTTGTTTGAGCACCTAGGCATCATTCAGCGGCCAGAGCTACCACACACTGAGCTTCAAAACAGCTCTTCAGAAACCTGTGGGTGACGTCACAGATAGTACATCCATCCATTCATTATTCTGTCAATGGTTCACATGCAAGCTCAGAAGCTGTTATGTTGTTGCTGTTGTGCTCTTAAGTTGCACATTTTCCACATTGTTGACAAAGCAATGTTAACTTGGGTTTTACATACAAGCTACCAAGCTTTAGAAAAAGTTAATAGATGAACTGTTTTGTCTAATTACGATTGGCAGGTTTACGAATTAACTGTCACATTTAATACATATGAGCATGCCAGACTTGCAGATCTGCAGTGCCAAGATACACCAAATAATTTGGTTGACACCAGACAGAGGTCCCCTATCTCAAAGTCACATGCCTAGTTCAATCATGCACCACCTCACATCTCACAAGGAGCAGCACAGCATCATAGTACATATTGCAAACGCTGTTTTCACTGCCCATAAACAAGCATGGTGGTTTATAATGAAGTGACAATAACCCTCAATGACCTTCTAATAAGCCAGTTATAAATGTTGAATCATTAATAAATGAGTTTCTCATTTTATGGTGAAGGCAAGAAAACCTGCAAAGCATGCTAAATGAAGATATATTTGCAATTCAAAAAGCTGTAATTTATTTATTAATAAAGCAGCCAGGAATTATAACCCTTATATACCCTTTATTAGAAAGTCATACCACTAAGAAAAATGGTTAACAACCGATGACTCTTGCATATTTTTAAAGCCTGCGGCTACTTTGCTGTATTACTGGAAGCTGTTGTAGCCTCTGAGGCATCCACGCAGGGTAACATCACTCTCCTCAGGGGCCTGTACTTAACTCGCTGTACTGCTGTTGGCACAGGGGCAGTAAGGTGATCTACAGGCTATCAACAGGCCATCAGTATCATCCAGGGTATCTGTGTCATCTCTGGCATGTTCCAACCCAGGAGCCAGATTGTGTCTCCATTTCCATTACTCCATCGCAAAATCAAAGATGAAAGATAGCTGTGTGCTCTGGGACCAGACAGCCCACCATCAGAGAGGAGAAGCAATCTCCTTCATTTGAGTTTTTTTTGCAATTAAGTCTTTGTTTAATCTCTGGCTTCTCCGTGTGTTTCCACATGCCACCCAAATTCCATAACAGAGCTTCTTTATGCTGCAGCATACCCTGCCAACACTTATCATATCAGTACATACGACTGGAAGGAGCCAACTGCTTGTTAAACCTCACATTTTCAGGCACGCTCAAACACAAACGGCTGCTCAGTCACTCACTCTGTCACATGGCATCGGCCTGGTCTTGCATAAAACAAAAACCTCGAAATCTTAGACAAGTATCAGAACAAGGCAGAACTCTGTCTAGCCTGCTACCCCCCCTCCACCCTCTCTCTCTTATACACACACACACACCCCACCCGCTGACCCCCACCACCATATGCCAAAAATTATCATACAAGTTTCTCTTTGTATCCATATTTAAACATGATGGAGAAGAATTGAGCCTTTATATGAGGGGGAGGTTGTGTGTTTATCCAGCAGCGCCAGCACCAGGAAACAAGAGAAAGCCCCCATTGCTGCTGGTGGAAGCAGGAAAGGGTCGGAGACTGCGGGGCTGGCGGGAGGAGAGGTGAATGGAGACTGGAAGAGAGAGAGAAGGAGAAAGGAACTCTTTGAGTGACAGTAATTTAGGAACCTGGACTTTTTATGATTTTCCTGCTTTTGGGAAAACATACAGACTTCTGGGTATAGCACTTGGGACCAAATCAAAGACGTCTTTTACCATCAAAAGGTGTGTGTGTGTGTGTGTGTGTGTGTGTGTGTGTGTGTAACCTGCATGTTTACATGAAGTAAATCAATTGTCAAATAAAATGGAAATGAAATCTGAATTGTCCTCATTTTTGTGTGACTACATTGATGTGCATATTTTCCATTTTTCAAAACATTTGTTTTTTGAACACTTTTGTGTAAACATTGTCTAGCTCCAAGTCTCGTTTCCCTTGGCAACAGCCAACTGACTGAGATTTAAGAGCAGCTGTTGTCCAACTTAAGTATGCGTTAGTCTTGTTTATCCTACGAATGTAGACGTTTTTATGCAACATTTTAAAGCAACATTGTCGAAACTGGTATTTTTGCACCCCCAGTTTCCGTGTTATATACCACCATTATAAATATGAACAGTTGTACATGTGCATTCTTCATGATAATATTATTTATGATCAAAGTCGCTAACTTTGCTAACAGCCAAACATCAAGTAAGTGCAACAATATAAGACATAGCAGCCAGTTAATATTATTTGCTATTATTTGTTACTAGCTCTTTCAGGCTTTTATTTCACGAAGCTCTCACCTATGACTGAAAGTCGGATTTACTCTTGTCCATTAACTTCTTACTCAGTCACTCTCTTTTTTTAACTTCCTCCGTCAAACTTCAGCCTGTTCGTCTTTGCCATTATCTCCATACAGGCTGCTGAGCCCGGTTACATTGCCCACTTGCCTAGCTCCTGTTCTAGCACAACACTGGCTCCACTACCCGTCAGCATTCGCCCCACCCCGGGGCTGAAAACCTCCTCGTCCCAAGGCAATTGGTCCAAATTGCCTGTGGTACAAACACTAACAGTCCCCTGGTGCTCTAAGCTCACGGCTCAGCAAACAAAGTGAGCTAACAGCAGCTATAGTTCACAGCAGTTTACTTTACTGCAAATCACAGAGAGCAGAAAACATTTTCTCCATAAAATATGATCCAGTTTGGGGCGGCGTTTAGCTCAGTCAGTAGAGCGGCCGCCCCATATACGAAAGCTCGCTGCGGGGGCCCGGGGCTCGAGTCCTGACCTGTGTGGCCCTCTCCCTCATGTCATTCCCCATTTCTCTCCCTGCATTTCCTGTCACACTCTTCAGCTGTCTATCAAAATAAAGCAAAAAGGCCAAAAAAATAATATTTAAAAAAAAAAATATATATATATATATATATATATATATATATATATATATATATATATATATATATATGATCCAGTTTCACTAAAGTCAGTGAAATAGTTTGGTGGTGTGCGACTTATATAATTATTATATGATGTGTGTTATGTACTTCTCGTACAAGATGGTACCCAGAGTACAAAGATAGCTTTAGTTGTCTCTCTTTCATTGGCACAAATGTGGTGATAGCCAATGACCAGACTGGCAAAATGAACAACAATGGGGAGTCTCACCTCACTCTGTACATTATCCTGTGATTCAAATCACAACATAGACTAACTAATGTGCAGAGTCATGTAAGGGTGGCCCAAATTGCACAATAGCAAAAGTTAACAACATCCTGCAGCTAGTTAGTTAGTGATATTACAAACAATACTGACATTGCACCAGTTAAATGACTTACAGCGTCATTCATGCTCCATGGAAAACATTTCTTCTTTCTACTAATTACAATTTTGACCAAATTGTTTTTATTTTCTGGCTTTAAATCAGTACATTTGATTGTATTTGGCTAAACAGCAAACTGTTTCTTTTTTATTCGTACCACATGAGGCTCACACCATAGCTGTAAACATTGTTTTATTAGACCCTGTTTCCTCAGGCACCACAAGTTCTGGATCCAGTCACAGTTTAGTATCATCAGATGCAGTGAAGAAACATTCGAGTTTAGCTTTAAGATGCCATCCTCAAAATATGCCAAACATTTTCATGTAATTTCCGTGAATGCTGTTGAGATTTTCAGGATGTTTTTAGTGCCTCTTAAAGCCATGAAATATTCTCTGACTACGAGCCAGAAAATGATTAAGAAGGGAACAAAGTGTAGGAATGTAAGGGGTTTGTAAATGGTCCTACTGATGGAGATGTGTTTTTGCCTATGTCAAAACAGAGCCAGGACTGAATGGGCCTCCTCATGACCCTCTGGCCTCGGTTCCACGTTCAAGCCGCTCAGGAAGGGCTGAGGTTTGGAGGTTTCTAACCACAACGACCTTCTCGCTCCTTTCGCTTCATTTTTTAGCTTTTTTATCCGAAATGAGACACTGGATAAATTACGTTGACTATGAAGGGCCCCCTTGTTCACTTAGAATAATAAAGAAAGGATACCCTCGTGGAGAACTCTGCAGTAATTTCGCCTGTAAGTGTGCGACTATGTCTGGGCTCAAGAGTTGGCTGAGAGCGGGGGAGAGCCTGTCTCATTTCCTCCATGATGGATGAGCCTATTAGCTGTCCAGTGTTAGCACAGGTTTAGCCTTACACCTCGGCCTTGGACACACGCACGCTGATTATGCCAACTGAACTGTTGAGGATGAGATGATGAGATCAAGTTTGGAAAATGTTCAAATTAACAGAACCAACACAAATCAGCTCCTACACATTGCTTAGTTGTTGTTCTTTGCGAGTATGTTTGTACATATGCCGCCTTGTTGACATGTCTTATTCTTATGTATACTTGTCTTAGCACATACATACTAAAATCACTTTTCTTCTATCAGTGAGAAGAAGTCAAAGCAACTGCACACATATTCTTCGATTTACATGTTGCTGAAGTTGTTTTTTTATGAAGATTTGACACCTGATCTTTACTGTGGAACATGGCATTTATGTTTATTAGTCTTTGCTTTATGTCTCTCTGAGTGAAGTCCTATGTTTTAATGTATTTAGGTTTCTGATTAGACATCAACAACAAATAAATGTTCATGCAGTGCTTTGTGGTATTGATATATTACAAGTTCTGCAATTACGCAGCTTTATTGTAACCCTGAACAAGTTGCCAGTTCATCACAGGGCAAGCAGAGACAACCATTCACATGTATGGGCAATTTAGAGTCACCAATTAACCTGCACATCTTTGGACTGCGGGAGGAAGCCGGAGAATAACTCCATCTGCTAATGACGAACATGTGATATAGTGAGTGTTATTTACCAAAAACGGTTTTACAACAGTTACATCTGACCAAGTAATCAGTCATCATCTATCTTTTTGTAACACACACATAAAGGGCAACCATTTACTGCTAGAAACTGAATAAGATTAGCTGATAATAAACCTGATCAGCCACAGTCAGTAATCAACACACAACCATTAATCAAACTAATAACTAAAAGCAGTCAACATCAGACAACCTTATCATACTTAAAAGTTACCTTGTGTTTCTGTAGTGTTGAGGTTAAAAAATAAACATATTAGTAGTTTGAATTAAACTGAAGCTCACTGTCCGGGAGAAACTCTCTATAAGAAATATGAAATAATTATTCTTATTGTTGTTGTTTTTGTGTATAAACCATGTGTTTCTACTTGCAAATGATAATAAATCTCCTGAATCTTGAATATATATCTTAATATAGTATTAATTAATAAAATACAATATGTAGAAATAAAAATAAAAAAAACAGAGGAGCAACAGACGAATTAAAGTCTGACTCTATTCTCATATTTACAGTCTCACATCAAGTCTTGGGACACATTCCTGTGCACATTCATAGACACGCACACACATACTAATGTATACATACACCCGTCAGATGTGGATTGTTTCCAGAGAAGAGTCCACCTGATTCCCTCATCCATCCACAGGTTATAAATAGGACTCGTTTGACGTACCAGCGCTGAGGCTTACAGGGTGGGCCGATGGGGGCGGGGCAGTTTTTTAAAAGGCGATGGAGGGTCAAAGATAGTTGATATCCCTGTGCTTGTCCTCTAACCGCTCTTACTCTCTATATAACCCCCCACTCTCTCTGCTGCCAGCTCTCTCACATGTAGCTCTCTTTCGTTCTTTTAGCGTCTATATCTCTGCCCGCCATGTGTCCCCCCTCACTCACTCTGTGTAACATGTGTCACCCGCACTCTCTCTGGCATGCACTGTATCTCTCATGCTCTCTCTCTCTCTCTCTCTCTCTCTCTCTCTCCCTCCAGCTGACAGCATGTAATTGAAATGGTCAAACACATGAAAACATGACAAATGGCAAGAGGTATTTGTGCTTCATCATCATCATTGCAGAGTTTCTCTCTCCCTTCAGCTGGAGCTCAGTTGACAGCTTGTAACCGAACTGCTCAGACACATGGCAAATGGCAGCACATATATGTGCTTCATCATCATAATTATAATGGACCCTGAACATATCTACACACTTGGCTGCAGCACAGAATGAGTCAACATGTGTGAATATATGAATTATGATTGTTTGGCCCGCACATTTCCCCACAGAGAGTCCCTGAGAAACGGGATATGCAGATTAACAGGATCAAAGAAGATCAACTAGATTAAATGCAGAGTCTAAGTGAGTGGAGAACAATAAATTGATTTTAAACCCCCCGTCTTAAGTCTGAGTGTATAACTGCTGGCTCACATTGTGTGATCGCTGCTGATCTACCCCCTGAAGTGCTCTAAACTAAACAAGCCCGGAGGATCAAACTTCCTGGTGCCGTGTTGGAGGTTTATCCTGGTAAGAAAACACAGATAAAAACAGCAATCAAGATAAGACAGGACGAACCATGCTGGGCTGCTGGGACCTGGGTTTCATCACCAACTGTCCGTCCTGACACTTAACACAACACACTGATAAAATGTGTCACTGTACAAACCTTATTAGATGTCATATATACTACAGAAGAGTTACAGATATATATTTATTAATTGCAAGTCACTTTTATAAGATGTATTTTTATTTTTGGACTTATGGTCACTTACTAACCTTTTCCAGATCTCACAGTCTGTATCAGAGTTGCTGCCCCAAGCGAAGGAGTTCAAGCAACTCCGGATCTTGTTTATGAGTGATGGGGAAATGGAGCATGAGATGGACCAGTGGGTTGGTGCAGCGTTGGCAGTACTGCAGATCATGTATCGGACCGTTGTGGGAAGAGGGAGCTGAGCCGGAAGTCAAAGCTCTCAACGGGTTTGAGTAATTACCCAAGGAATGAGACTGCAGATACAAGCAGTCGAAATGCCGGGTAGCCGGGCTCAACCTTGGAGATAGGGTTAGGAGTTTGGACATCCAGAGTAGCTCAAGTAGCTGCTCCTTTGCAACAAAAGGAGCCAGCTGAGGTAGTTCGGGGATCTGATTAGGATGCTCCACATGCCGCCTTCCTGTGGAGGTGCCTGGCATGTCCAACTGGGAAGAGACCCCAGGGCATATCCAGAATCCGCTGGAGGGACTACAGAGCCCATCTAGCCTGGAAACACCTTGGGATCCCCAAGGAGGAGTGCACTGGAATGCATTGGACCCTGCTAAACCTGCTGCCACCATGAGCAGAAGAAAAGTGGACGGATGGACAGTCTGCATCAATATATGGAGTTCACTCAGTTGTCCATGAAAAGCTCCATAAAAGTTCACACATGGGCTGTATGTTAAACCAATCGTGACATTTTAGGAAATATCCTTTGCAACAGAGCCAGGCTAGCTGTTTCCCCCTGTTTCCAGTCTTTGTGCTAAGCTAAGCTAACTGCCTCCAGCTTCATATGTATCGTATATATCAATCTTATAATCTAACTCTCGACAGGGAAGTGAAAAATTGTCGAACTATTACTTTGAGATTATTTTGTCTTGTATATTTTTGCTCAGTTGCTTAAATATTTTAATTGTTACCAAGTAGATAATGATCACAGTTTTTGTTGTTGCTCACAGAATAATTATTTTGTATTAACGATAAAATGAAACACGAGAAAGAAATCACACAGATGTCCTTTTGTAACACAACGCCACCCTGGGATTCCTCCATGAACAGGCTGGTTTTTAATGGCGTCTTATGAGTTTCTCAGCTGAGAGTCTAAATCTGCTGGTGTCTGGTGGTTGAGGAAAGGCTTCACATCTGTTGTCTTCTTAACATTTCTGTGCTTTGATTTGTGTCTGACTAAGAAATGCTTTCATTTGTTTTGTGATTTATTCTTCTTTAGTTTTTTTTAGATTTGATTGAGATGAGTTATACTTTGACTTGACTTAAAAGCCCAAACACAGTCTAAACAAAAACTTAGGTCACATTTATCGCAGAGATATTACTATACATTGGATTGCAATATACCATGAGGTGTTCCTGATATTTTGCCCACCATGTTCATCACGAGGCACCGTCTATTTGTGCCGTGAAGTCTTTTTATGATGCAGGTATCAGTTGAATCAGGCTCCAAATAAAGCTCAGCAGTTAAAGAATCATTTGTGTCTTTTTATTTCACAGCACAGCACAAACACCACAGGCTGAGTTAAATCATACTGCCCTGCTGTTTTATTGTAGCTAACTCATGTTGATAATGATTTGATAACACGACACTAGAGACAATTACACGCATGGGAATGTCGGCAGGGAATGCAACGTCTGGAATATCAACAACTGCTCCCTGCTGCCAAATGCATAATCAAGTTGTTTTGGTATCTCCAGCTATCTAAAGCAGCCATCTTTTAGCTATCCTAAGCAGCTATCTTATGTCTCTGTCCCCTCCGACATCAGACGGGGGACAGAACAGTAAGAGGCAGACAACACTGGATACACTGATAGTGCAGGGGTCTTGTTTTCCCATGTGCGTTGCCAGGATGTGATGTATAAATAGGCACCGAGCTGTTTGTGTGTGAGTGCAGGCTTAAGTTATGTGACTATAGCTTGATAGGGGCTGTACGTGGCTGCGAGGCCGCGGCTGGGCAAGGCAGCTACGCTGGGTCGGGCTGTCGGTGTCTTCTCATGTCCTGAGATCTGAGAGGCCTCTCCCAGGAGGTGGTGACGGCCGGCAGAAGGGCACGGATTCAGAGTATTTTAGTGTTAATTGAGCTTATTGGCCTGCTATTCACAGCCTTGACATGTGATTGATTTAAATGTTAGTGTGAGACTGCGACAGAGCTGACCTCTCTGGTGGCGGCTCCTCAGATATGGTCTCAGGACTGCACAGCTGTGAGAAATAATCCTCTCCTTCCATTTTTTTCAAAGAAGAGCGAGCAATCCGCCCTCCTTCAGTATTTTATTAGTTTTCCGACAGTGCAGAGATGAAGGAGAGGAGAAGGGAAAGAGAGGAGGGAGAAATGTGAGGGCCTGGCAGGGGGCTGGGACTTGAACCTGCACGCCATGTAGGGTTTTCAAGACTGGTGCACTAGTTAGACCAACAGCTATTAAACATTTAGCTGTTTACAATGAAATATTCTGTAACTAGAAATCACAATTATGTCGAACTTATTTCTTATTTCTGGTTTTGGAAATGCACATTTTCTCTTTCTTGCAGATAGTTCAATGGATCTATACCACTTTATTGTTTGTACAATAAAATATATACAATAAATATGAGGCTACAGCCAGCATCCGGTTTAGCTTAGCTTAGCATAAAGACTGGAAACACGTATTGTCTAGCCTGGATCACTTAGGTTAGCAAAAAGACTCGAAGCATGGCTCACGCTCTGTTAAAAATGCAAAACAATACGCCAACCAGCAACTTGTGTTTTTACACTTTGGTTATTGTATGGACTAAAAGTTTCTCTGTTTCCAACATGCTAAGCTAAGCTAACCTGCTAGCTCTAGCCTCATGGACAAATACAGTATACAAATAGAGAGAGAGTGGTACAAATCTTCTCACAAATAAATTTCTTGGAAACAGATACAGCAAGCCTCTGTCTTACAGTCCAAAGGTAACAAAAGCACCTTTAAAGCTCACTAAGCAGCATATTGTATCTCAGGAGGTCACTGTGCCAGGCCAAGAAAAATCCTGTCACACAATCTTTTAAATTTTGTTACTTTTGGACAGCTACAATTCCAGTTGTTAAGCTAAGCTAACAGGCTGTTGTCTCCAGCTTCATGTTTGGCATGCAGACACGATGTGAGCGCTATCAATCAAACTCAAGCTCACAAAAATGTTGAATTATTCATTTAAACTGAATCTCAAAAGTTTACTTCACCCCCGTCTCTCAGCATGATTTAAAAACAGAGGCTCGACTGGGCATATTTGAAATTCAAGTAAACCTTTGTGTGTTTTTTCACTCTGTAAGTACAGTATCTAAAGCTGATTGACAGGCCTTGACAAAATAAACGGCAACTGCAAGTGTTATTTCAAGTCAGATATGCTACTTGTTCCTTTAACCTTGCTCTCCCCACCAGCCCCCTCAGTCCATTTTTAGTCCTTCCAGACCGGCCAGGCCGACAGTCTAAAGTCATTCACTCGCTGCACTCCGACCCATAGTGAAATACAATCAATCCCAGCACTTACTAGTGCCTGCGGAGAATTCATATTCTGGGAAAGAAGAATATAACATCTTCTCCAGTTATACAACCTTGGCAAACAGGCATTGTTTCTTCTTCTTCTTCGTCTTCTCATATCTTCCCACAAAAATTTGAACTTTAAACAACAAAATATCATTGTTTAGGCTTCCTCCTTAAAAACTTTATCTTTAAATATTTCTAAATCCTCTGACCCCACTTTCCCTCTGCACAAAGCCTCAGCCATTCAAAACACCCCCCACCCCTCTCCACTATGGCTGCATGACTGCGCAGTAGTATTGCTTTCAACTGCATTGCTCCCCAAGGACATCCGAAGTGGACCTGAGTGTGCCCAGAAACTTCAGCCTTTAAAAACAAAGCAGAGACATTTAACTATTGCAAATTGAGCCGTTCAGCATTACCCTTCCAGTGCAAACACCCACATGTTGCATGCATGACATACATGAACGCACATAAATCATTAGTCTATTTCTTTTTTACACAGTTGAAGGGCTGAATATTATAATCCATATTTACTAAATTCTTCATGTTGACCTCTTTATTTTTCTCTTCTACAAACATTTAAGACAGTGTTGATATTTTCATAAATCCCCCTCACAGCAACTAAGAGCATCCATTTATTTTAGAAAATGTTGTTGGCACCTCACATTAAGAACATATTTACAGAAACTGTGAGTCCGAGTCCAGCAAAACCAGAGTGTGTGTTGACATTCAGACTTCATGATCTCTCAAAAGTGCGGATAAACTTCCTGAAGTTGACACATATTTATAATCTGTACTGATGAATATTAAATATGGTTACGTTACCTATGTCTGGGGTACTGTGAGAAAATATCATCACAAAACCTTTTCCTTTCCTATAGAGGACACTTCAGTGCTGTTGTAAACATCTGTAACTCTATTTTTATGTTTCTGTTTGTTTTAAATCGATGATTCAGCTGCAGGACTGAAGCCCTATAGACCTCTTTCCCACAGGAGCCATTTTGAACTTATGTCACAGTCGGGGTGGGATGGTTCAGAGTAAGGACAGCTGTTGGGTAGCAACTGTTTAAACTAGACAAACTATTGTTATTCACTCATGATACTTATTTATCTGCAGTAATGAATCCATGTTTAAGTTATTATTCATAACAAAACTGGATGTAAATGATTAATGAGGGGTTTTTAGCTTTGAGATATGTAAAATGCAAAGTTTTCAAAAGGGGTTATAACTCAATACGATAAAAATATCCATAGATTCTTGCACGTACAGTCAAGACTCACTTTTTTAATGTCATATGCAGCATGTTTCCATACCTCTAAAGTTTTGATTGAAGAGCAACTGGCGGTAGATCTGGCAACTTCTCATGTTTAAGTTTCCAGTTTTCTCAAATGTTGATTTGTAAAGGTAAGTTCAAAGGCAGTTTACTTGGTCTTGATTTTTAAAAAATTTTTTTTATTTTTTTATAAAGACCAAAAAGAGAGCAGGGAACCACAAAACCAGGGCGGGCTGCTCTGGTCGATTAGCATGATAAACAATCTGGCAGTTATGAACTGAGGGACTGGTGTTTATGTACTAGGTGGCTGATTAGGGGAATCTTCTTAAACAGACAG
This sequence comes from Miichthys miiuy, assembly GCA_036365135.1. Classification (NCBI taxonomy): domain Eukaryota; kingdom Metazoa; phylum Chordata; class Actinopteri; family Sciaenidae; genus Miichthys; species Miichthys miiuy. The sequence continues at coordinate 16,406,383 of CM071607.1, read as the reverse complement.
ATCATACTGCTTCTGTGCACCCCCCCCCCTTCACTCCAACTGTAGAAAATATATCCTATTTATATTAACCATCAAGCCGCTGTCCTTGAAAGAGAGCTGGCAGCACTGCTAAAATGTTGCCTGCAGCCAGCTACCAAAGACAGAACTTCTAAATTCAACCTGTAGCCTTGTTTCCATTACTGATGTTTAGTTCATATGTAGCATATGCACTGGCTGTACAAATATTTTTAACAGTGTAGGATGGATGTTAAGTTCAAAACAGCTGCGGGAAATAGCAGCGACTGTGCACTAATTATATAACGTATGTTTACACTATGGAGACAGTCTGTTCACTGTAGGTTGCACAAGAATTACTGCACTAACCTGCTGTTTTACAAACAAGAAAAGATCTGCACTGATTGGCACGCGTGTACGGAACACCACCACCAATTTAAAATCTGAAAATGTAGCTGTCAAATATAGTTTACGTGGATTTATTGCTTTAATTTCTGTGTTTTGAGCTTTTGTATCCATTGCGCCATCATTTGCTGCAGTCATTTCATTTTTTTCCAGCTGTGTGTAGCTCCTTCATTTCCGCTGTGGGACCATCAGCAGCACAATCATAAATCAAGTGATTATAATATCCATGCTGGCATTTTTAAATGTAATTTGTAAAGCGTGGACGGAGCACAGAAAAAAACTTGATATGTTTAGTAGCCCGGTTGGCTTGGACATGCAGTTATTTGTATGCACATTTCAGAAGAACTTAGATCACTTGGAAACTTCCAAGATGGTGAAACGGCTAAATTATCTGCTTGTTTAACTCCAGTAATGCTGACATTTTGAGGATATGACAGCAGCGTCATTCTTGCTACCTGCCGCAGTCTGTAAAGGACATTATCTCATTTCAAAACACTGGAGGATGAGGAACACAGATGGACTGTAGGTGATGAATCAGGCCCATTCACTCAAGTCACTTAATAGCACTACATAAAATTGCATAACAGTGAAACTGAGACATTTTGTGCACACTGTCCTCTCATTAGAGCAAATAACAATTTCAAATTGTGGATTTGGAAAGAAGTGAACAATGTCACTTAAAGAGACATCATAACTCTATAGTCTTGATTAGAAAACAAGAAAACTACAAACTCCAGCTGCTGCTGCTGCTAGCTTTCACTCGTCTCCGGTATCTGCTCATTCCCCTAGTAGTACATAAATTACTACACAATACGAACAAAGAGATAATTACATGATCCAAGGCTCAGCAATTTGCCATTATACTCCCTGTCAAAGGCAGTACGCTGGTCCAGATGTATTGCTTTAAGTGTGAGGTGTCTCCTATTACACCCATAACAATCTCAGACAGGATAGTAATGTCATGCCAGGCTGTGGCAAGGCTCTCCCATTGTTCTCCGTGGGATGTTTATAGCTTTGTGCCTGATATATGATAACCAATAAGTAAGAGGTAGTAATTACAAGGCCCACACTCCACCGGATCGCCTGATGAATGCTTGAAATAAAAGATGGGGGGTTCTTTGTGGAGGCTAGTTATTACAAAGACATACAAAGACTTGACATACGGCAGTGTTATAAGCGGGAGAGCACTAGCAGGGGAAGAAATAAATAGCATATATCGATTTCCTCCTCCAAATGGCAAAGTAAATAGCATTGACCTTCTTAAAACAATTCAACTGCAAGCCAGCAAATGTCCAAATCAAAATACTTATTCATATTCATAATACATATTCCGACTCTTTCCCCATTCCCCCGTTCAGGTCAAGAAGAAATAACACAATTAGGTGAAATAAAAACACACAGAGAAAGCACGATAGTATCCTATTGTAAGGCCCAGAACACAGAGCAGTGGTGCGGTCAGACCTTGTGTCTCCTAAACTGATCATCAGAGAATCAAAAGCCACCCAAACTCAGTGTACCCAGTTGTTAATTGTAAATCAAGCTAGTAAGTGATGCCACAGTGATTCAAAGGAACAGTTTCATAGTTTGTAAATTATGCTGATTCGCTTTTTTGCAGAGTTATATGAGAAGAGGGATAAGAGTTACTCACTGTACGCAAAATTTGAAGCTACAGCCTGAAGCAGGTTAGCTTAGTTTAGTGTGTGCCTGATGCACACTACAAAGAATTAAAAAATTTTAAGCGATATAACATAGAAAGTGGTATTTTTGCATGTTAAATTTGGACATTACGTATGATATGATGACATCCCATTTGGTCTTTTCACCTCTGTCATTATGTCCAAAGAGGCTGCTTTGCCTACTTGCCCAGCTCCAGTTCTGGCATGACACTGGCTCCAGTCCCTGTCAGCAATCCCCCTCGCCCTACAAAAACCTCCTCTCCCTAGTGGTCCCAAATGCCTGTAGTACAAACACTAACACTTCTGCAGTCCTCCGAGTTCACAGTCTGGGTAGCCTGGCTAACAAACTGAGTTAACAGTAGCTACAGTTTGCAGCAGTTTACTTTACTGTCCATTAGGAAACTCTGTAAATAGAGGTCAACAGCTCAGCAGCTGAAGGACTGCAGGGGGAACCAGAAAACATAACTTATGATCCAGTTTGACCAAAATCAGTGAAATAGCTGGTGGTGTGCTGTTACGCGTTATAGACTTTGTATGTGACCGTACCCAGAGCACAAAGTTACACAGTGCCTGAGTGAGAATGACAGAAACACCATTCACCTGATTACATGTCAGAATAGCATCAAAATGACTTAAAATCTGTTAGTTTAGTAGAAAAAGTTACACAATGTTGCTTTAATTGATTTTAAAATAGTGGGAAAGAGCTGCATGGTTTATACATCTGTCACTGGTTGGTGACACTTCCAAGTCAGCTAGCTCTCATTGGTTATTGTAGGTTTCTGATCAATATTCCACCACTGTTGATTTCACACTACGGAAAAATATCAAGCATGTTTGAGGAGAATTTGACCCACTCAGTAAGCTTAAGATTATGTCTGTAAATCCCACTACAGGATCACCCCTGCAATTATCAGGAGGGTTAAATCAGACACAAAAACCTGTCCTGTTATCCTCAAGTACACTTAAGGAGGTTATGTGGCAGACTTTTCCTGGCCTGGCACAGTTACTTACTGAGATATAATATGCTCATTAGTAAGCTTTAAAGGTGCTGGTGGGCGTATTTTGTTTCTTTTGGACCATTAGACAGAGGTTAGCTGTACCCTTTTTTGCAAAGTTTCTCTCTTACCAAGAGTGAACAGGAAGCTTGATACCACTCTTATGTTGTATTGGTCAGCATATTAACTGGAAACAAACAGCAAACAAGCTAGCTTGGCTCTGTCTGATGTAACAAAAGCTCACTAATTAGCATATTACATCACAATTTGTTTGATTAATACACAAAAAACAAAAGTGGCCAGCCTTTCCCCCCCCCCCATTTTCAGTATTTTATATCCTAAGCTAAGCTAACCGTCTGCTAGTGGTAGCTTCAGATTTACCGTGCAGACATGAAAGTGATCTTCTCATCTAACTGTCGGCAATCAAAGACTAAATGTCCAAATAAAACCATAAATCAGTTTGCCTCATGAGGGTTACTGTCCTTAGTTCAACCCTCACAGATACAGATGGAGGGTCCAAACTACCTTGAGGGTCAAATCTTGATCCACCAGTGCTCCCACCTTAAGAGGCTTTACGACTTGGATACTAATGCATCCTGATATGTGCTGCTTACCATAGAAAAAGATATCAGTCTGATACTAATCTGAAGCCTTCTAAGGGCACACTCGGGCCTCTCCAGGCCCTCTCCAAAGACCCCTTGTCTTTGAAGTGTGAACTTGAAAACGTTAAAGTGGAGAGGCTGCTTAGTAGTAATGGAACTACAGTCAAAGCATTTCTATTTGATTCACCAAAAGCCTCGGTGCTGACGTACAATAAGATATCATCTTAGAGTCTGGAATGTATTTACTCTCCCGCTCAATCGGGCTTAATTTAAAGTTGGAGGCTTTTTTTTTTTCTTACCTGACGCCAGATCTGATAAACACGCTGCCTTCATCTAGCTCAATTTGTCATCTCGAAAGCATAAGAGGAGATTTCCTTTCACAAGGATGCGGTGAATTTATAGTCTGATAATACAAAGTGCAGCATTTAAGCAGCAGTATTTTCACACCTCATTGGACACAATCAAAATAATGTGTGATACAGTCATTTTAAAGGAATAGTTCACCATTTAGGAAACAATGCTAGCTTGTTTTCCTGCTGAGAGTTAGATGAGAAGCTTGATACCACTCTCACATGTGCACACTAAATATGAAGCAGGAGTCAGCAGCTGATTAGCTTAGCAGAAAGGCTGGAAGAAGTTGGAAACAGCTAGCCTGGCTCCTCCGGCTACCACGTTTAAAGCTTGTTAATTAAATAATTAAATCATGTTTATTGACTGAAGTCTAAAAATTACAATTTGTGGCTTAACAGTCAGAAAATACTCACACAAACAGCCCATCACCCACCATAAAACAAAAGATTAAATAAACATATAGGCTAATTTGTACGTTTTAGAGGTGTTGCTAGGTAGATTTTGTCACCTATAGAGAAAGCCAGGCTAGCTGTTTCTTCATGCTAAGCTAAGCTAAATGGTGTGCCTTAATGGCCAAATTCCACCGGGCACAGATGCGACACACTCTGTGTGTGCCGTGGCCGCTGGAGCTATCACATCTATTCTCGTCAATGTTTCAAACCTCAAAAGAAGCACCACGGTCCATTTCAGAAGTATCTCAGAAGCGGGTCTCTGTTCAGAAACAATTTAACTACATAGCATATTTACATATTTAGAAGCACATAAACCAAGAAAAAACGACAAAATCTGAGCATGTTAGCAAGGTTTGGCGGACACTCTGCTTTTTTGAGGTTTGACGTCACATGAAAAATGGACCGAAACAGTGTTGTGGCCATGAGGTGACGGCCCTGTGAGGTTTCCCAGTTAGTGTTTTATTTAGCATACAGACACGAAAGGGTCACTCATTCCCAAAATGTTTAACTATCACTTGTGTTTGTGTTTGTGTGCAAGAGGCCGCAGTATCACGCGTATTTTTCAGCCTCGGCATCTATCAAAATGTTACAAACAACAAGTCGTTCTCGCAGCAGACAAGTGCAAAACTTTTGCTTTAACACAGGGGCTAATAGAGACAGTATGCAGTTGACAGCCAATTCAGTCCTGCAGGGCGAGAGGCCAAAATCCTTGAGTTCCAACCCTGTTTGAGAAAAGATCAAATGCTCAGTGCAACAGCTGTGGAGCTGCAGGCTCACCCCATTCAGCCACTAGATGGAAACAATAGTCCTCTGCTCTGCACAATCACTGTTGCATTCATTTGTTGCATGTTACGCCTGATTCTGTGCACCTTTTTGTCTTTCTCTCTCATGCAAATTCAAATCATCCTATTTATGGATTCATTGTGCATGTCTGTGTATTGTGTTTTTAGGGAAACCTCAGTGCTTCACAACTGGTGCAACCTCGAAGCACCCCCTGCTGATGTTTCCTTTAGCAAGGCAGTGAAACCCCTCGTACCAGCTTTGTTTTACAGACGAAAACTGACCTGTAGGGCTCAATAAAGTTTCACATTATACTGTAAGGAAAACATTAGCAGAAAATGGTGACAGAGTAATTATGAGTCAGCAACAGTAAAATGCCACTGGGACTATCATTTTACAAGAGGAGAACTATACTGGAGAAAATTCAGCTCCTCAGTGTTAAACTCTGTAGAGGCAGGTCTCTTATGATGGATCCAGAGGGGAACAATATTGCCTCACCTTTTTACTTACTTAATAAATAATAATCATAATTTCACATGCATTCAGTCATTGCTAATATGACTTTTTGTGTTGATAACTGACTATACAGTCCAGATGTAGAAGTCCTTACAGTAGTTCCATTTTATATCAGCTGTACTTTGCAGATTGAGATCTTAAAATCGTACGAGTAACTGAATTTAACTACTCATTAGTATGCTACAAGGTTAAAATGCACCTTACATGTTAATGCCACGTTTACTTAAACACTGCACATGTGTGTGTACAATTTTGAGGTGTGAACTCGCTACATTGTGCATATATGTACTCCATCGCCTTTTAAATAGACCTTTAAATATGTATTTTATGTATTTTGCTGATATACTTCTATACTGTTACTCAAGCCTGCATGGCCCCAAATCCACCAGATTTGTTATGAGGCACTTAATATATACTAAAATGATGAGGGTCTTAAGGTGGCCCTTGCATTTTGATCAAATCTTAAGGACCTGTTTGTGAAACTCTAGTGTTTATATTGAAGTATATTTTTACTTAATAGTATATTTACTATATTACTTCTACATAACTGTGCACTGTGAGTAATAATGATCTAATAAAGTCCAGGATCATTCTGCAAGTATTCAGATAATTTTACGGAGTGCTAAAAGTGCTAAAACCCCACTGTGAAAATACTCTATTACAAGTAAAATCCTTCATTATTAAAGTTGGTTATGAAGATGTACCTCAAGTAGGAAGAGTAAAGTATTTATTGTGCAAAGAAATGGCACCAGTGAGTGTCTTTTCACTGTTGTAGGTTCACTTTAGAGTGATTTATAAGCTCACCGTGTGGTTTTGAATGTACAATCTAAATGTATTTAGTTACTATAGGCTAAAAATAGTGTAGATGAGATGGGCATATTCAAGTACATTTTCTGTATTTTTATTGAATCTACCTTTTGAATGCAGTACTTGTACTTGTAACTGAGTATTTGACATCTTGGTGTGGGTATTTGACTCTTGTAAAGGGTCTGAAAGCAGAAATATCGGAGGTATTTGACCATCCTGCAGCATCTGTCTGATAACTTTCCTTGTGTGGTGCTGCCGGTTGAAATGTGAGCGTCACGAAGCGCCCACCCTCCTCCTCCTCCTCCTCCTCCTCCTTCTCCTCCACCTCCTCTCTCTCTCTCTCTCTCTCTCTCTCTCTCTCTCCCCTGACTGGAGTCCCACTGAGCGGCTCTCAAACTTCAGTGTCGAGGCTGAAAGCGGAGGTACAAGAACCGGAGCCGACAGACTAAAGACTGGACTGTGTGTGTGTGTTTGGACCGGACACAAACGGCGCCAACGGCCGCTTTCATATCTGTCTTTATATCAACGGCTGCTAACGGTCGGTCGGTTTGAGGATTTACACTGAGCTCTCGGTGTTTTTTTATTTAGATTTTTTTCTCCTCCGTTGTTTTGTCGAAGTTTCCGACTGTCACGTCTTAGTTACGGACCTTAATCTCGACTGTCTGTGGGATTAATCGTTTTTAATTCAACACTGACTCACTACTTTCTGTGTTTTCGGAGGGTTTTCTCCTCTAACGGGAGCGGTGACGGTAACACTTGGACCTGCCTTCGCCATGGGGAAATAGCGGGGATCTCTCGCTCTCTGTGTAACCGACCCCCCGTGTGTGTGTGTGTGTGCGTGTGTGTTTGACACTTTCATGATCGTTTTTCAAAGACACAGCTCCGTTTTTTAACTAAAACAATGAGCATGGATGGCTGTCCGTTGAAGGTGGTGATTTTTTTGTGGTGTCTGCTGGTGATTTCTGGCTCCAGCTTTGAGATCGGCTCCTACGACCTGGAGCGGGGCAGACCAGCCAAGTGCGAGCCCATCGTGATCCCCATGTGCGAGGGGATCGGCTACAACCTGACCCGGATGCCCAACTTCATGGACCACGACGACCAGAAGGAGGCTGCCATCAAGCTGAATGAGTTTGCTCCTCTGGTGGCTTATGGCTGCGATGTGCACCTCCGTTTCTTCCTCTGCTCCCTCTACGCCCCCATGTGCACGGACAAAGTGTCGACCTCCATCCCAGCCTGCAGACCCATGTGCGAGCAGGCCAGGGAGAGGTGTGCACCCATCATGAAGAAGTTCAGCTACACCTGGCCCGACTCGCTCGACTGCTCCAAGCTGCCAACCAGAAACGACCCCAACGCTCTGTGCATGGAGGCCCCCGAGAACGAGACCAGGACGGAAGGCAAGAAAGGCGAGGGCATGCTGCCGGTTCCCCCTCGACCCAGGCAGCCGGGCGGCACCAGCGGCCGCTCTCCGGGCAGCATGGGCTCCTGCGAGAACCCAGACAAGTTCCAGTTTGTGGAGAAGAGCCAGTCGTGTGCGCCCCGCTGCTCCTCCGCTGTGGATGTCTTCTGGTCCAGGCAGGACAAGGACTTTGCCTTCATCTGGATGACGGTGTGGTCCATCCTCTGCTTCATCTCCACAGCCTTCACCGTCCTCACCTTCCTGCTAGAGCCTCACCGCTTCCAGTACCCCGAGCGGCCCATCATCTTCCTCTCCATGTGCTACAACGTCTACTCTGTCGCCTTCATCATCCGCTCAGTGGCCGGGGCGGAGAACATCGCCTGCGACTGGGAGAACGGAGAGCTGTACATCATCCAGGAAGGGCTGGAGTCGACGGGCTGCACCATCGTCTTCCTCATCCTCTACTACTTCGGCATGGCCTCTTCTATCTGGTGGGTCATCCTCACCCTCACCTGGTTCCTGGCTGCGGGGAAGAAGTGGGGCCACGAGGCTATCGAAGCCCACAGCAACTACTTCCACATGGCCGCGTGGGGCATCCCAGCTCTGAAGACCATCATCATCCTAACAATGAGGAAGGTGGCTGGAGATGAGCTGACGGGGCTGTGTTACGTGGGAAGCATGGACTCCGGGGCGCTCACGGGTTTCGTCCTCATCCCTCTGTCCTGCTACCTGATCATCGGCACCTCCTTCATCCTCACCGGCTTCGTGGCGCTCTTCCACATCCGGAGGGTGATGAAGACGGAGGGCACCAACACGGAGAAGCTGGAGAAGCTCATGGTGAAAATCGGCATCTACTCCATCCTCTACACGGTGCCGGCCACCTGCGTCATAGTCTGCTATTTCTACGAGAGGCTAAACATGGACTACTGGAAGCTGAGGGGGCTGCAGATGAAGTGCGGCTCGTTCAACGCGCTCACCGGCGACTGCTCGCTGCAGACGTCCGTGCCCACTGTGGCCGTATTCATGCTGAAGATCTTCATGTCGCTGGTGGTCGGCATCACCAGCGGGGTGTGGGTGTGGAGCTCTAAGACGCTGCAGACCTGGCAGGGCCTGTGCAGCAGGAAGCTGACAGACAGGACTAGAAGTAGGAAACCCTGCAGCGGCGTTAGCTGCGGCAGCACACACTGCCACTACAAATCTCCTGCTGTGGTTCTGCACATGGCCAAGACTGACCTGCACTCAGACAACCCTACACATGTGTGAGAGGGAAGCATAACACACACACACACACACACACACACACACACACACACACACACATTTAAACATACACACACACTGCCAACTCACAAACACACACATATGCCCTGAGTAAGGAGCTGCTAAAGACTTAAGGAAGATGAGTGGTTGAATTGAACTGTCAGTCACTGCTCTGCTGCTGCCAATGGACACACACAGGTACAGGCGTCACTATCTATAAACAGTATTCATCACATAAAGGGAAATGTTCAGTATTGTTACCCATATTCTTCTGTTTCATAGTGTTCTGTGCAGTAGACATGCCCAGTGTTTCAAAGCAAAAAAGGTATCTTGGGAAATATTAGTTCTCTCTGAAAGTGGCATGATTAACTGTATAAATCTGTATAAATGTTTTATTTATTGTAAATATATTTAATTTAAAGTTATCAGATTTGTTGTTTAGATGCATTTATTGAAGGTAAAGGGAAATTTAAGTGCCTTTAATAAGAAGTCTTCTGGCCTTTTTTTTTTTTTTTGGAGGATAAAATAAATTTGTGGACTTCACGTTCAGCTTCCTGGTGTTATTGTTCGTCACAGATGCTTCATAATGAATATTTAACCATTTAAATTGTCACAAATGAGTCTTGTTTTCCATGATCTTCCTTCACACACGGGGGACTCCTCCGCCAAATGTGTTCATGCATGCTACACGACCTCCCCCAGAGGCGTCCCCGACAATAATCCTCAAAGAGAATCGCTGATGAACGGAGTGACAATCCGTTGCAAGTATTAATGTTTGCATCATCGTCTTAAAAATGCAGGAGCGCGTTTTGCGGAGGAATATATTTAATTAATGGCGCAGAATCGCTGTTGTTGCCCTTCATCGCTGGCTCCCCATTTGATCCCCGTGCAAACACTCGCAACACTTTGATGTGAGAGGACAAATCTGAAGTGGATTTCAGCCTTATTGCACGGTTTCACTGACTCTTACAGATTTAAGTTAAACACAGGCACTCTGAATTGCGGTCGCTCATTGAGTAGATGGATTGTTAACTTAATATTTAAGTTTATGTGTGGTTTGTGGTTGTATTTCTAAATTAAGGGAATTCCCCGATACGAAACATCCATATTTCCATGTTTTAAACATTTGACGTGGCTAAAAGGAACAATGCAGCATTAATTCTTGAAGCACCACCATCAAGTATAAATAATCACTGACTGATGGAGAGAAAAAGTGTGTATAACATTATTTTCATCACATAAATACTCAAAGTTGGGATCCTGCAACTAACATTTCAGTAATAAAAGTCAAATTTACTATGCACAAGAGTCACCATGTTCTCAGATGGTCCATAAAAAAAGTGAAAATAAATAGCTTTTACATAACGGGACTTTAACAATTTAAGCGCCAGCGTAAATTGCAGCCACACACAGCAAAACACAGTGTAAATTACAGTGTTTGACAGCAGTGGAATTGATTATTATGTCTATGTGTGTGTGTAATTGTGTGCTGTGTCACCACCAGCAGCACTAGCAGCAGCACATGGTGATAGCATGGAAAAAATGTGATGACCAGGAGCTTGTTTTCATTACATTACACTGTGTGAAGCAGGCGTGTGCTGGCTGACATCTCCTGAGGTTTAAAAAAAAAAAGTTGTTTTGTTTTCATTTTTCCACCATTTGCAGTTTGGTTATAACAAGAGTCGTGTACTACAGCTTGTTCCATGTTGAATTAGAAGTTGCATTATGTCTGCTTAGTAAATTAACCACCATTTCCACTCGGTGCAGCGTTGTGTGGAACTGTGCAACGCCTGAGTTAACTTCAATCACTTATTCCTTCCTCCTGCAGAACATGATGTGGGTTAACTACCAACATCCTCCCTCCCCTCTTTTGTGTTTTCATTACTCAGCCATTGTAGACGTTGTCCATGACTTGGCAGGCGAGTCCTGGACTCTGACACCGTGTGGATCACATTTAACTATTAAAAAAAAGGGGGGGTGGGGGTGAGCTGTTTTGCTTGGAGCACGCTCGCAGCCAGAGACTCGGCTGGTGGTGTTTCAGCCACATGTTCCAGTTCATGGGCGCCTGAACGGGGGCGCGTGCTTCCTCCCCAGTTTACACTCCAGTGACATGACCCAGAGAGGCCAAACACTTGCTGTGTGAGACACAAACCAGCCTGTCCCACCTGCGCTGAGCTGCACTGATTAGATAGGAAGGAGGTAGCAGCACAGGGTTAAGGACATGGGGGTAGTAGAGAGGGTAAGTTTGTCTTTTGCAGCTATGCTTTGTTTAAACTTTTTTTTCCCTTCTCAGCGTTTCTTTTTTATATATTTTCTTGCCCTTTCTGCATTTCTTTTTTTCCATGTATTGCTGAATATGACTAAGACAGGTTTTTAAAAATTATAAAGGTCAACAGAAACGACTTGTTACAGCAGCAACAGGATGTCTTTGCTCTGTTTCTTTTTCCACAAATATGAAGTCTATCGCTACATTTCCAGGTCACTGACAGCTATTTTTAGCTCCTCTTTTTTCGCAGAGGGAAGGAATCACACGAGCTTCACATTGCTTCAGATAGAGAGGCAAGAAAGAAAGGTTCATTCCAAAAACAGAGTTTGTTTGAGCTGTGGTTCCTTTGGCGCCAGAGATGTGGCTGCCGGGAACACCTTAGCCTTCACACACACACACACACACACACACACCTGAGGTTTGCAGTGTTGAAGCAGCAGCAGCCAATCAACACCAAGGTTGTTCTCATGAAGACCCCACCCCATCTTCCAGTAATGTCCAATTTCAGGAGTAAGTAAGCTCGGTCTTGCTCGAAAGATTTAGTTTGGCTGAGTCTCCGCACTGTTTTTCTTCTCTTCTGGCTCAGGAGGTTAAATAGTGTCAGTCGCACTGAGCAGCAAGTCTGTCTGGGCCAAAAGTGAGACAACTCCCAGAGAAGGCAACACTTTTCCTTAAAGATTTCTCAGAAATATTTCACTGTGCTGGACCGTGGGCCCCAACGCTGTATTTATTATTGTGTTTAAGCAACACAGAACAGGTCTGTTTACACAAGATTTGAACAATTTGTTTTTTATAAAAAGGCGTAAAAACACGTTCCCGCTTTAGCTGCTGACACCATGTTTTTGTCTGCTGAGGAGAAATCCCTCCATCTGGTCATGGGTCTGATTAAAGGCGATCATTATGGCATCAATGCGCCTCCCTCATAGACTTAAACCCCTGCCCAGGCCTGAGGGGAGAAAAAAAAAAGAGAAAATAAAGCATCCTTCATTACCCTGCCCTCCCGCCTCCTTGCAGTCCCTCACCCCCCTTGAGCACTATCCCTTTCCTGTGCTGTTTTGATGTGTAAATGAGCGTATTGAAAACCTGCAGGCCCCCAAAGAGATGCTTTCCATGAAAATGCGGCAGTCAGAGAGCACCAGAGTTCACACAGCTCACCACTCCTCGCAACCGGACTCCAATCAGACACCCAGTACGTCGCTGCCATCTCGCCTGTAAGAGCACAAGACACATGAAATCACACACAGACATAAACATTTACTTGATGGGGTGAAAACATACACGGCCGAGGTTGAGAAATGAAGAAGTGAGGATACAGTGTCAAGTGTCTGAAGGGGCTGAGGAGATGCAGCAGCTGAAATATTTTTGCAGCATCTATCACGTCCATGAAATGAAAGCACGCAGGCTGAGAGATTAAAAGCGTGTTTTTGGAGAACAGAGGATCGGCTGTGTTGTTCAGCGCCTTGGAAGTTCAGAAGCACAGCAGCGGAAGAAATGCTTTTATTTATTCTTTTATTCTCTTCGTAATAACATGTTTTCTGATCAGCAGTAACGCATCCATCAAGAGTTTATATCAAATCAAAACTTCCCTTTTATATTCTCCTCTCTGTTTTGTCTGAGATTTATTTTTCTTTTCATGATTTTAACTGCTGCTCAGATTTTGTTAAAACGAGTGTCACTATCTTGGCTGAATTGCTGCACAAGTATCAAGAAAATGACCCTTGATTTGATGAGATGGCACCCCACCAGCAGGTTTTGTCCACTTACCTGTAAAGACTGATCAGTTTTCTGCAAGCTGTGCTCGATCTGACCTGAAGGACATAACTTCTCAGTCTGTTTCCAGACTTCATCCTTTCATCTTGATATAAAAGAGAAGACATGAATATCACTGGAAGGAATGAGGTCCTTTTGAATTCAAATCAGAATGAACTTTTAATCAAACATTTACCAAGATGAACCCAGAACAAGATTTAACTAACTAAATACATAAATATATGTAACTAAATGAATGAATCAAGCCAGTTTTATTCGTATAGCCCTGAATCATAAAGCACACCCTCTATCCTCAGACGCTCAGAATGCTAGATGAGGACAAACTCTTTAATGGTGATATAAAAAAAAGAGTGGCGGAGGAGGGATGAAGACATAAAAGAGATCTGTGTAGAGAGAAAACAACAACAGTACAATGACTGTGAACTTACATACGTTTCAGGGATGAACCTGGTGCCACTGTTCAAATATAATAATAAAGAGAGAGTTACAATGCAAAATAGATACATTTCTGACAAAGTGCAAAGCAAAAGAAAAAATATTCTCACATCACAATTACAGCAAAGTGTATACACACACTTTAGGGTAAAAAACTGGCAGCTGTAGTTGCCAGAATGTTACCATAATAAATACGCTATATTACGGTAAAAAGATATTAGTACTGTTGATTTCATGTTTAAGGTTGGCTTTTATTCCATATTTTACCATATAAATAGAAGTTTTATTCCATCAAAAGAAGCACTGTTTTGCCGTATAATTGACAAACTGTAAAGGTTTTGCCTTTAAATTTTTTACAGTGTTTTACCATATCATGGTAAAAAGATATTGGTACTGTTGATTTCAAGTTTAAGGTTGGCATTTTATTCTGTATTTTACTGTATAAATGCAATTCCTTTTTTCTATAAAAGAAACACTGTTTTGCCGTATAAGGGACATGAAAATACCACATGAAGCTGTGGAAAAATGTGATCTTTAATCTCATCTATAATGACATCTAGATCAAACTCCCACCATGGTTGAAATGCATTTATTGTAATTGCTTTGGACAAAAGCATCTGTCAAAGATCTGAAACAGGTCGAGAAACAGATAAAAATTTAGGATGCTGGAAAGCTGGGCAGATTATATTAAGAACACATTACAGGAGGAGAAAGTTTCAAGAAAAAGTTTCCAGCTTTTTTTTTGCTGTATCTTCTTTTTTTCATGTCCTTTGATCAATAAGCAGAAGACAGAGAAGTAAAGCTTTCTCATCCCTCTGTACTCATTCCTGTGCTCCGTCTGCCTGTGGCTGAAGGAGAGATGAGTCAGTGAACAGAGGGAGGTTCCGCCGCTCGCTCTCGCTCTCTGAAGCCAACAGCATTGCTGTGATCACTGTTAATCTCCTTTGCCACTCTGCTGCCATCTCCTCAAATACATTCATCTCTTTTCCAATAGCGTTCACAGCCTCTTCTTCCTTTCTAATTAGGCACCGTCAAGATTTCAGAAGTCACCCTTTGGTGTTCTGCAGCAGCCGAGATTGCTCTTTGAGCTAAGGGGTCAGTGATGGCAAGTATTTGTTTGAGGGTTAAATCACAGCAGGCCTTTCATCATGTTGTTATGTTGCACGATCAGAGGCTTGGGATTATGTAGGTCAGACGTTGGAGAGTGAGAGCGCCCCTTTTGTAGCTGCCATTTTTATTCAGTTGCTAGGCAGCACCCGCTCTAATCTCTTGTACCAAAGAGTCTCTCCCTGGAGAAAAAGAGAGGGAGCAGGAGTTACAAAGGACGAAAAAAAAAGTGAAAACAGCATCAACAAAGAACACAAACCCATGCAAGGACTGCTTTTAGAAACACTCTAAAGGGGGGGAGTGGAAAAGGACAGGATGTGGGAGTCTAAGCTCGGCCCTGAAACCCACTCTGGCCCTCCTGAACATCTCTAAACCCCTGTGGTTTTGTTTGTGCCATTGACTGAATGACTAAAGGATGATCAACCAATCACACAACTCCAACAGCAGGGTACATTCAGAGTCTAGCTTGTGGGAGCGGGTCGGTGAAAGCGGTTGATGTGAGTCAGGATTTGGGCAGCAGTTGTTTGTCAACAGGTACCAAAATGGATCAGAACCGCTCAGATTTGGGGCTCGGCCGTCTGGCAAGAGCGTCTACTGTCAAACTGCTGCTGCACCCCCATCCTAAATGTGCTCATGTCACGCTCTGCCATCAAAGGCTCACCCCTCGGCTCTGTGTTTTGAGAGTGGAGGCACCCGCCAACACACACACACACACACACACACACACACACTGATCCCTCCCTCCCACCGGCCCCGGGCTTGGTAAGGATCTGCTATTCTCCGTTGCATTTCACACTCTTTGATTTTGAGTTTTGAAGTTTGTTCTTGTCTGTTGTTTTTTTTTTTAGACGCCTTTTTTGACTTGGTTGTGTTTCATATTGACTGTCTTGATTCATGAAGTTTCCAGCTGATGTGCGCTCTGCAAAATTGGAGTGTTGCCTTTATTCACTTGTAATATACCTTTCTTTGAGTCACAGAGAAAGCCAGTAATTATATGAAGAAACTTGCACTATGGAAGAGACCTAAAGGAATAGTAGACATTTTCACATGTTACTTAAAAAATTGGTGCCAGCAGCCAGTTAGCTTAGCTTAGCATACAGACTGGAAACAGGAGGAAACAGCTAGCCTAGTTCTAAAGCTGACCAATCAACTTGCCATATCTTATTTATTTAATCCATACAAAAACCATAGTGTCACAACACAAGTTGCTGGCAGACTTTTTTGCTTGATTGTTTGTTCTTTCTTCTTTTGGACAAAGCCAGGCTAGCTGTTTGCCTCTGCTTCTAGTCTTTACGCTAAGCTAAGCTAATTGCCTCCTGACTCTAGACCATGTATGTAATTGCTATTGTATTAACGAGTCAGTCTCCATAAGCCCCCATGTTAAAATGTCCAACTTCACAGCAGAAATAAACATGTTTACAGCCTGGTACAAAAAACAGTTTTGGTCTCTATAGCTAATTTTGTTTATGACAACTGTACTGAGGGTGAATTTTTATAGAACTCACCTGTTCAAATTATATAAAGGCTTAAAGTTACGCATAATTAACAGTGTGACTGCTCTGATTGACAGGTGGATGCCATTACAGATCGCCTCCTCTGGTCTACTAATGATCCACGTCTTTGCTGATTTTTAGATTAGCCGGGAGGTGGAAGAGGCAGGACAGCCAAGATGAGCTTCAAAACAGCTCTTCAGAAACCTATAGGTGACGTCACACAAACACACAAACAGTAGTCCTATGTTTCATACTGTCTATGAACTAAACCTAAAGAGGCTAGGCAGCAGACAGAAAGCGGACAGATAGGATGCAGATTCAAGGTCAAGACATTGTATTACTCAAACAACATACATACAGAAAAATTGTAGAACTTGAGCAGCACCCAGCCTCCATTTTGCCCTTGATACAAATAATCATCAACAGCATATTTCCCACAATTATTTTCTGAACTATTCCTCAAACATAAAGCACAGTTTTAATTTTAAAAAATTGGGCACATTTTGTTTGCTTTCTTTGGATGGAAGATACTCTCACATCTGTATTTTAAATCTGAAGCCAACAATCAACTAGCTACTGTAGTTTAGCATGAAGACTGAAAAAAGGGGGTAACAGCTATAACACCACTTGAGTTTTCAGCCAAGCTGTGGTTTCACAGGTGGCTAAGTGTACACACTTTTTGTATTAAAACAAAAACAAAAACAGGATAGCTTTAAAGGTGCTGGATTTTGTCACCTTTACACAGAGCCAGGCTAGCTTTTCCCACTGTTTCCAGTGTTCATGCTGAGCTAAGCTAATCAGTCATACATTAATACATAAATATCGAACTGTTCCTTTAAAATTGTATTTATTCTTACTGCACTGTCATGCAGCAGTCTGAAACAGAGGAGCGATTTTACTCGAGCAGACTGTTTAAAGGTATAAAAGTCCTTTGTGTACCAGCTCAAAAGTTTGTATGGAGGGTGTAATTGGCTAATTAAGGCGGTGTTTGGTGCCTGTGAGTGCACAGAGGCTTTTTTTCTGGGGGGGGAGTTTCTGTTCTTGGTTTCTATAAATGAACTTGTTAATTAACTCACATTTGTCATTTTTGCACAGTGTATATCTGCTGAGATTATCCAGGGTTGTTTGTACTTTGTGAAGAAAAAAGAAATGACAGAAAATTCAATGGGACATTTTGGGGCAGTTCAAAACACATTTGGCCGAAAAGTTTCCTATCATCAATTAAGTCCTTTTTCCGGCCAGCACTGTTGACTCAGGCTGATCACTGTACATTAGCCAGTCTGTGTAGTAAAGGGAACCAGCTGGGGCCATACTCACTATAACACTGGACCTTTTGTCAAGGTCTCAGCCCCCCTACAAGTTAAATAAAAACCTTGTTGCATGAGAGATACTCTTTGTGTAGAAGCAGACATTGTTCCTATTGTGGCGTGTCAAAGCTGACATGCCAGGTCCAACACAGTGCTGAATAAACTGTGGTTTGTGTACATACTGTAACTGTAGGCTGTGGAAAAGGAGCGAGGCAGCGGTCTGTGATGATCTTGGCGGCCGGTGAGGATTTGGCATGCAGAGCAAGAGCTGGAGCAGCAGTACCACATGCAGCCCTTTCCCTCAGGATAATAACTGCTTGTGGAGCAGAGAGGGAGAAAACCTGCAAGGATCAGCCTTCCTGTTCACACCCCATCATGCATGAGCTGGCAGGATCCTTGTGTTGTTATGGTCATGAGACATTTCCTGTGTATGTTTTGGGGTTGCATCTGGGCTTGTTTACAGCTAAGGGTAGAGCCTCATTAAGTGGAACATGGTACTAGGCGGATGTGGGGGGGCTCAAGTGCCTATTAGTGGGGCCGGTCTGTAGCCCTAAACCAGAACCCAACTGGGCCAGGTGCTCCGTGCTACAGCCTGGTTTCCACAACACAGTCAAACAGGGCTAGACAGAGCTTATTCATTAGACAAGTGTGCATCGTTAGAGTTCAGCCAAAAATCCCCTTTTGCAAACACATGTTTTATCTTATCTGTGATGATTTATCAGATTGGACAAATTTTAAGAATCCAAGGACCAAAATCAACAAAGTATCCACTTAAAATTTTACAACTTCTCTAACCAACCATGGCACTCAGTGCCAAGTGTGTAACTTAATACTAAAGTCGTAAAACACAAGTTTTAAAAACAGTGCAGTATCACTTCCTAAAAACGGATGTGCACCTGATCAGTGGATTTGTCGGGGAATATTTTAATGAATTGGTGCACAAATGTGTATGTGGGATTGAGTCAAACTACAGCGCCCACTTTAATCATAATAAGATAAACCTTTATTAATTCACAGTGTGGAAATTCAGTAGTTGTAGCAGCACAGTGACAGAAATAAGTACGAATAAGATAATAAAAAACAAAAATAATAAAAGT
This sequence comes from Miichthys miiuy, assembly GCA_036365135.1. Lineage (NCBI taxonomy): Eukaryota > Metazoa > Chordata > Actinopteri > Sciaenidae > Miichthys > Miichthys miiuy. Next base: position 16,387,674 of record CM071607.1, on the reverse strand, counting down.
CCATCTAGGTTAGGTTGGGTGATGGTGGCAGGGCGTTACAGACGTCCTTCTCCCCAGCAATGCATTCCAGCTCCTCCTGGGAGAATCCGAGGCGTTCCCAGGCTAGATGGGCTATGTAGTCCATCCAGCAGGTTTTGGGTCTGTCCTGGGGTCTCCTCCCAGTTGGATGTACCCGAAACACCTTCATAGGCAGGTGCCCAGCAGGCATCCTAATCAGATGCCCAAACCACCTCAGCTGGCTCCTTTGACACAAAGCAGCAGCGACTCTACTCCGACCTCCCTCCATCTCTAAGGCTAAGTATAGAAAGTAAGAGAAATAGAGGTATACAGAGGTAAGACAAAATTACACAAGGTAAAGTGTCACCTGCTGCAGCCGCATGGCTCACTGATGTCCTAACAATACTCGGATCGGCTCATTGTTGGCCAGACTTCTCATTTAGGAGGACGTTGATTACATAGTGTGAGCATGAGTGAAAACAGTTTGAGGCGTCCCTGATTCATCCTTTCTTTCTGGTGGTGCATGTGCAAGTCCTTTTTTTATTGTGTGTGTGTTTGCATAACGATGAGACCCTCACATCTCACAGGCCTCTCTCTCAGCAGCAGCTACATGAATTCCTCCACAGTTCCAGTGTGAAGTGTCCTGCAAAGACTAAAAGCTGTGCAGCAGAGGACAAAGCAGAGAGGGATTAGCGTCCCCCCCCAAAACCCGCCCTTGCCGCCTTTCTGCTCATGCACACCCGCACCGTGTAACACTCAACATAATCAAACACTCACCCAGTGTGACACACAACACAACCAAACACTCTTCTGGGGCTATGCTACTAAAACAAACCCTGCGCTTGGAACCCCAGGGGCTGAGGAGAGTGGCGGAGTAGCTGAGGAGGCGGATGTGAAGAAGGCCAAGAACTCATGGTGTTTATGCTGAACAGCCAGAGAGTGGGAAACGCAAGGAACACGATCTCCATGTTTTCCTTACCCCAGCTAATCCGACGAAACGACAGAGGGAGCAGATTCCCTTACAGAGAAAGCTGCCACTTAGATATTTATCCTCGCTAAGGCAAACATCTGGCCCCGGCGGGCTCTTTTCATAGAGCGATATGAGTGGGTGTGATACTCGGCTACATTTATTTGGGTGTGAAGTTTTAATTAAAAGTGAAAGCAATGCCCGTCGGCTAACCCCCACTATGACTTTGTCTATCCCCTGTGTGAGGAATGAAGAGAGAAGAGCAAAACCAGGGAAGAAGAAACAGACAGATGGCAGAAAAAAGACAAACAAACGCAGAGACATGTAGGAGAAGAGATACAGGACAGGAGATAGAGTAATATATCCACTCTGGAGGTGCTCAGGGTGTGAAATTTCCCTCTGTGCTGTTTGTTTTCAGTTGCAGTCAGATGGAACAGCCTCGGTTACAGACAAAGTGCCTGTTTGCCCCCCCCACACACCGAAGAGGGCGTATTGCTTACAGAAAAATCTGCTTACTCTCCAGAGTCTGCTTTTCCAAAAGCACCCTTGCATGCAAGATCACCTCAGTGGGCTTAGAGCACATTAAGGACCTTTACAACCCAGAAACCGGGAAAAACTAGAGGGCACTTCCTAACATCCATCCTGTTTGGTGGTTTTCAAGATTTTGAGTATCATCAGATGGAAGTTTTTCTGTGAGACCTTTGCGTTAAAGTAAATCCTGACACTCTTCTGCAGCTTTTTGCATTGTGGTCACATTCAGAGCCGCGGTTTATGAGTGAGACTGAGCTCATGTTGTGTTTACCAATCGCCTCCGGATACAAAGTGCTGGGGCCTCATTTATGAGCTGGCACATAGATTCCCTCATCACTTTAAACTAAAAAAAGCTCATTGTATGTACACCTTGTTTATAGCAACACAGGTAATAAAGCTAAACCCTCCGTATATGAGTTGTAATTGGCTTTAGGAGGCAGAAAGTGTGTGAATGAGCATCAGGGCCCCCACGTGATAAATGTTCCAGACTACATTTAATTAAAGTCGGAGATGCTTTTGCTGACGCACAGGAGGGAACATGTACACATTTATCGACGTAAAAAATGCAAATGTAGATTTCCCTGTGAAGTCCAGATTAAACTTTCATAGTTTGTAGATACTGTAATAATTAGTCATCACACTTACCATACACACAGGGCCCTTGGTGTTTGGCTGAGGTTACAGCTCTTACTGGAAATGCTTTGACATTTTGGGAAATACACTTATAATGAGTAGATTGATACCACTCTCCTTCAGTTAATGCAAACATGAAGCTATAGTTAGCAGCTGAGTCACTTAGTTTAGCAACTGGAATCAGGGAAACAGCTTGCTTGGGTATAACATAACATGTTACAGTGTGTACGTATGAGTATAAATGTGCCTTATAAATGAGCTTATCTGATTTCTGAAAGTTAGATCAGGAAATTGACACCACTGTCATGTCTCTATGGTGAATATGAGCATGTAGCCTAGCTTAGCATAAGCTAAGCTAAATCTCAATTCAAATAACTGATACTTCTGTTAGTACACTTCTATTCTATGCCAATTTCTGCAGGGTAGTGTCGTCTCAATTCGAGTACGGCTGTTAACTTACTGCAACATTGTACCGCTTCTTCGTCTTCATTGCTGAATTGTACTTTTGAACAACATTTGAGTGCCCAAATATAAATATAAAACACATGTACAACTTACATTTGTATATTGCGGTATCAGGGGTGCTGCTAGCCAATTTGGTGCCCTTATTTATAAAGCGTAATTGCTTTGTGGTATATCTTCTGAACCTGTGATTGTGTGTTGTTGTTGTGCTAACCTGCTGGTTGATGGCCTTTCTTGGCACCCAACCCTTGTTGCCTTTTTGATGCCATGTTTTCAATGCTTTAGGGCTAATGTCAGCTGTGTGTCTGACTAGTGTCTGACTGTCTGATTAGACTCTAGCCTATTTGAACAAACCACTGAGTGATGGGGGGAGTTTGGGCACCAAACCATGATATATTTTTATTATTTTAAGAAAATGTTGCCAATAATAGTCTAATAATGCACATTACAGAAAGGCTTCATAATACATTTAAATAACCATCATGAACATCCTAATTATGATTGTTAACCGTTCCTGTCCAGCTGCCAGACTTTGGCACAGGGAGATGCCGTCTCCTGGGGCCCAAGTGTACATAACTTTGGGGATAACCCCCTTCACTTTCTTCAGCAGTGTTATAACACACACAAGCACCGGCGTTGGCTTTTTTTTTGCACTTTGTTTAGACATGCACTTAATAGGTTAATTGCTGACTCTAAATTGACATTAGGTGTGAATGTGAATGGTTGTTCGTCTCTATGTGCCCTGTGATGAGCTGGCGTCTTGTCCAGGGTGTACCCTGCATCTCACCTAATGTCAGCTGGGATCAGCTCCAGCCCCACCGTGACCCTGATGAGGATAAGAGGTTACAGAAAATGGATGGATGGTTTTCACTGCAATCGCTTCAGCTCCAACAGCTTTATTGGCCACCATTTTCACAATGCCAGTGGTCCATCCCCTTCCACTGTTGAGCCAAAATGGTAACCGCTGAGGGCGAGAAGTGTTAATTTTTTGACTGTGAGTGCACCATCCTGGTACTCACAGTACACTACATTTTGCCATAACTGACAGTGTTATGGCAAAATTTTGAGTCCATTTATGGACTCAAAATAGTAAACGTAAGTATGAAAGTATGTGGACTGAAACTAAATAATGACTGGAAACAAGAGGAAACAGCTAGCCTGGCTCTGTCTATAAATAATAATAAAAAAAATCAAAGTGTAGAAACGGCAAGTTGTGGTTTCATTGAAGGTTGTGTGTTGGACTATTTCTTGTCTGAGCGCTGTCACTTTTTTGAGATATAACGTGTTGAGTCAGTGATGTGCTACTTTGGAGATGCTGGTAGGCAGATTTTGTTACGTTTGGACAGAGCCAGGCCAACTTCTGTGCTAAGCTAAGCTAACACCACCACTGAGAAAAGACTTGTCTCGGGTAGTATCACCGACAGATGTCTAGTGCATGGATAAGGTAATGAGTCTCACCCCATTTGACTGTCTGCCGGGCTCTTTGCTAGAAAGAGTCTTGCCTATCATGTGTTACCTGGCCGTGCTCTCAGTGTGAGAGGATGTTAATTGGCGGTGAGGCGCCAGTCTCTCCCCACCCCTCCTCTGGCGTCAGTCAGAGCCAGGAAAGGTGGCATAAAGCCTTAGCCTCGGAGCGCTCCAGACTCCGTGGGTCCAGAGGGAACCAGAATGCATGATCCAGTGTGTGTGGAGGCCATCCCTGAAGCACACACCTGGCCTGAACTTGTACACTTGAATGGAAAACCTACCCAGAGAGCAACACAGGGAACTCAAAGTTGTTCTTTCAGGAATAAAAGGGAGAATTATTTTCAATTTAAAAGCCAGAGTGGCTCAAAGAAAAACTCCTGTCTCCTGTTTAGTGCCGTGCAGAGTTCCCTCCTGGCTGATTGGAGTTCACCCAATATGTGTGTGTATGTTTATGTGTGTGTGTGTGTCTCCTGGCTCCTGTCTGCCGTCCGTCTGCCTCCCCTGGATTGGACTCCTGTCGCCTTCGCAGTGAAGGGCCACTCAACCTGGGTGGATATTCTTTCCCTCACATCTGCTATGAATTTACCAGAGCCAAGCCATTCAAAGGCTCCTTTATGGTGCCGTCAGCAGCCCTGTGACTGCTTCCTATTAAGACACATGCACACTTTGGCACACACACACACACACACATACACACACACATACACATAAAGTGCACACAGGTTTGTACTCATGCCTACATTTGAATAGGTATTTTTATATACACGATGTGTCTCTCTTTTTCTCTACTCATACTGTATATAAACACACACACATATATATATACACACATGCATGTACACACTCACCTCCAGTTTCTTACTAAACCAAATATCTGAACTTAAGTCAGCCCCAACAGCTGCAGACTTCTTGGGTTTTTTTTAAGTGAATCACCCGTGCATGGTGCAGCAGTGCAGGGGTGGTTATTGGGGCCATTACACACTTTAATCTATTTATTGCTGACATCCCCCTCACTGGGCATATGCACACTCCAGAGAAACATGAGCTGTGACAGCAGCGATGCCATCATGTAACTTTAGATGGATTTGATTTCAAGAGAACAGAGAAAAGAAATATAGATATAAAACAAAATATATATGATCATCTTAATTCTTGGGAAACAGGATGTGGTGTGAATTCATTTTTTCCCAATTAATATAAGGTTACAGTTCTAACTTTTCACTGTTAACCAGATCGGTCCTTATCAAAAGCGATTTCTTTGAGGGCACAAAGGCTACTCGCCAGGATATCAAGTCCATTTAAGTGAATGAAAACACAATTTTGATTCACTTAAATGGACAAATTTATTTCTAAAACATTAATATCTTTTTAATAAAGCTCAAATGCTCAAATTATTACTACTTACTACCTATCAGCATTTGGTTGTTACCATAGGCTATATAAAACACGGTCTGGTCTACATGATGTCACCCTCAGGTTTCTGAAGCTCACTGTGGTGGCTCTGGCCATCACCATGTTGGCAGTCCTGCTTCTTTCACCTCCCGGCTTATCTAAAAATCAGCAAACATGGATCATCAGTGGACCTGAGGCGGGCAGAATGACACCTGATTTTCAAAGAAGCTACCTGTAACGGCACCTACCCGTCAATCAAAGCAGCCACGATTTTAATTACAACATTACCAAAAACAAATAGGCAACCACGTCATGGAAAATTGCATTTTGGGTAGTGGTCAGCATATTTTTGGTTACACAACAGTGACAACAAACAAATCAACAGAGAAAAATGAAAAAAAAAAACAGCTACCATGACTCAGGGTTAGGGTTAGGGTCATTTGTTTAATTCATACTAAAATCAAAGTGTAAAAACAACAAGTAAAGGTTTTACGGCGGTTGTTGTGCAGGACTATTTCTTGTCCAGGGGCAGTAACAGAGTCAGGCTAGCTGTGTCCACTTGTTTACAGTCTTTATGCTAAGCTATGCTAACCATCTACTTGCTGTATCACCATATTTATGGCACAGATATGAGAGCGGCATTAGTCTTTCAGCAAGTTAATATACATATTTACAGTTACAAGTTGTTCCTTGGATAGTATTGAATTTGTAAAATTTGTGTAAATAAGATTCAGTGATGAAACTGGATTCAGTGTCAGGAGCATTTGTTAGAGAGCACATAATTTGGGCATTTCTCTTTTAAAAATCACTCCATGTGCCTGCTCGGAGGAGTGGGAGTGAGTTAATTGGCTCTCTATCATCCACAGCTAAGCTTTACAAAGAATCCAGATATATATATAAGCCTATTCAACATTTGGGATCACTAGCTTGACTGAACGGTAAGAAGAACCCTCAGTATGAATCATGAAAGGCCTCGGCCCACTTATTACGACTACAAGTTTGACTGCCTTTCATCTTCCCCGCCGCACGCTCATCCAATTGTTGCTGCTGCCATATCTGGATCCCCAAGTTCAAAGACATCCCCGGGTGATTCTGAGGTTATTCTCTGCGGTGGTTTTTCAGATTTCTGTCTTCATGTAAATCTTGAGTTAAAATATTATTGATAAAGGTAGGAGGCAACACAAGGAATACTTTACCTGTTTGATGAGAAGCCAGCCGCACTTAAGCAAAGCCAAGTGTGTATCTTGGCGCTAATGTGTCTGGTTGCAGTCACGGCAGAGAGGATATATATGACTGATATGTTAATGCTGCTGTTTGGAGCCTGGTCTACAGGAAGATTCAGACTGTTTCAGAAGAGCGCAGGATCCCCTTTGGGATGAGAGCGCTGTGATCCCTAGAGAAAAGCCATCCTCTGAACTCCTCTGTTTCTACACTCCCTCGCTTTTCTCCCCCCTTACTTTGGTTATATCATCAAAGGGAGAGGACACACATGAGCAGAGAAAATTGAGGGAGAAGGCTCTGTTTTGTGAATAATGCATTAATAATCATTTGTACTTGCATTTAAAGCAGAAGGGAGAGAGAGAAATTTAGGGCATGTCGCCGCTGCGGTCATAAAAGTTGATTTTGGCGTTCAATTTTCAGGTCACCTTTATGCTGTGAATGATTATGTTACTTCTCTTCTTTCTGTTCTTGCAGACTGTCAGGATGTTTCTGTCTCTTTCCCCCCTTGTCCTCATTCTCTGTGTACGTTCCTGCTGCTGCCAGCCAGCGTGATAGACTATTGACTGAGCTCGTTCTGAAGTGTGCCATGATATGACACAAATCCAGTTTACGCTTACAGCTCAAAACTCCCTTCATGTGCCGCAAACATCGACATCCAGCAGCAGAGTTTGACTCACTGTGTCATTTTGTGTGACGGCACCGGTGGGACAGGTGTCAAAAAATGCAGTGAGTAGGTCTGTAGGAAGATATTTATAAAGATCTGATGACTCGAGTCATCTAAAGGTGAGTGTCAGGCTACCACAAGCCTCCAGAACAGTTTCTGAGCTGCACTGGAGGAATAAACATCATTCTTTCAAAAGATATTCCCTCATTTGGTGTGCTGAGAGCGGCCCAGTTTGAGATCAGGTGACTGGGAAGACCTGTTTTGTATCTAAGAGGGTGTCAGATAAGAGTTCATCGCATCTCCGGCACATGATTCATTTTCATGCTCATCATACCATTCACTGACCCCTCATGCCCCGTATGGAGGCATCTGAATTTATTACATCTCTCCACTCATTTATGAAGGTTTTATCTTTAATGTACCGCCTGTGCTTATCTAAAACTGTTAAAAGTAATGAAATTTAAAGAGTAGCTAACACCAGGCCTAAAAGCACTGTTTCATCGACATCTCTGGTTCAAAGTGTGTAGAGTTTCACTTTTAACTACACACATCAGTACTGCTGGGTTACTGCTCTGTTGCTCCTAAAACCTGCGGTAGGCCAAATGATGCCTGAGTGCTCAAACAAGCCACCCGTAACAGCACCTACTGGTCAATCAAAGCAACCACACTGTTATTTCTAACTTTAAGTCTTAATATAATTTAAGGTGAGTTACAGTTGTCATGAACAGGGAAATTAGCTATAGAGACCAAAACAGTTTTTTGTGCCAGGCTGTGAACATGTTTATTTCTGCTGTGAAGTTGGGCATTTTAACATGGGGGCGTACGGAGACTGACTTGTTCTGTAGTCAGCCAGCAAGTGGACGTTTGAGGAACTGCAGTTGTCGGCTCTTCCACATCGGTGAACCCACGCAGACACAGGGAGGACATGCAAACGCCAACCAGAAAGCTGAGGTTCAACTTCCCTAGATTGAAGTTGCTTCTCTATTTAATTGATTTAATAATGTGTTTAATGAGATTTTTGCTCAGTGCATGTTTGTGCTCTGCTGCTCACCTGTGCATCCATTTCTTGTCGTTTGATCTAGGTGAGAGTCATGCTGGAGAGGTCCATCATATCTGGGTGCAAACAACAAATTATGATCAAACACTTACATACACGACTGATACTTACACCATGACAGTGGCACCCCATTTTTTTAATACTTTATTTATAGTTAACAAGTTTTTTTTCAAAGACAATAACAGGACATACAGGAGAAAAAAAAGGCTGCCAGACAGTTCACAAGATAGCTATTCTGTTCAGACAAAGTTGTCGCAATATCAGTATCTCCAGAGCAAGGTAAAATTACATGAATAAGTGAATTCAATCCAACACCATAGTACATAGTTATATAGCCAGATAAATCAGAGTCCCTGTGGTTATCAGGTGATGTGACACTGTGCCAAGAAAGGTCCCCATGTTCTCTCAGATTTGTTTTGTGTATTGGGTTTGTACAGATGGAGTTTTTCCATCTGTATAATGGACAGCATTTCTTTCAGCCAGTGTGCAAAACAAGGTGGAGTGGTGGACTTCCAGGTCAGGAGAATAAGTTTCTTAGCCACCACCATTCCTATCTGCCAAGCCATCTGCATGTTGCGTGGCAGCTCGATAGTCATTGCAGAGCATCCAAAGATGGCCAGGTCATGGTTAGGCTGAATGTCTTTGGAAAAGGTGAACAAAAGCCACTCAAAGATTGCAGTCAAAAAAACTATGCAGAGTCGGGCAGAACCAGAATAGATGCGCTAGTGATCCCTCAGCTGAACAACACTTGTCACATACAGGAGACACCGATGGAAAGATGCAGTTTAGTTTTGTTTTTGAGTAGTGTAGTCTATGAATCACCTTATATTGAATTAGCCTGTAGCGTGAGTTAATACAACAAGAATGAACCCGGGACATTGCCTCTTCCCAGAACTTTGCTGATATCTCTGAATTCAGGTTGCTGGCCCAGGTATGTGATCTGAAGAAATAGTAGCGGTAAAGCAGTTCACAAATTTTGATACCAGCTGCATCGAGTATGACTCACAAGGATGAGTGGTAGGGAGGCAGTTTTCCTTAGTGTAATGTCTGACTTGAAGATATCGAAAGAAATGTGAATTTGGAAGATTGAACTTTCCCTAATTGATTAAAAGATGCAATTTGCCATGGCGCCCCATTTTTATCTACAAGTTTCACATTGATCCTTCAGTGTAGTCACAGTAATCACAGACCTTCAGTACATTGTGTCCGGTGGAATGAGAGCGAGTAACACTTGTTCACTCCTTGCCAGATGCCCTCTGCACTGACTTGGACCTGAGGTAAATATTTGCTGGGTGGATTGCTCGGCTCGTATACATACACACACTCCGTGGATGGCTCGGTCAAAAGCTGCTGCTGTCAGTTTGCACAGGGTTCAAAGATTAGTCAGCGCATGGCCAGTGTTTGCTTGTTAGAGAGCGAAAGCACCTGCTGCTCCTGTCAGGTCAGACATTGTGAAATAATAGTGGAGGCAACATGAAACCCAATAACTGTGCGATATTTCTAAATAACTCACATTAATGCATCCAGACATGTTAAATCAAAGTGTCCTGAACTGACCTTTTGTAGCTCGTCTTGTCAAACTTTAAAAACACTCACTGTATTATTTACAAGTATGATTTAAACCACTTGCCGAGACACACTTTTATCGTCTCCTTGTCCTGAGATGATGGTTAAGAGCCAAAAACAAGACAATTTGCATGTAAAGCACTCAGGAATTAGTTTCAGCTGTCTCTTGTCTGTGTTTAATCATTGGTCAGAGAGAGAGCAGCCAAACATTTGCCAAACATTTGCTTATCGACACATCCAGCAACATTGTCCAATATTCACTCCCCTTTTTGGTCTGATTTGGACTCTGCCAACTCCCTGAAGGAAATATCTGGCTCTTTAGCAGCTAAATACACCACCAGCTAGTCACTTACTGTGTCTATCTGGTGTCTGGTGCTGAGCAGGTACTGTACACAGCTTTTCTCTGAAATCAGTGGCCTACTGCAGCTGAGTAGAAAAACAAAAAAAACAGTACATTTTTGGCCGGACAACAAAACAATGAGCCGAAATCCACAAAGCTCCATAAAGCCAAGGGGAGCTGCAGATTCATGCCATGGTTGTCTGTAAGTTTATAACTACGAGTGACTTCTGCTGCTCTCCAAAACACCCACCAAAATCAGGCTGGAGTCTTCTGGTTCACAGACAATTCAAAGTATAAAATTATCTAATCATGTCAATTCCCAGAAACACTTCAACGTCATCTCTACAGAGTTTAGATAAGAGGTTAGATAAATGTAAGCGGCAACTGTCTTTTTTTCTCGTTGGAAGATGTTCTTTGCAGGGGATTTGATTCCCTGCAGCACGAATGAGACTGAGAGAGTTGTCAGACACATCTGTGCTTTGTGCTAAACACTAATACTAGAATGGCAATATGCTAATTTGTGGTTATATAATGTTCACTAACTTAGTTTAGCATGTTAAAGCAACATTGTGTAACTTTTCTGCCATAAAATGAGAAATGAGTTTAAATCATTTTGATGCTACACTGACATGTAATCAGATGAATGGTGTCTCTGTTATTCCCACTATGTACGCTTCTTTCTGCACTACATAACTTTACGGCACTAAGTCACATGCCACCCACTATTTCACGGATCATATTTTATGGAGAAAATGTTCTCTGGTTTTCCCTCTGATGTCCCCTGGCTAATTTACAGAGTTTATTAATGGACAGTAAACTAAACTACTGCAAACTGTAGTTGCTGTTAGCTAATGGTAGCTCAGTTTGTTAGCCGAGCTGCCCAGATTGTGAGCTCAAGTGATTGTTGGTGTTTGTACCACAGATGTTTTTTTGTAAATTAAACAGTACTTTATTGAGTTTTTCAAATATAGAAAACATACAAATAACAATAGCCACGACAAGAACAAATCATGTATAAGTGCACAATACAACAAAATATTAAATAAAGACAATATAATTAATAATAATAGTGATGATAATAATAATTAATAAAACAATAAATAAATACACAAGGCAACATTCTTATCTTCCATAAATTCCAGAAAAGGTTTTTCACACATAAACTCTTTTCTTTTCCCTCTAACAATATCTGTAAGTCTTTACAACACAAGGTATGTTGCAATCTCCTTCTACCACAACTTTACTTACTTTATTTTTTTAGAAAAGAGCGATCATTCTTCTAGCTTGAAGTGCAAACTCTATTAATACTGATTGCTTAGAATTGACCACTAAATTTTCTGGGTATATACCCAGAATGCATAGCTTCACTTGCAGGGGAACATTCTTACCCACCATCCGGGATACTTTCCCAAAATGATTGCACCACAGACATTTTGAACCACAGAGAAAGGGAGGTTATCGGGTCCAATGCAATGAGAAATGCTGATGAGGAGCAGAGCTAGTGTCGTCCCAGGGCAAGCAGGCAACATATAATTCATCAAGAGGGGAGCAGGAATGTGTGTACCAAATTTTATGGTAAAGCATCCAACAGTTTTCGAGACTTTTTGGTCAAATTGTGAACCTCATCGGTCAGATTCATCCTCTGAGGACAATACATGTACAAAATGTCATGATAATCCCTGCAGTAGTTGATGAGATATTAACATGATTGTAACTGACATTACAATCCCCAGAACCACACCACTAACATGGCTAAAACAAAGTCCATAAATATATCACACATTATGTGCCTGTGTTTTCACCATTTCTGAACCTCTCCAACCTGCTTCCTGTAAAAACAGCTATATGACGGCATGTACAGTCACTGATTTCTTTTACCACATCAGGGAGTAAACGTTGGGTTGATTAATGCACGTCTCAGCTATGTTTCACTGCGTAGGATGCACCATGTAAGGAATGAACAATACTTCACGAGTCTGGAAAGGATAGATCCACTAAAACATCTAAACGTTCATACATCATGAATGTATTGTATTTTTTCGACAAAGACATTTTCGCTCTATGTCGACTTAAGTTTTATTCAACAACAAATTCTTGTAAGCTAAGGGTTTAAGCCTCCTAGGAGCGAAGTGATCCACTTCTTAGGGTTCATCAGAAGTTCAGTCGAACCATGCAGAGTTCAGTTTGGTGTAAAGCAATGTTCAGTTGGTTTTGGCTCCATTTGTCCTAAAAAACAGTAAACCACCAGAGGTGACAGCGATTCAGTCAGCATTAAGTGTCACAACAAAACCTCCAGTGCCTCAGGCTTGTAACTCATAACGTCCTCAATCCGCCGTTAAATTATTCTTTTATTATGTCCCAGAGATGAATTGATTTCTGGGAAGAAGGACACCTTAATTTCACGTAGTAAAGGACAATTAAACATACCAAAGTGAAAGATCATTTCATGTTTGAATGCAGCTGCCAGCGTGCTCAAACTGTCACTAATCAAGTGCTACGTTTCCACTGACTTTTCACACCTCTGACCTTTACTCTGATCCATCTTAGCCTCTACACCTGTTGCCAAGTTACAGATGGCTTAGAGGCTGTCAGCACCTCAGCAGATATTTCATAAGATCTTACTGTCCTCCTTGCACTCTCCTCTGCTCCATACGTCACGGACACACTACTCATTTTGGCTATATTGACTGTGGGACTCTGTGTTTTCCATTCGGCAGGCCGCCTACTACCTGTACGCGGCACATTTTTGTGGAGAGCTCCCTGTGAAACTGGCTCAGGCTGCTGAAAAAAAAAATCACTTTGGTCCATAAACAACCACAGAAGCCACATGCAGTAGCAGTCTAGACACTATAATAGCCTTGACTAAATATTTAAGTGGCCAAACAAGAATTGTTCTGCCACACAGTCGAATGAAAGAACATTAATGTTACAACTTATAGCTCCAGTACAGAGCCCGAGTTGTGTGATTAAGGTCAAACTCGACTACCGTCAGCTTCACCTTTTCCACTAAATGTTTTCATGGAACAGTTTCAGTCCAAATTGCTCATCCCTCTCTGTGAATAATGAAACGTTTAATCCTCTGTAATGTCAGTTTTGGCTTCAACGCACCATATTTGTAACTAACTTGGCTTCGATTTGAAGTTGCAGATGTTTGTAAGAAAGAGTCCACACCAGAGAGTAAGAAAACTGTTTGAGATTTTATTAAAAAGTAAAATTAGACATCAGTCTGTAGTCACGGCTGGCCAGTTTTCCTCCCCGTTCATTGTCATATTACAAGGTTTACAGATGGCAGTGATGTCTGTCTGTCGGACCTGGGGGGGACGCTCATCAGCTCAACACAAATAAAACAGGGAGAACTACGGTCTTCGTCCATAGCCTTTATTGGAAATTCTTTACATGTGAATCCTCCGAACCTGCCCACACCCCCAGCTTTAGACTATAAATATATATATAAAAAAGGAAGTGTAAAAGACTTTTGCAGTTCCTCCAAGAACAAAGAAAGCATTTACAGTCAGGTCTCAACTTGAGAAGGGCAGTCACGTCTTTGTTTGTTGAATGTCAAACAATTACGATTTTTAAACTATTGTTAATCATGTCAGGAGCAAAGCCAAATCAAAACAAAAATAATAGAAAGGTGGGGCGGAATAATCAAATAAGTCTTGATAAACAGCACTAGAGAAACACAGGAGAACAGCACAGCACGGTACAGACAGAAGAGGGAAAAGCCAACCACTGCCTTATCAGTATATACTGTATATAACATATACATAACTACAACCTCGCCACAAACTGCAGGAACGGCTGCACATTTAGTTTCCCTTCCTGAAGTTATTACAAAACAATTTGAAGAGCCAAAATCCACCAGCATTACTAAGCTCCCCCCTGTCCTTTGATGACCAGTGAGCACACAAAAGCCAAAGTGGGAGTCAGGTGTTGCACCAGTCCAGCTAACAGCGCTGTCAACTTAAGAAAAACAAAAACAAAAAACAAATGCTCGGACAAAAAGTATTCAAAGTGCAGGAGAGGAGCACCACCTGGTGACTAAGCCAGGACATGCAGGAGAAACCTTCATTTGCCTCTGAGGGGCTGGTTCACCCACGTGTTCAAGTCAGCTGTGATAAAAAGTAAAATAACTCTGACACGTTCTCTGCATCGACTGCATCAAGCCCTGGTTAAACCTTTGCAATTTGTTGTTTTTTGATTAAGATCGACTAACAAGTTTATCATTTACAATACCAAATAAAATGTGCAAAAAATATCAAATATTCAAAAAATGCCCATTTTCTTAAACATCACATTTGTCGTTTTAAACACTGTTTACAAATGTTTATGCACGTAAATTTTTTTTTTTTTTTTTTTTTTTTAGAAAGTAGGGTCCTGCGGCTGCTGGCATAATAATAGGTGCACTTTTACACAGGAAGGAGTGCAAACTGACGGAGAATTGAGGTACCGGTTCATTTTAAAGTGGCAGGGCACTACAGAGGAGGAGGAGGAGGACAGGCTGGTCAGCTCTACAACACCAAGAATGAGACTCTGAGTCGGCGTCCCCATAATTTTGAAAACATCTTGGCACCAAGAGCTGAGGTGAAAGTCATGTTTTTAGCACTAAAAGTGATGTGACTACATGTGTGGTTCCCACCCAGGTTTTGATGTTAAATCTGGGCTGAAAGGGGAAAAACAAACAAAAAAAGGAAACAATACTACAACTAGTAAAATCCTATCATGTTTATCTATAGACTTGCATTTGACCAAAAGGTAATCCTGGTGTCAAGATGCTTAGTAAGAGATTTACAGGTGACAAAAATGAGCCATTAGCACAAGGAAAGCCTTCCTATGGTTTTTTTTTTTTTTTAAGTTACATCGACATCATCTCTTTAACAAGAAGTACTTTTAGTCAGTGAAAACACAATGACTCGTGACAGACGTGAGTGGGATGAACATTTTACAGCTAGATTTACGTCTCCTGAAACACCCGCAGTAAAGTGATGACTGGACTGTGTGTGATTACACTGTTCTGGTGTTTTGGGGGAGCGCAAATATAAAAACAGTTCACAGGACAACAAGTCAAATTACACGTGTGTGTGTGTGTGAGGTTGTCGACGTGGAACTGAGATTGAAATCAAAGAGTCTTAAGAGCTTTGAGGACCTCTCCATTATCTCAAATGTCTCATTTTTCTTGGTTGAAAAAAAAAAAAGCATCACCAATATTAAACATGTTACAAATATAAATCAGTTTTCTTTTTGTTTTTCAAAATATGAACAGAAATTCAATAAACACAAAAAAGTCCCTCTGAGGATAAAGTCCCGCTGGTCGTAAGAGGAGGAGGAGATGATGGAGGGCTCTTTTTCATTTTTAAAAGAGCGGGACAGAGATTTTAAAGCAAAGACAAGACAACAACAAAAAAAAAAAAAAAGCACCCTGGACTTCATGAGCGTTTCTGTCTCTTGGAATGTCGCTGTTGGTTGGACCGGTCCTCGTCGCTGCTCGCGTCGTCCCGCCCCCCCCGCTGACGAGTTCTCCGTGTGTCCCGCTCGCCATCGCTATCCTGCTCCCTGTAATCCTTCTTGCCTGAGGTGGCAGACGTCCGCTTACTCCTCCTCCTGCCATCGTCGTCATCCTCCTCGTCCTCCTCCTCGTCTTCCTCCCCGTCTTCCTCCTCGTCTTCCTCCTCCTCGCTCTCGCTCCCCTCGTTCCTCCGTCCCCGACAGTTTCTGGCTTTCTTCCTGTTCGATTTGCCGTTCTGCATTTTCTTCTTGGGTTCTTCTTCCTTTTCATGCTCTTCATCCTCCTCCTCGTCTTCTTCCTCTTCCTCGGACGTTGCGGGGGCTTGGCTGATGCGTTTGCGTGACCGTCGGCGGAGGTAGCTGAGGCCTGGCAGCAGCTTTTGGAGCAGCTCGGTGAACGTCTGCTCTGTCTTGACCATGCAGGAGAGCACGGTGCTGCCCTGCTGGTTGTACTCCTCTGCGTTGGCGAAAACGAGTTTCATGTCTTCCAGGAAGTCCTGAGCGTGACGATACGAGCCCTGGCTGAACTTTCCCAGCATCGTCTGGAAATCCATGGGCTGGGAGATGATGTCCAGGTAGTCCTCTGCCTCCTCCGGGGACACAGGCTCCCTGCAAGACGAACAGAGCATGAGGTGAGGGGTTGAATTAGCAGCAGCTTTATCGGTCAAATATGTGTGCACATACAAGGACTTTGGTTTCATCAGTGCTCTCAATATACTTGGATACAACAGCTAAAAACAAGGACAATTAGATCATGTGTAGTATTTTACTTGGCAGCCTGTAAAAAGGCCATTATGAACAGATGGTATAAAACAACCTCCAGCACGAGATGGATAGCTGAAAATTGTTAGCTGAAAATTGTTAGCAAATGTCGATGTACGACAAACAAAATCAGATTTCTCCGTTCAGTTTGAGAGCCTTACGGAAACTTTAACTGTGTACAAACTGAAGTATGATGAACAGATGATGTAACTGTTAGCGCAGTTTATAGTCGAGAAGGTGAGAAGCTTTGTTGTCTTGACCCCGAGTCTGATAATCATTTAACAACTCAGGAAATGAGAAGCAAGTCAATTGTTCCTGGAGAGCCGAAGACATGGCAGTTTAACTGCATTCACTACTAGTTTCCTCACACACAAAACATTACATGTTTGTGTCTGTACATTAAAAAGACATGCAGATTACATCCTTCGCTCACCTGAAAGGCCAGCTGTAGCGGAACTTTGACAGTTTCTTGAGGATCTCCTCGCACCTCTCCAGCTCCAGCGCCTGCCTGCGCACTCCTGACTGGGAGCTCTGTCGCACCTGCAGGGACAACAAAACAAAACAAAAAAAAACGATTAAGTCGACGCTTTCGATGAAGATTTCGATCACAGTATAGGTGAACTCCTGCCCTCATGCGTTTGTATCCTGTGTGTCCTGAAGGTTTCTTACCAGTTCATCGATGTCTGCAGGGCTGTTGGGGCCGGTCCTCTGTTTGCTCTGAGTACTCGAAGACGACTTCTTGGATTTACTTTTTGAACTTTTTTGTCGAGATGAGGACTGCTTATTTTTCTTCCTTGGTCTCACTGCAGAGAAATAATGAGATGATCAGGACAAGAAAAAGAAGTGTTTTTCTAAGTATTAAAAAAGGCACAGGGGAAAAAAATCTGAATATTTCAGCCATTTGTAACCAAAATTAACTTCATTTTTTCCAGTCATGGAACTTGCAGATGGGGAATTTTTGTAATATGGTCATTGTTTGGAAGTTTAATCAATCACTCCTGACAAGTGCAATATTCACAGAAAGACATCTGACTGAAAGCTTTGTTACGAATATGCTCATGAAATTAGAATTTTTGTTTTTACTAAAAATCAATGATTAATTGCTCGCTCTAGTTTATTTTAGTGTGTGCCAAATTCACACACGCTACAAATTGGAGCAATCATGTGTTCATGTGCGATCCTCTCACAGCCTATTCAGCGTCGATGCATGAAGCTTTCTTAATCGTTGACATGCGGGCTTGAACTGACAGAGAGGATCATCCTGCCACATACTGTGAGTGAAGCCAGAGTGAGACATGGCTTCAAAGCGACCTGAGCTGTGCGACATGACAACACGCAGACAATAGAGACATGGAGAGGACAGTGGCAGTAATCCCCTGTCAGCATTCCTCTCATTCCCAACCTCGAGCACCAAGGACCCCCATTTTTCTAACAGGTCAACTGACTCTGCTTTTGTTTTACGCCTTAGTGTTTAACGAAAACAAAAAATGTCACTGATAACCTTTTGCTATATGGTTTGGTTAGTTTTCTCTTGCTGATACTCACAGCTGTGCCCCATGGCCTTGTAGTCATTCTCTTCCTCATCCTCTTCCTCCTCCTCTGACTCCTCCTCTTCAGACTCCTCCTCATCCTCTTCTTCATCTGTGTCTTGGTTGTAGTTCCTGCAATGGAGAGTTTAACATTAAAATCCTTATCACAAATGATAAAGTCAGCAGTAAATGTTGGGGTGCACCGTGTGGAGGGAGGTGAAACTAGTAAAGTTGTCTCTTTGGCTTTTGTCAAACCTGAGCACAACCGCAGCGGCTGTAGTTCAGTAGTTTATACCCGAGGACAGAGCTGAACAGTTACCTTGAGCGGGAGCCACGTCTGGCCACAGTGGGCTGGCAGGCCGGACACAGCCACTCTCCGGCAGGAATGCGGTACAGCGCGGGCCGCAGACAGAACAGGTGGAAGGCCTTGTTGCACTCATCACAGAGGATGAGTTTCTCGTCGTCACCTGGAAGAGATCATCATCGTAAAACCGAGCTACTAATCCTGGTTTCACCTAAACTTCCCTATTTTACTTGTCCTGCCAGTAAACATCATTTTCCTCGTGGGTCTGTTTGTATTCTCATCTTATCACTACTGGTTCACCTGTTGGCCTGCGCTGCTGCCGGTTCTGAATGTAGACCTGCCTGATACTACTAGTCTGTTGTGCTCTGAACCTGCTGCTGCTGCCCTGTTTGAATCTGGGCTTAAAGTCCATCAGCTTCAGCACAGATGAGCTCTGCTTGAGCACTAGACAGGGAGTGGGAGACCATTGGATAGTAGTGTAGTACTGCTTCACTCAAACTGAAACTCATCAAGCCCAAACAACACACCTAGTATTAAGATCTGACTGTAGAAATCAGCTGTGAATAACCTGTGATGTACGTTTTATTTCCTTTCTTAGAGACAGTCCTCACCTTTCCTGCGACACACTTTGCAGCGAGCGTTCTCAGCGGACATGTCCCACTTTATGCAGGCGTCCAGCATTCCCAGCAGGACGTGCATCCGGGAAAAGGTCTGGGCCTCTCGGATAGCAGTCTTCCACTTCTCTACCGCTGTCGCTACCTGCGAGGGAAAAGCCCAGACTTGCTTAAACAGCAGAACTTTAAATGAAGAATCTGTCTATGAACCTTCATTTCAGCTTCTTTAAAAACATCAGGACTCTGTTCTCTTACCCTGGCCTCTTCTGCCAGCCTTTTCTCCTCGTCCACCTCTTCAGCTTTGCTGCTTTCTTCCCCTCCGAGCTTTTTCTTCTTCTTCTGTTTGGGCGCCATGAATCCCTGAAGGAACTTTTTGATTACGCAGGCCTGAATGGTGATGATGCACTCGCCAAAGTCTTTCAAGCTCTCCATGTCTTTCAACTGCGAAGAGAGGATCAAACAGAAACAGTTATAATCGCAAAGTTTTATGCACAACAGATATACTTTACATCATATGTAGTCAGAGCAAATGATCACCTGTTCTTCGAGGTCTACGTTGTCATCAAGGTATCCCAGGCCTCCTTTCTGGAGTCGTGAGGCCACCTCCTGGATGTCACTGCGCAGGTAGTTGAGTAGCTCTGCATATCCATCACAGGTCCTGAGGCCCATTTTGGCCTTACGAGTTAGATGGATGGAGTGGACGATGTCCTGGTATCTGAAACAGGGAAGTGGACAGCTCTGTGTTCAGCTTCATTCGCTCCATGACTGCTGCCTTGTTAAAAACAATATTGTCTGCTCTTGTCTCCTGGAGCAGCTATGTTATTTTTCCCAAACCAGCATCGTACTTGTGGCTGTGTATTTACAACACTGACATAATTTTATGTTGCATACGTAACTTAACTAACGTACCTAAACCACGATCTTTTCCTAAACCTACTGAAGTCGTTTTCGTCCGTAAACATGAAGAGACAAATTCTATTTTCAGTTGTTGATCACCCGAAGGCCCAACCTGCCGGTGAGGCAGTAGTTGTGAATAAAATTGTTTGTTTTTTTAAATTGTGAATCACCACAACAACGACGAGAGGTCATTGAGCATACAGTCATAGATGTGCACAAACCCGTAGTACGACACACACGACCAAATGCAAGAACCCCTCCAGACTTGCGCCGGGCAGAGATGATAAAAGCTTTAAATTCTAACAAACCTCTAAAAGCTGGTGAAACCAGGCAGTGCTTTAACAGCGCAGTAGGACTAGAAGGTTTCGTGTTTGTTAAAACAATCATCGTGTATAATGAGAGTACATGCACCTGCTTTGTATCTTCGCCTTCAGCTCGCTCTCTCGAACCCCCTGAGGATGAAGACTTTCCACTAGTTCCTCCAACTCAGCTGCGTTGTCACATATGAACCTGTATTCAGAGGACGGAATGGAAAAGAATGAAAGAAAATGATGAAATCAACTGAATGAGAGAGAAGAAGAGAGACAAAGACAGAGAGACAGAAACAGAGGTCTCACCAGAGGTTCTGTCCCTGTTTGGGAACAGTCGTTTCTATACAGACGTCTGTTGCTGCTCCCTGCTGGGCTCCCTCGCTAATAACACCATCGATGCTGCCATCATCTTTTTCAGCATCTTTTTCAGCATCTTTTTCAGTTCCTGCAACATAAACAGTAATCAATCACAAAAGATAAACAAAGCTGCACACTGAGGGTTGCAGAGAAACTTCAAAACGGTTGAGATTTTTTGAAACAAACACATTTTGATGAGGATAACTTATACTTTAGGGACTGTACCTTGTGAATCTTGAGTAGCGGCCGACCCACCGTCCTCTTCCTCTTCCACCTCAGGCTCGGCTGGTTTGTCCTCGGGTGGAGGAGTGAAGCTGTAGTCGATGCTTTCGTGCACCCAGCCTTTCTCAATGTACAGACCAGGAACCACGTCAGAGAAAAGCCAGTACCTGAGAACAAAAGACACCACGGCAATGGTGAGTATTTACTAAAGTTCATTTATCTAGTGTGTAATCTTTTATCTGCAGCACTGACCTGTTGTGACTTCTGTCAGTACCCAGTGGAGTCCTGCGCATGACTAGTCTGGCTTTGGTGATACCATCTTGAAAGGCTCTTTCGGTGGCGGCTCTCTGTTTACGCATCCGCTCCTCTTCAGCCTCTTTCTCCATGCGCTCTAAGGTGGGAACAAGACATTAATAAGAGTGACGTACACTGACTTTGAAATGATCAAATAATGCTAAATGACAACGCTGAGAGATCTCAGTGGTGGAGAAACAACAACATCGTCACGTCCATCAGTTACCCATCACACATTTTTAAACTGATTCTCTGCCCCACTACCTGCAAACCTTACCTTTGTTCTGTCTGTCCATCTCCTCCTTCTCCTTCTTGGCCTGCATGGCCATCAGCCGCCGGCTCTTCACTGAGCTGATCATGTCCTCTGGCTCCGGCTCGGGCTCCACCTTGACTTCCTTTTTGGGCTCCTTCTTAGCACCGCTCTCTTTCTTTTTCTCACCTTCGAGGGCAGAAAAAAAGAAAACGATCAGTCAACTTATAGCATACATTAAAAACAGTGCGAGGAGCTCTCTGTTGACGCCCGCCTACCTTTGCCCTCCATCTCCTTTTGCTTCTTCTTCTCAGCCCTCTTGCGGTCGTTGACCTCTTTCAGCATCGCCAGGCGCTCCTTCCACAGCTCAGCTGACCGTTGCTGCTTTGCGTCAACGTGGTCTTCAACTGAGTACGTCATGAGTATGCGGTGGCATAGTGCCACCAGCAGGTTGACCTTCTCCTCGGGGCTCAGCTCAAACACCTCGATTGTCTCAAGCTTGTCCAAGAACTCGCTTGTCACCACGTCGTCAAAGCCTCCCAAACCTCCTGAGTCCTCTGAGCCCTGGCCACTCTCCTCGCCGTGAGCGTCCCACGGTCGCAGGCACAACCGAGCCAGCTCGGACACAGAGTGCATGGTAAGGGGGATCTCAGATAAGGGCATGTCGAGCTCGCTGTAGCCTTCTGCCAGCTCGTCCTGCAGCAGCGTCTGGAGCAGCACCACCAGCACTCTGTTCAGGTAGAGGAAGCCGGATCGTTCTCCAGCCAGCGCTTCCATCAGAGCCCCTGCTGTGATCGGATACTGGTCATCCGGCATCAGTAGCCCTGCGTAGCACTGAAGGAAGTCCACAACCATAGCCACATCCCCAAACAGGGTGTTGGGCAACCCCTCGGGCATGTCTACAAGCTTGAACGTGGGCAAGGTCTTGCCGCCTTCAATCTCTTGGTCTTCGTATCTGCGTGATTGTTCGCGGCGGACCAGCATTTCCTTCTCGCGTCTCTCCTTGGCCTTTTCTCGCAGTTTCTCTTTGACTTCCTCGCGCCTTTTCTTCATCTCTTCCTGTTTTTCCTCTTCGCTCATGGCCGCCCACCGCTTCTTCTGCTCCAGCAGCTCCCAGCGTTTCTGCACCAGCTCCTTGAGCTCCTCTGGCAGCCGGCCCCTATCATCTGGGGACAAGGTCTTTGCGGCCTTGGAGATAAGGGAGGAAAGGGAGTTCTTTTTATCCTCTTTGCCCTTGTTCTCTTTATAGTAACGAAGGAGGTGCAGGGCCATAGGGTGCAGTGGCTTTCCCAGTTTAGGAGTACCCAAGCTGGTACTACGGGCTCTCTTCTTTGGGCTCCCTGCAGGGGTGCTCTTAGCCAGATGCAGCAGAGTCATCTGCTTCATCTTCGGTGTCTTGGCACCAGCTTTACCGTCCTTTTTAGACGCTTTGAGGACGTTGAGCTTCTTATCGCCGTTCTTTCCAGTTTTCTTTCCTTCTTTCTTGTCTCCGGACTTCCTGCCTGATTTCGGAGTGGAGGGAGAAGAGCCTTTGCCTTCTCCTTTCTTTGGAGTTCCTGAGTTCTTTACTTTGAGCGGCGAGCCGTTCATTTTTATTTTCTGAAACACAAACAACATGATCCATTAAGCAAAGTTTTGACACCACAGAATCACCAAGTAAGCTCTGACATGCATACGTGCCAACTAACCTGCATGTGGCCCCAAATGGTCGGACTAAGAGGCATGCCTAAAGAGTCTGTCTTCTTTTTCCTTTTCTTCTCTCCCTTCTCATTTCCTGAATCCTCTCCTGGTGTGTCAGAGGTCTTGAGCTTCTTGCTCGGTTTACCGTCTGGAGATGTCAAACTCTTACGCTTCGCCGAGGGATTCTCTGCTAAAAACTTTAGCAAAACGAAAAGAGTGTGAGATCAAGCAACACTTTGAAGTCAGGTAACATGAACATACCGTGAGTAAATTACCTTGTGGGGATCGAGAAGAAAGTCACTGAATTTGCTGGGCAGGTTGAATTTTTTCACCAGCTCGTCTTCAACCACCCAAGGAGCGCTCTCTCCTGTTCCCAGCCTCAGGGCGTAGTGTCTGATGAAGTAGCGCATGATCTCCTTGGTTGGAGGGCGCTCCGTTCTGAAAAGACTGTCTGCTGGGACGTCACTGATCACCTATGAGGGAAGTCATCGGGGAAGATGTAGGGTCAGAAATCCAACAGATCATAGACCTCAAGAAAAAGATCAACAGCTTTAGCTCATAAATGTACAGAAGGGTAATGTACTGCTGTGTGTTTCAAGACACGTCTAATTCTTATCTGGGTCCAAGATGGAAAAGAAGTTTAGACACTGTATACAAACCTTGTCCTCAGTAATGAGCTTCACGTCGTACTTATGAGGAAGGAATTTGGGCATCACCCACTTCTTTTTCTCTTCCTTCATGGCAGTGGGAAGTTTCCTTGGTGAGCGTCGTGCTCTGTCACCTGATGGAAGTGAAACAATTAGTCATTTTCAAACATGCAGTAAAATGTGGTTAAAACTACAAGTGACAGGTTGGAAACTTGAAAAACCAGCTCCGTGGCCTGTTTTATCAAACAATAGCGCTCGTCCTGTGGTTTAAAAACAAGTTTTATCTATGCTGCATTTCCTATGTCCTTCAAAACTTTGATTTTGTTTGTTCGTGCACTGATCGGTACTCACTGAGGCTCTCCCTCCTGTTCTCCTCCTCTCGGGGAGGAGGCTCCTTCCTCTGGTTCTCCTGACTTGCGTTCTCCTTGTCGCTGGATGGAGAGTCACAGGCACCTTCTAGCTTCTTCTCCGCCGTCTCACCCTCTGGGTTTTCTAAGGGATGGATCTTGACCACCTTCACTTGCAAACTTTTGTCCTTCCCAACCTGAAACGAAAAAGTCTTGTGAGCTTCTCAAAATAAACAAAGGCAAAGTTTTTAAATCAAAAACACCTGCGTATCAGTGAGCATGGGTATTATTTAGATTTTACATTAATGCTAAGTCGACGTTATTGCATTTAAATATGTTTGTGTAGTTGTTGCATTGGTGCCTCTTAGAGGAACCAAAACCAACTTCTGCCCAAGAGGCCAAATATTAATCTAAAATGTTTATGTTTTGTAAAATGGCAATCATTTTAGGCATATCTGATTTGTTGTTATAAATACAAAAACATATTCATGGCCCTCTAAAGATTCTGTTCATAGTGATTATGTGCAACTCATGAACATGAAAATGCAGGTGAGTCATGGTAGGATTCAAATTCAAACTGACCATGAAGTCACACTCTTCATCCACAGCGTACTTGGTGAGGATTTCCACCCAGGCCATTTCAACCAGTTTGTCTAAAGACACTGTGTTGTGGTGGACCATCTCCAGAACCGGTTTCTCAAACCACTGTGGATACTCCTCCTGAAGCCTGCACACAGAAAACGGTCACCAGTTGGTACAAAGAGACCTGACCACATTAAAAAAAACAAGCTCATCAAACAAAGTTACCACATCAGACATAAGTTGAATTTGTTCATGGGTGTGGGGCGCTCTGTTCACGACACAACATCTTTGGTCACAGACAACAGAGCAACAAAGGGCTGAGAGTGACCAGCAGGGGGAGTCTCTTTGCTGATATAATTAGAACTTAAACACAGCCCGTGATCCTGAGTGGCTCCAGCTCTGGTCACGTGAGCGCTGCTCTGCGCCATCTTTGCTGTCACACCTCTGTGTGACACATATAGTTTGATTCACCTTCCTCACGCTGACAGCACATATACATACAGACAGACAGTATGTGTACACCTGGTTGGTAATAGGTGAAGTGAAAGAGATCAGTTGTCAAAAGTCCATCAGATTCTTTACTATCTACTAATAATCACGGGGAGGTGTTATCAGGTGTCAGGCGACAAGGTGAAGCAACAGTGAACACACCTGGTTGGTGCCAGTGTCATTCAGTAAGGCTACATCGTTAACAACAAGGCTCCTCCATCAACATGTGGCTCACTGAAGACTCTCAGATTTTTAAAAAATCCAAAAGCAAGTTTTCATTTGGTGAATTTATAAAAAATTTGTGTATGTCGACAGAGAAGATGCAAACAAACCGAGGTGTAGCAAGGTGAGCAGATTAAAGATGTGTGTGAGTAAACAGTGAAGTAGGGACTCTGTGTTCAGTGACTTTTCTTCATTATTGGTAATTAAAAGAAGAAACAAAAAAAGGAATCCTACGTCGTGCTCCTTGGACTTCTTGTCCAGGTAAAAAAATTTTATACTTGCACAGTATCGAAGTTTACAATTCTGGTATTGTGACAGTCTCAGTTCAACTATCCTTCAAAATAAAAAGGAAATAAAGATGGCTATGCCCTTCCCTTTTGCAGATCAGCATATGGGAACTCTCACCAGGCCATTGTAGATTCAAGGATGACTCAATCACACACCCTCTAAATAGAATGAGAGGAGGAGCAGCAGATTTATCCAATCATAGCAAAGCAGCGAGCCTTGTGACCTTCACTGGTAGAGTACGGCTCTTTCCTGATACTGCTGAGCTTCTGCTCATCTGTATTTTTGGGTATCTTAGTGGTACGTGCGGGCCGCGACCTATACAAAATTTATATCGGGATCGCGTCGTCAGAGAGTGGACGGTCAGGCTTTTATTTCACATGCTGGATGGAGTCGTGACAGTCGCACCTAACATACACACACACACACACACAACTTTATATATAATACTCACAGTTCGGTGACTTCTTGTTCCTCCTCCCATGCTTCCTTGTGTGTGAGCTGGCTGCTTCCAGTGCTCTTACACGTCCAGATGCGCTCACTGTACCTCTGCAGGCGTGCCTCATATTCTCTGTAGAAGTTTGGTCAAGGAAACTACAATAGCCACATCATGTAAAAGCATGTTCCTCCTCGCTTATCCTTTTGCTTACTAAATTACAAGAAACAAATACCACTGTTGACAAATTAGTGGAAATGACACCTGTATTGTCTAATATAGGCCGCGGTCACGGGGCACTGACCATCCACATGATTTCATGACAAAACTTAAATGTGTGGTGCGTTATGGGGTAAATAAAGACAATGAGGAAAGCTGGGAAAGAGTCACGGCTACTAGGATGAATGGAATTTGAGTGGGAATCAAGTGAACGCCTCTATGGACTTGAGTAAAAAAAAAAAAAGTGTGACTGCCTGAAAAAGTTACACACTAAAGATAAGAGGCCTGTGCTTCATATAACTGTTTTTGAAGCAGTGTTGATAATAGGGAGATACAAACATCCAAGTGAATAACATAGCCGTGTCAGTGTAGGAATTCATATCTACAACAACTAAAAACATCTTTAAAAAAAACAAACAAAAAAAAAAACACATTTAGCATTACGTGTGTCACTTTGAACTGACACAGCTGGTTTCACTCTCGTGCTAACAGTACGGTTAAAGACTGTTTTCATCCCAAAAAACACCAAAACAAGTGTGTAAAGTGACCCAGCTATCACACCAAACCCCCCAAAAACATTGTTATAAATCGGTAAACCCGTTTTAAACAGCCCCTGTGCTCCCTCGGCAAACTTATAAACACTAAATGTACCGGTAGCTAATGGCTAACTAACTCTGAGCTAAGAACCGAGCAACATCTTGAGGCAGACGTTGGGCCATTGTGGCATAATGGGACGCTTAACGTTAGCAGCGCGCCGGCTAACCCCGCTAGCATCGGTGGCTGACAGCGGGGGCGTAATATCTGAAAGCGTCTTTAAACAACTCTCCACACTTGATTAAACACGTGAAATGTGATGCGTGCCACACAAAATAAACGTATGTGAAACGGCTAGTTAGCTACAATGAGTTGATTAGCAACACGGAGCCGTAGCTAGGTAGCAAGCTCAGTCACCCAGTGTAAAGTGTAACATGGGGGGGGAATGAGGAGGAAAATGTCCGGTAACGTCAATTTCGGTGCGTGAGCCACCTCCACAGTCCTCTGCATGTGACTGTGTGAACACTAATGTAGCGAGGTAGACATTAACAGCTACACAGCATGCCGGCCGGGCTGCCTCTACAAGCCCGAGCCTGAGCATCGGCATCATGTTAAAGGATACTCTTTGTTCCTGAAGGCCTCCTTGGTGTGCTCGATGATGTAGACCTCCTCTCCCGGGCCTGGTGGTTCGGCTAGCGGCTTAGCCAGTGGGTACGGTTTCCGGCCTAAAAGCGGTGCCATTACAAAATCCACGGATGGCACGACAAAAAAAAATCAAACCTTCTAGCAACAAACTATCACAGTAATATGCAGTAATATGTCCTTAGCATGTATCCAAGTGTGCCGGAATATCTTGTCTCACGTTACCGCCGGCAGGCCCGGCACTCAACGTGTAGCAGCTAGCAGCTAACTAGCTGGGGTTGCTATCTCGTTGCAAAACAATAACAGTGCGCCTCCCGCTTCATCGCATCCGTCTTCTCTCCTCCAGTAGCGGTGTCATGCTGGTTTAACGCGGGGCCTTAGAGGTAAAAACAGGTTGCTTGTTTCTCAGTGTAGTTGTTAAACTTTTAGCTCCCTCCAGATGAGAGTGAAAGGATGCAAACCACACCGAAATCAAACTCGCGGCAACAGCCAGAGCTCAGTTCAGCGGGAGGTCTGGCGCGCTGTACAATCCACCAAGTCTTCACAAACTAGGCCTGCTCTCGTAGACTCAGCTGAACTCGTTGCCTGCTCCTACTATCGGAGCTTGTTGTTATCAGAAAGCAGCGCTACTAAGTGTTACGGAAAAAGTAACCTGGATCAATCAAGAGGTTAATTCCTTGTCGAAATGGCGGGAGTTTCTAGTCCACCGGCACTATTCCGTACGCCGTCAGTACTCCGTTTCCCCGGCAGCAAGCGGCGTCGCATGCAAGCCCCGCCCTCTCTCTACGTTCATTGGCTCTCTCGGTGAAGCGCCCTCGTCGAATTGGTCTGATACAGCCACTCATTGGCTAACAGCGCCTGTCTATTGTCAGCCCAGACAAGCCCCTTCACATAAGCCACGCCCACACAGAATATAAATTAGAGGCTAGAGGTCAGCTGACGACAATAAAGACTATAAGACCGATTACACTTATTTAAAATTAAAACACACTTTGAAATTTTAATAACGTATTTGTTGTAAACTGATGAATTATCGTTTAATTATTTAATTTATTTCTCAACCCATTGTCTGGGCTCCATTTTGAACAGGTCTGATTAAACAATAGGGCCTTCCTTTATTATCCAGCAGAGTGATTGCCACAATATGGCGAATAAATACCGACCTTGCACCACCAATGAATTGAAATGGAAATAGAAAGTAGCATTTATTATGGTTTGCAATGTCTTCAGTTATAAACATGGGCAAATTATATTATAAATATTTAAAAAAGCATTTTATTCTTACATGTGTGATAAGCCAAAAAGGAGGAGAGGGAATCACATTCAAAACAAAGATGGCACATCTAAACATCAATCTGCATTAAAAGCTACACATTTAACACCTTTTTTTTTTTTTTTTCAAAATGACCTGTAAACCTCAAAAAAATAAAGCAATAGCATATGGAAACATGCAAAAGTAAAAGTTTAACTGCATAAAGAATCAATCAGAAACAATTAGTTGCCAGAAAACTTGACATTTACAGCATGTGAGTCGACCGCAACAGCAGCGACGTGTCACACAAAGTTTGGAAAATCCTCTCCATTCATTTCAGAAATCACTTTAAAACAGCAAGACTTAAAAAGTGAACAAAGAGTTTGCGGTAAATACTTTTTTTTTTTTTTTGTCATTTGCTGAAATGCAATATTTGCGTAAATATGTCAAGAGAACCTGTAGAATCATTTTCAAAGCTTAGCTAATCGGACTGAGGACAGGTATCATGTGTGTTTTAACAAAACGATTAAAAATAAGCTATCTGAGGACTGCATTTTCTCCTGTGCAAATCTTCTTTAAAGGAGGCGCTCCTGATTCATCCAGTTCCTCCTGTTGGATAAAAAGAAACATAATAAAAAGGTTACATAAATGTGGATAGAAACAGGAGTTAATTCATATTTAATCACAGAAAATGTTGTGCTCTTGTGTCGTGTCTGAACCTGTGTGTCTGGGGTGCTCCGTCTGACAGTTCCTGATGAAAGAAGGTCCTCCTTGATGAGAGTCGGAGGCTCATCGGCCCCCTCCTGTCCTGAATGAACTGGCTCTGCATTCACAGTGAAGAGTGTAATTATATTCTCATTAATGCAGCTTTAGCAGTAAGAAATTACAGAGACAGCGCAGGACACAACTGTGTGATATCATGGAGATATATAACCTTCACAATAGCCGGGCCAGTTGATACTCAGAGCCATGTTTCCTTGTCGTTTAGCTCCAGGACTGATGATTTTATTTTGAACACATCTACTGTGTGTACCTTTTTGAAAATTACTGCCACAATGTGTAAAATTGAGCGTACCATCAACACTCTCCTGGCCCAGCATCGGCGGCTGAGAGTCTTCGGTTCGCAGGCTGGAGGTATGTGGAGGGCTGACCTGCTGCGAGCTGGAAGTGCTGCTGCTGTTATCCATTTTAGGCTGGTAAACGTCCGACAGAAAGCTCTGGTTGCTGTTTTCATCTAAAGGCAGAGAGCATAGAGTAATGAACATTTGTTTGAGATTTAAAATCCTACTCCACACCTTCAAAGCTCTTCATGGTCAGACACCATCATATCTTAAAGAACTCATAGTACCTTATTACCACACTAGAACACTGCTGTGTTTCCTATAGTCACCAAATGAAACCAGAGTTTTCAACTAACAATCACCTCTTTTGTGGAACCAGCTCCCAGTTTTAAGAGTCGGCTTAAGACGCTTCTTTTTGATAGAGCTTATAGTTAGAGCTGGCTCAGCTGAGCCCTGAACCATCCCTCAGTTACGCTGCTAAAGGCCTAGACTGCTAGGGGATTTCCAATGATGCACTGAGCTCTTCTCTTCCTCTATCTGTACACACTCATACCCCATTAATGCATTTTACTAACTTTGCTTCTTCCACGTCCACTACAAATGCTATTTATATTATTATCATTATAACTACTATTAATCATACATTTATTAAAGATATCATGATAAATATATCAGGAGAGGTGCCAGTTCACCTCCTGGGCACTGCCGAGGTGCCCCAGAGCAAGGTACAGAGCCCTTATCTGCTCCCATCACTTTACACCATCTCTCCACATTTGCGTGTCTATGAGCCCTTTGTGTGTGTGTGTGTGTGTGGTTGTAATTTGGGTAAAATGCATGCAAAGAACTTGAGTGAAAAAATAATTTACCCTCAAGGGATCAATAAAGTATCTATCCTATTCTGATCTATTCTATTCTGTATCTTTATCTCTCTCTAATTCAACTGTCCTCCAATGAGCTCGGCTCTGCTCGAGGTATCTGCCCGTTAAAAGTGCTTGCTAAATAATATTATAAAGAGTTACCTGCTCTATATGGAAAGTGTCACGAGATAACTGCTGCTATGATTTGGTGCTATGTGAATAAAACAGGTTCTGTGATGTTTATTTATTTAATTAAAAAACAAACATCCATGAAACTCACCAGTGAAATCCAGTAAAGAGTTCGCATTTTCCAGGACCACATCTTTCAGCCCTCTAACATCTCCACCTGTGGATTTGGTGCGATATATCTGATAACAAAGAGGGGATTGACAGATTAGACTGTTCATTCATAAGCTATATTCATCAAAGTGTTTGTATTTTTGTTTGCAGAGGACCACACCTGCTTTGTTTCTGTTACTGGCACCCACTTAAATATGCGTAAGGACGTGTCTCCAACTGTCACCCATTTCTTCTCCTGGGGATGAAATTAGTTTAATACTGAGGAGGAGCTCAGATGAACTCATCTGCTTTGATAGCATTAATCTGTACCATGACACACAATGTACACGCTCGTGTCTGCAGCTAATCATGAACCCTGTTATGCTCACATGTAACCCGTCGCTTACTCCACGTGAACGTGTGTAAAATGAGCAGATTAGGTGGGAAGGTGTTCATTAATTTCACTGTAATGTGACAACAGGACAGCCGTGTACATTACAGCGGGAAGCATGTGAGGCTGTAGCCATATTGACAGCTCTCGGCGGAAAAAAACTCAGCTAGCCCCGCCCCCCGCCTGTCAACCCGGAGCGTTGATTGGTCAGCAGACCCGTCAATCATCTAACTTTTCCGACTGAAGTTTGTTGAGCGACGCAGCAGATATCAGCCTACAGTCTACACACACATTTCCCTCCATATTGTCCCCCTCAGGCAGCCTACATACCATTTGCGCACTTTCTCGATGGCTGCCAGCACCTTTTTAATGTCATCTTTAGCCCGACTTCGTGTCTCAGCGCGGCCTGATCGTCCCGACATCTTGATGCTGTTATGATTCATCTACAGATGCATCTGAAAACTTCCAAGACCAAGCCCCAGTCCTCCGTTACAGCGGAAATCTCGCGAGAGTTCATCATCTCATTTCTCTCTCTCTCTCTTTTTGTCTCCAGTCTCACACTGTATCTACAGTAATGACACATTTGGTGTTATTTATGTATGTATTTATGTATGTATGTGTATTGAAAACAGGTCAAACCAGCACACACACAAACTCAATTGTTAACTTCTCTTAACCAGTGCAAATTAAATTTAATTGTACATGTTCAAAAAGGATTAGGAATAGGTATACACTTACATATTCATACCCCTTCTCCTCTACTTATTATATATATTTTTTTAATGTCTATATTATATATTAAAATCATCCTGATCATCATCCTAAATCTGTGTTCAACAATACCATTGTGTCATATCACTGTCCTCGGGAAAATATTGATTTTATATTTCTTAATAATATTTGTACTTTGTTCCAAATTATTCCACAGTTTAACCCCACATATTGAAATACACATGTACGAAAACAAAGAGCTTTCCCTTTAAATTATAACCATCCTCCCTTTCATAAAAATGTTTGTATGTTACCTGGAAGTAAATTATTTTTGCTTTATACATTATTCATGCTGTGTTATAGTGAGTACCTTTCACTCAACTACATTTGTGTGACAGATGTAGATAGATTTTTTGAGCGAGAGGCAGGGTATACCCTGGACAATTAGAGTATATTCCTAAAAGTTAATATACAGATTTGAATTGCAGAATTGTTTATTTAGTTTATTTCATCTCACGACCACACCGGCTTCATCTAGTGTCTTTCTGTAATGGAGTAATTTTACATCTGTTTGATTGAGATTAATGTTTTTGTGCACTGGACTAAAAACGTTCACCTGCTCTGTCAGCTTTTCTTTCTTAACATATCTATTTTTTACATTTTGTGAATATAAAAATCCAGATTTGCCCTTGTCACTGTGCATTTAGACCAGATCTTGACTAAATGTACACTAGTTTTGACTTGTGGTGCTCATGTTTAACCAACAGAGGGAAGCCTTGAGTTATGCAAAGCAAACAGGCTCCTCCTTAGGTTGAGACTATTTGATTCATTAATTATTATAGAAATGATCCTTTGCTTGTCTATATCCTCGAGAGCGGTGTCAGCCATCCACTCCAAACTCACAAAGCTGATCCGAGCAGATTGTGTGGTCCACTGTGGTATAGCTTAAGGGAAACCCTTTTAAAAAACATTGTGTGATGGCATAAAGGGAACAAAGAAGGAGCATTATAACCTCTCCCACTTAGTAATCAATACTTGATGACATGCTGTACAACTGATCAGACAGTGCTGATAGTGACACGCTTCACAGACAGTGTTCAGTGCCATCTATTGTTACATGGTGAAGTGGTGCTGGCACTGATCAGGGGTCCACTGGGGAATCATTCTTCAGTTTCATGAAGTACTTTATTATCAGTGAGTAGAAAGATTTGGCCTATTGGTGATGTTGTGCATGAGACATTACAGATATCAGACATTTAGCTGATACAGCTTTGAAATTAGATACTTGCAGTAGTTTCTGTTGGCTTTATTGGCCTCATATAATAGCATAAGATGAGTCATTATTCATCATGTTCCTCATGTTGAAACTCCTGATTAAAAAAACATTATATTATGATATTATGAGGGCAAAAACAGCGTCTGGCACTGTAAAAATATAGTGTAGTATAACTTTTTCTAATATTACAGTAAGGTTTTACATACATAAATTTTACATATTTTACCATATTAATATAAGAAAATACTGCATGAATTCTGTATAAAATAAATGCTTTGCCATTAAATATGACAGTGTTTTACTGATATTAGTTCTGTTGATTCTACATTTAAGGTTGGTGTTTTTTCCACATTTTACTGTATAAATATATAAATATAATATATGTTTAATATAAGTTTTTTTTATCAAAATAAATGCTGTTTTGTCATATAATTGATATGAAAATGCAATATGAATGTATAAATAAAGGTTTTGCCATGAAATATTATAGTGTTTTACTTTAAAATGAACAGTGTCTAATATAAAATATTACTTTATTCTATATAAATTCCCTTAAACTGCATTATTCCAACAACATCTATTCTGATTTGTGTTGCAATATTACCCTTAAAGCACTTTTTCAATCATCATGTCAGACTGAATATTATTGTGCCTTCAGTTGTGGCAATAATATTGTTGTAAAGACTAAAATGTCATGTCTGTTTGCTTTGGGTTTTTTTTTTTTTTTTTTTGGACAAAGCCAGAAAATATCCACACATCACTGATGCTGTGGGCGGGCTCTGCTGGAGCTGCAGCCAGTAGCTGACAACACTGGGAGGAGTCAGTGGCAGTTGCCAGAGAAAATATCCAAATAACATCGACGGCAATGAGCGTGCAGCTACACGGTGTTCACACGCAAACAGCAGACATGTTTCTCTGTGGACCCCCTGTGCAATGAAACTTTTCACATAGTCCATGTGTTTGTGCAGCTCGCTGCAGAACTGAGTGTTATAAAGACAGATACTGACTTCTGTAAAGTGCCCGCAAATTGTTGCACACTCACTTCTGTTTTTTGTGGATGTCCTCATTAAGACAAAGTGTTATAAGAAATATATTTACTGCAATATTTCAGATAAAATCCATCATATTCTTATCCACAAACACTCCCACCGCCAGTGTTCTGTTTTCCTATCAGAACACTTATTTATACTTCACTAAGTGAGTTAACCCCAAGTCTCTATCGAGATTTACAACCCAAATCCAGTGATTAATTAAAATCTGATAAATATTATCTCATTATAATCGTATCTTATTATAAATATGCACCAATCACAACTCAAGATGTTGACAGAATTAAAGAGAATTACTCAGATGATCAAAAGCCAAATGTGCCACAACACAGTACGAACGACTGGCTGAACATTTGCTTAACTTAAGCACAATTTTGAGCTACTTGTACTTGACTTGAGTATTTCTATTTTATGTTACTTTACACTTCATTTCAGAGACCATGACAGCTGCATGTTATTTTTCAGATTATTATTATTATTATTATTATATAGAAGAAAAATAACTTTATTTTTATAGCATCTTTAAAAACAGAGTTTACAGACAAACACATACAGGATACTCGGACAAAATAGCAACAGAGCGCCAATCAAAGCAAGATCAAATTAAGATTTAAAAACATGTGTCGTGTTTTGAGTGATTCATATATATGTTTAAATGTAATGTGACAGAAACACACATAGAGATGCATAAATACACACATAGACACATAAACACACACACCTACTAATGAGGAAATACCTTTAGGAAACACAGCTGGGAAACATCTTTTGGGGAGGTCTTGCTCAACAGTATCATGGTCTGGAAAAACTGCCAGTATTGAATTGCCTGTTCCACCAGATAACATTCAAGCACCAGTGTTGATTTGTCTTTGCCAGGACATTTTAAATGGCACATGACAAGACATGACAATATAAAGCACTAAATAAGACAACAATTAAAATAAAATAAAAATTAATCTGCATACACCTA
This sequence comes from Miichthys miiuy, assembly GCA_036365135.1. Taxonomy (NCBI): domain Eukaryota; kingdom Metazoa; phylum Chordata; class Actinopteri; family Sciaenidae; genus Miichthys; species Miichthys miiuy. The sequence goes on along the minus strand of CM071607.1, from coordinate 16,352,403 downwards.
TTTCATGCTTGTACAGTGTATAGTAGATTCAAACTTATTATTCATATTCTATTTTTTAGTATATTTTGTATTTTACACATATTTATATTTTTCTCATAGCTCATCTATTTTAAAATACTTTATATTCTTTGTTACCTACATTTTAGTATTGTATTTTACTTAGCATATTTCTATTCTTGTTACACACTCTGACACTCTTAATGCTGAGCTGACCGGTTCCTCTTGTCCAATACATTTCATTGTATTGTTGACCCTGCATATGATAAATAAACCTGAAACTTGAAACTTGAACCGAGACGGAGAGGTGAAGGGTTTGCAATCTGAAACTTTACCACTACATGCCTAAATTTTACACACTGGGCCTTTAAGTTGAAACACAGCTTTCTACTCTGTTTTATCTACTACACAGCCACCTACCTGCTCCACCACATATTATGTCCTGTTCGTCTCTGTTATGTATTATTGTATTTGTCTCTGTATCTGTCCTATGTCCTATCTGTAACCACCTTAACGCACAAAAACAAGACTTTTAATTTCCACAGCATGTTTTTGACTGAGGGTTTTATTTTGAAAAGTTAAAGCGGAAGTGTGATCTCGCTAACAGACTCTCACTTCACCGTGGTGCCTCTCAGACTGCTGCTGTCATTGACTGACTGTGGGGTGGACAGAGAAGCCAAATCATCCAGTGAACGGGGCGACGAGTCCAGCACAGCATGGACTGCTGCCCGCCATAGTTAGAGCAGCTGTTTGTCTTCTTTTTTAATATCAAGATCAAACTTTATTTTCTTTCTTTATTTCGCTGCTGTGGAAGTAAAAGAAAACAAAACGACAGACGACAATGGATCGAGTGAAAAGCTCCATGCAGCAAGTACCCAACGCTATCCCCAAAGTGATCCGACGGACCGGAGGGGCCAACAGCCTGGAGCTGGAGAAGGAAAACTTTGAGAGAGGGCAGGTATGGAGGGTCACACACACACACAGGGGGACTGAAGCTCCTATATGAGGTGTGCGGATATTAATAATAATAATGTCAAGATGTTTTGCTGTCAGCTCCTGTAAACTATGCATAGAGTGACACCCTGTTGCAGTGCTCCTCATCCAGATTATATATTATACTCCCCCCCCTGATGTCTGTCTGTGATCACTGAGTGTACTGTACAACAAAAGAGCTGCTCAAATGTAGGTCAGTGACTCTTTTTTGAATTTATTTAACATATCTGTAGGATAAAACCAGACAACAAGGAGCTGATGCAAAGTCTGGAGTGTCTTCTGCAGCTCAGTGATGATGATGGTGCCTATTTGAAGGTCCCATTGTGCATATGTATGTATATATGTAGCTGTTATGCTGCTGCTTCCTGCCTGGTGGTCTCTCCCCTCCCCTATCTCCCACACTAAGCACAGGGGGGAGGGAGAAAGTAGGTCAGATGTATCAAGGCAGCCCGAACTGCTGCTGCAACGTGCTCCTGCCATGCACGGTGGCTGCTAAAATGGACAGTACACACGGTCAACGCAGCATAAATGTGCACAGCAGGTATTTGGTAAAATCTACATGTGGATGGCCGCACGCCTTTTTCCCATCTGGGATAGCAGCAGCATGGATTAGAGGGTTGGGTGGGAGGTGGGAGGGAGACGCATGCGTGGCTCTTTCTTATGTGTCCTGGTCACTACAGGGTCAGTGTCAGGCTCACATCACAACATGATACATGCAAATAGTTTCCTTGCAGCGCATTGAAGCTCTGATTGCATATGTTGTGTGGCAAATAACAGTATTATGCTCTTAATTATTTAGACAAAGTTTAGCATGTGATCAGCAGTGAAACTATTCAGGCAGGTTAAAACAAGCCCACCACAGCGTGTGACACATTCAGCTGGTTTGTTCTTGACTGTCCGTGTATTTCCTCCTGTGTTTTTTACACTTCTGATTGTAGTCTCACCGTTTATGTGTCTGATTTTTGACTAGCTGAGTGCAGGAATCAATGAATCTGCCGTCTACTTTACAGAGGGATCAGCGAGAGATAATCTCATCTCATCTGTTGTGCTGCTAAAGCTGCCTTAAATCTGCCGCCTGGCTTGCTTTCACCTCCTGTTCGTCTGCCTCGTCTGTCTTTAAATCATCTCTTTTTTTTTTCTGGCAAAAGCTTGATGTTTATATTAAAAAAACCCATGTTAGATATTAAGATCTTCCATATTAATGATCCAGAAGACAACCTTTAGAGTTGTTTACAGCTATAAATGTGTGTGAGCGTGTTAAAAATCAGGCCGTAATAACTTCATTCACAATCATTTACAGTGTGTCAGCAGTCTGAGGGTACAAAGGGTGAACAGTAGATCACACAGTATGTCAATTCAATATACCACAGTTACGTGTGAATATAAGCAGACAGCAGGATCGTCTACCTCCCCTTCAAAGCCATGTTTTGCTGATTCTGAGAAGTGCTTGTCTGTCTATTTCTCTCTCTGCGTTGAGTTGGGTAAACAACCAGGGTGTGTTCAAAATCCTCTCTGTCACAGTGTCCACACTGGGTTATAAAAAGAACGAAACAGGGCAGCCGGATAGCACAGAGCACTCGCTTTTAATGACATGTTTAGCCTCATAATAGCAGCTGACTCTTTAATTTAGAGTTTAAAGGGGATTTAATCTTTGGTGTGTTTGTCTCAGACGTCATCACATGTTATAAGAGTTCATGTTTTCAGTAGTGAACGTTGTATACTTTAGAATCTTTATCTAAAGGCTCCAAAATCTCAGAGATGCCAACTCTCTTCCACATTGCAAAACAGTCTCCGAGGCCAAGAAGATGTTTTTCATGTGAAAGCTTGGTGTAGGTAGTAATCTCTGGACCGATATGAACCATAATTAGTGCTTGTGGAAAACTTCTGTGGCACCAGTTCCTCAGCTGGGACATGCAGTGTGAGTGAGCCCCTGAGTGACACCACATTGTATGTTACATAATTAAGGTCTTAAAATTAGACTGCTTTGCCAGCCTCCTCCTTCTCCTTTACTTCTCCACACAGGGGTCACCCCTGTTTGTATCTGTGTTTGAGCGCATCATTGTTCTGCTGTTTGCATGACTGTGTACGGCACTGTTTCATAACCTTTACTATAATTGAACTGTCAATATTCTGGTCGATTTTGTCAAGTTTGTATTCGTTCTACGACCACAGAAGCTGGACTTTTCATCTACTTTTAGCTGTTTCCCCTTTAGGTAGTACTTTTAACAACTATGGATAGTTGCTTTTAGCTCACTACAACCATTTATCCATTAGTTTTAGCTAACTGCTTCAGCATATATCTGTTACTATGAACTCTTTCAACCATTTATCCATTACTGTTAGCTATTTCCCCATTACTTTTAACTAATTACTTAAGTTGTTGGCAGCTGCAGAAGTACAGTCGCTGTACAGTGCAGGTACCCCTGGTTGGGAGTCACTGGCGTACAGTTATGTGTGGACCTGCTGCACTGGCCTGCACCCTCTGTTAGTCCTGTCTGATGCCCTGGCAGCTGTGGAATTCAGGGGAGGAGTGGGGCCGTGGCCCTCGGGCGTAAGCAGGACTCAGCAGGGCGGACGTAGACAAGAATTTTTTACTCACCCTGCCTCTCTTTCTTTCTTTTTTTTCCTCCTCTGTCTTTTGTCTTTCTTTTTGCCTTGTTGTTTTCCCCTCCATCGCTCATTGTCTTGAGTGTTCCTTTGCTGTTTTTACATCCTGCAATTGAAAATGCAGGGAAGTTATGGAGGGGACATCCGCATACATGCAGTACACACACAGACAAGCATGCAAGCATGAAAGCGAGACCATTAAAAGCACTGAGGCAGCAGAAACAGCAGGCGGTGGTTTGTGGCCTCATTGCACCGACTGGCTGTAGAATAATAGAGCTGGACATGAGTGACAGGTCAGTAAGTGGAACAAAGTGCAGCGATGAGTTCCTGGCGGCGGTAACAATGGCTTTGATTTACAGATTGTTTTGGAGTTCTCGTCTGTGTTTTACGGCACAGTAAAGCGGAAAGGCAGAGAGACAGAGATGGAGTGTTGCTTTTTGTTTCACGTGCAGCAGAGGTTAAAAGTCAGTCTGAAACCTACATCATGTGTAAGCGTGTGGTATGTAAATTAGCCTGCTCCAACATGAGTGGTCTCATTTTAATATCCGAATACAAAACAGCCCTCAGCTGTAGGACGTAATAGATTCTGCATATGAATGCAGTAAACAAACAAAACTAGCTACGTTTTGATTACTTGCTTAGAGCCATTAAGCGGCAACCTCTGTGGCTGTGAAGTGAAGCCAATGCAGACGTGCCAAAAAATGCAGTTCCTCAAACGTCCACTTGAGGCTGGCTGCAGAACGAGTCAGTCTCCGTAGACCTCCATGTTAAAATGTCAAACTTCACAGCAGAAACAAACATGTTTACAGCCTGGTACAAAAAACAGTTTTGGTCTCTATAGCTAATTTCCACATTCATGACAACTGTACTGAAGGTGAATTTTTATATAACTCACCTGTTCAAATTATATTAAGGCTTAAAGTTATGTATAATTAACAGCGTGGATGATTTGATTGACAGGTGGGTGTTGTTACAGGTGGCTTGTATGAGCACCCAGGCGTCATTCAGCCTGCCTCAGGTCCACCAGTGATCCACGTCTTTGCCCATTTTTAGATTAGCGGCAGGACTACCAACATGGCAGCAGCCAGCGCCACAGGTTTTGAGCTTCAAAACGACTCTTTGGAAACCTGTGGGTGACGTCACGCATGCGCTGTCCATTCTTTATACTGTCAGTGATACTGACCGTGGATTATTAGTCATTCATACAACATGTCAGAATGAAAGGGAAACTTATTTATGGTTAAATAAGCACAAAAGACTCAAACAGGACTTCTATTGCCTTTTTAATCTGATAACACATCATCTATTGCTCAGTGTCTGTTTTGGCATTTTGCATTTTGAGAGAAACAGTCAGCCTAAAACACAACATGTCAAAACCTCTGAGTCATTTTTAGCGAGGGGGAAGAGACATCCATGTTAGAGGACTTTAACCCCTGGTGTGGTTTTAGCCTGTTTGCTCAACATAGATCATGATTTGGCTTTGCGACTCAACAGAAATGATTGAAAGGACATTTATCTGCCCATATTTAACATTAAGTGTCCGTTATCTTTTTGTTTCTTAGGTTATTGACAGACTTTAACTTATAGCAGGACGGTTAAACATAAAGAGGCGTTTAAAGTATACAATGTCACCATTACCTGAAGAAGAAGATCTAAATGAGAGCTGGAACTTTATCTCATCTTCAAATATCTGTAATACTTGAGGAAGGAAGATGTCATCAGTGTTTAACTTGATTTGCGTAAAGATCGTGATGTGGACAGCAGGCCTGCAGGAATAAGCATCAACATGTGTTTATTTTGAGGAAACAACAGGTGTTTTTCATATTTTATACACCTGGGTTAAGACGAGAACTCAAACTTTCAGTTTTCCTAGATTGGAAAATGAGTAAAACAGCCAGGCAGCAACAGAGTGGGACTGTGTTGTATGTGAGAAATGCTCTATGAGGCTGCCCTCACAAAGAAGAGCCCACGCCGTACCAGGAAGTGAAGAGACTCTGAGGGGGGGAAAGAGGCGGCATTGTCTCCAGACAGACTGTTTATGTTGAGCAGCTTGGAGGTATAATGTGCAGCCACGATGGTATAATGAGTAGCATATTGATTATCGTGGCTGGCCTGGCCTCGGTCAGTCAGCTGATGTCCTGTGATTGTTTAGAGAAGTGGCCTGGATTTAAAAATGGAGATTGTTGTTGTTGTTGTCTTGTTGAAGCATTATTATGCTTTAACTAAACCAACTTCCATTACAAAAACTAAAAGTAGTAATGTTGGATCTGCTATAATGATAACCCTGTATGTTAGTTAGTAATTAGTGGTGTTGTACTGGACTGCATATTAAAATGTGTTTGCCCCGTCATGTTTGTAAATGGACTGAAGATTATTATCTTTGTGAAAATGTGATTTATGACTGAGCTATTGTGTTTGATATCATTAGACTACTGTTGTCCCTAATAAAGTTGTCAGTGCTTGTATATTTAGGGTTTATTACAGTTGATAACACACAGTTATTAATACTGTGTTCACTGTGACTCAGCCCTCTTTACCAGCATGCAGCTTAAAACGGCATTTAAAGGTCCAGTGTGTCAGATTTATGTGGCTTTATTTACAGAATATAATATTTAGAACCATGTTTTCATTAGTGTATAATCACCTGAAGATAAGAATCATCATGATTTTATTACCTTAGTATGAGACTTTTATATCTGCAGACGTTGTGGGTCCTCTTCCACAGAGTCCTCCATGTTGAACCACCATGTTTCTACAGTAGCCCAGAACAGACAAGCTTAACTCTGGCACTAGGTATTCATATTTTCCCTGCATTTAGTAGCCACCGTAGTTTCTCCTTCGTGTCTACAATGAGAATGTGACGACAGGGTCGCGTTACCTGATATATATTTGTGGATTCATGTAATAAAACAGTAAATGTGTAATCTAATAACTCATGTCTAACATAACAAAAGGTTCAATAAGCACACACGCAATATTGTTAAGAGTTTATGGACTGATTGGTTGCATAGTATTTACAGCTGTGTATTGCTGATACAGCCTCGTTGTCCGCCTGCGCGCACACAAATACACACTTAACGTGCAACCTGTGGTGGTAATTGTGACGGAAATGCTACAAACAAGTTGTAAGTTAAGCTAAGCTAATTAAACTGAACACCGCTGTTCTCCTGAGGTGTCACGCAAACAGTTTCCCGGACACGAACTCTGTGGGCGGGAACTCTAGTTCTGGAGAACAGTAGTCAGTGGGGAGAGCCTGAGTCTGGACTTGTACGTAATATGTTTATTCATGTAATATGTAATATGTTTATTTATTTTGGGGGTGTTTATTGTGGGTAATCTGGTTGTAAATACATGTTTATACTGTATATATATTTATTAGTGATTTATGTAAATGTTTATGGTTTATTATTATGTATGTAAATATGAGAGAATGTCACCAAATCCTTCACACCAAATCCTTCACACTGGTCCTTTAATCAATACAGTTATGATGGACGTATTATATATTATAGCAGTGCTAATCAAGCCTGAGTCCTGCATAAGTTCACATCAACATGTCTTTACACTAAATCTGGGAAATGTCCCAGACGACCTGCAGGAGGAGAAAGGACTGATCGAGTGGGCGATGGTTATAAAACTGTCCACCTCCAGGAGGACAACAATGTGCTGTGGAGGCGGGAGGAAAAGTGTCAGCCACTTCTCTGCCTGAGGCTCAGTCCACATTTACTGTCTGTCTGTTAAACTAAATCACTGAATAAATGTCTTATTCTGGATAGGACTTAAACTGTAATGATCATTTATTTATTACAATTATTATATAATTTGTGTCATGATAGATTTTAAACTTATATTTAAGTACAGGACTATAACTGAAGCTAAACAGCATTAAGCTGTTTCACGCTCTGACCTTGAAAAAAATAATTCACACCTTTTATCTTTTCAAAACGGGCCTATTCACTCACAGTTCACTTCTCTCCAACATCAACAACAAATCACTATCATGCCTCAAACTAGTCCAGAACGCAGCAGCTCGGCTTCTAACCAACCACATCACATTACAACGATTTTAGCTTCCTTCCATTGGCTCCCTGTGTGTTTCAGGATTGATTTTAAGATTTTACTCATCACTTTTAAAGCCCATTGGTGTCTGAACCCTAACTACATTACCCGCATGGTATCCCAATACGAGCCAGTTTGCAGCCTTAGATGTTTCAAGGTCGAGGCTCAAGACTAGAGGTAACTCCATCTGGGCCCTTTGAAACATCCAGCCCGAGGAGAAAAGGCTCACTGAATCAGTGAACTCTTTTAAATCACTTCTTAAAACTAATTTTTGCAGACTTGTCCTCTTGTGATGTCGCTCTGCTCTTTTCTTGATCTTAACTCGTTTGGCCTGTCAGGTCTGTTAAACCCTTTTTCTTTTTTAAGGTGCTATATAAATAAAGTTATTATTATTATTAGTAGTAGTAGTATTTAAATAACATTCTTATTCAGACCTGTGATATATCAAAACTACTCTTAAACACGTCAAGCATCCAGTCACTTCATTCAAACACTGTATTGTTGCTTTGAGGTGATTTTGGCTGACAGTCTCAGAGAAACCAGACGGGGGCATCAGTTACCTAAGAATCACTCTCATGGTTTCATGCTTGAAGCCGAGCCCCCCTCCTCTCTCCTCTCTTCTCTTTTCACCTTTGAAACTTGCTCATTTCCTGTCTTCATGTGTTTTCCATAACACACACACACACACACACAAACACACACACACATTCACATCTGAAACAGGTCTCAGACTTTGTGCTTTACTGAAACACTCGCCCGCGTGCCATCATGTCATGGTTTTATCTGTATATTCTAACATATTGTATCAGGATTCAGGAGGTGGCGGGGTCCGCCCACCTTTCCTTGAGTGTGTGACCCTTTAAAATGATTAAAGACAAACTGCCTCTGAGAGGATTAATGTTATTGTAGCAGGTGAGGTGAACCACTCAATGAAGCCTCAGTGGACATTCAGCTGTTTTTCTCATTTCCTGGACTTCACCACCACCACCACCACCTCCTCCTCCTCCTCTCTTTTTACAGGGACCCCCTGTCGGTCCCCGCACCCCAGCTTGGGAACCACCGAGTTTGAGCCATCCCACTCTGCGGGCTCCATGCTACTATTGTCTAACAGGAGAGCGGGCTATTTGCAAAATAAAGGTAGCCTGGTGTCCTTGCTTTCAGCCGCTATGTGGGCTGATACATGCTTTTGTTTTTAACGTCGGTCTGATCAGTCGTAGTCCTCCTCCTCTCGGGTTTTTCCTCCCGGACAGCTTCGGGCTTCTCGGCGGTCGGATGCTGGAAGTGTTCGCCGATAAGAGAGCACGAAGGACCGGGAGAGAGAAAAAAAACGGGGCACGCGGAAAGGAAGGAAGGAAAGAAGGAAAGATAGGGGAGCATTTTAATACCAAATCGGGACACATGTTGAGCTAACAGCCCGCTCCACCTCCCCCCTCCTCCTCCTCTTTTTAAATGCATTTGTTGCCTCAATCGCTTTCCCGTTACTAATTACTCCGCGTTAAGGATAAAGCCAGAGGACCTCCTCCTCCTCCTTCTCCTCCTCGTCCTCTCAGGCTCCGAGGATCCTCACTCACCTCTTTTAACGGTGGACCATCATGGATCTCAGTAAAATTGTAAGTGCAGATGATTTTCTTGGCTTTATTTACAAATACACCGAGGCTTTGCGTGTGTGTGTTTGCGTGTGTGTGTGTAGGTGGGGGGTGGTGTCCAAGAAGTCCTGTTGCACACACACACATGCACACGCACACATACACACGCAAACGGGCTGTTTTGCGCTAAGGCATACAAGTTATGCTGAATGCATGCAGAGACTTGTTGTTGTCTGGTGATAGTGTCACCAAATTGTGGTGATGGGAAGTTTGATTGTTGTTGTGGAGAAGAAGAAGAATGCATTAAGGTCTTTAAAGAGGAGGAAGAAGAGTTTAAATCCTCCTTAAATTCACTGGGAATACATCACAGATTACTCTTTATTCCCACTGTAGAAAACCATCCTATACTACTAAGGGCAGAGCTTGAACGCACAAGCTTTATTCGTGTCTTATTTCTGAGCTGTGCTCCTCTCCTCGGCTGCAGCAGGTTAATGGAACAAGTTGAGCGAAGCCTTAAAAATGTGCCGTGAATGTCAATTACAGATTGGTATTGATGTCTGAGGTCGCAGACGAGCCTTAAAGACAGAGCTTAACAGTGCGTCTTTGTGTAATCATAAGCAAATTAGAGAGATTCTAGGTGTGAGATGTTTTCTGGACAGTCAGAATAAAGTGTGGACTTTTAACTCCATGTGTGTGTGCTGTGAATGATGCTTTAGACGCTCCAGAAGTGTACTGGAGCAGGTGCACGACATAAACCCAAAGCAACAAGACCGGCCTTTCACTGCCAACATGGATGGATGGCTGTACTTTTAGTTCTTGTGTAGGAGTGGGGGAGGGTGGGGGATAAAAAGCACACCAAGAGTCCTCTTTTCAAAGAGTTGTATCGAAGGAAGTGACTCAAAGAAATGCTACACATTAATAGTGGCAAATATACGAGCAGGCACCAGAATCCAAACAGGAAACTCACTCCCAGATCTCTGAAATAAATCTCAGCTGCCCACATGAAGTCAGTCGGGGCACGTAGCACAGACATGGCGTAGGTGTAGTGATGGAAAATCTCTCTCTATATATACTGGATGATCTCCATTCAGTTGCACTTTACTTTATTTGAGATCTTGATGTTATTGGGGGGAAACTGTTCAGTATCGTAGATCTGACGGCTCTTTGTGTGCTGCTGTGTTTTGGCTGTTTGGCATGTAGTGAGACTCGGTGGTATGAAAACAATCCTGCATTCCCACACCGCAGAAGTTGGTGATGCACAGTAGAGGCAAATACTTTATGGGTTCAAGAGCTTGATTGCCTTTTAAGTGTTTTTGTTCAAGAGTTGCATGAATTTTAAATTTTTGTGTAATCGTAGCAGATTCTGGTGTTTTTCATCTCTCTGCAGGAGCCTGGTGTGCTTAGTTTACCTGTTAGGAGCTTAATGTACTCTACTTGTTACTCTTTCACATAACCGTCCTGATTTTTTTTACAAAACACTACGCTGTTTCCAAATGTCAGCTCTCTCTGAAACGTCAGGAAGGAAGGTGAAAAGGTCAAATTGAACCTGCTGACAGTTTAAAGAATGAAGAGCGCATGCTTGACGTCACCGACAGGTTTCTGACGAGCTGTTTTGAAACTCAAAATTTGTCACTCTATGTTTGCCATGTTAGGAATGCCATGTTGGCATCCATCATCAGCAGACCCGAGTGAGGAATGAAGCCTGGGTGCTCAAACAAGCCATCTGTAACGGCACCTACCTGTCAGTCAAAGCGTCCACGCTGTTAATTATGCACAACTTGAAGTATTAATATAATTTGAACAGGTGAGTTAAAAAAAATCTCAGTACAGTTGTCATGAACGGGGAAATTTGCTATAAAGACCAAACCAGGCTATAAACATGTTTATTTCTGCCGTGAAGTTGGACATTTAACATGGGTGCTTATGGAGACTGACATGTTCTGTAGCCAGCCTCAAGTGGACGTTTGAGGAACTGCAGTTGTTGGCACTTCACTTCACAGCCACAGAGGCTGCCGCTTGGTTAAACCAGAGATGTTTTGATTGCATGCTGTGCATCTTTAGACCACTGTGTCACAGAGGTGTTTTGTATTTTTATGCTCATACTGAACAATTTAATGCACCCGCAGTGAGCTGAATAGTAACTTCATACAATAAATACTGGCTTATAACCAGAGCTGAAATGATCAATCAGTCAATTAATCCACTGGTTCTTAAACTAAACTTAAAGTACCACTGGTGGTATGCGAGCTTCCTCGAGTGGTACGCAGAGAAATCTCTGAAATATATATATTTTTATTAAATGAACAAATTTAGAAACGTCTAACAAAATAGTACAAACTTTTGAATTAGGAAGGTTAAACTGTGAGATCACAGGAATGTAATATGTTGTTTCGTTATCATCATATTATCATATGTTCATGCAGGTAGCGCATAGCTCAGATACATCCATGATTAGTTATGAACTAAAATGTGATGTGGAAGTAGAATAAGTGGTTCAAAAACTCTATATGAAAGAGAAGTACAGATCAGGAGAACACTTTCTTGACCAAGTAGCTCTGTGAACTGTCTGTAGCTGAACAGGGTCGACTATATTTTAACATCTGTCTTGATGGAGGTACATGCTTTTAAATATGAGTAATTATTGGTTTTCTCAGTCTTCTGTGTTGTGAAAATAAAGATTTGGGCTGTAGGTCAAATATAAGAAGCAATTTGAAGATGTCACTGTGGGCTCTGGGAAAATATCATTATCAAAGATGTCGAAAGTATCGTATCGATTGAGAATATAATCGGCAGGTTAATTGACAATGAAAATAAACATTAGTTGCAGCTCTACATGTGAAACATCAAACCTTATAGAGCAGAAGTTATTTCTGCCATAAACTACCTACATTTCAAATTATTTCAATAATAAGACCTAAATTCACATCTGGAACGGGCCTCATCCTCTCGACTGCATGCCATCATGTCAGGGTTAGCTGTGTTATTAGCATATTTTTGGCTGGATTCAGGAGGTGGCGGGGTCCACCCAGCTCTCTTTTTGCAAGTGACCCTTTAAATTTTGACCTCCTCTATCATCCTGCATTTCATATCACATGTATGCTTGCTGGAGTTGAATGACAAACCTCCACATAACTTCAGTAACGCTGCACATCAAAGGATTTCTTGAACAAACTGAGAGGGCAAGCTGCCAAACAAAACAGACCATGGTGTTTCAATTGGTGCTTTACTGTTGTGGCATTGTTTAATTGGTGATGGATCACTGTGGAAGCCACCATCATGTCCTTATATCACGCACACGCAGACTCTGATGTCCATGTGTGTTCAGCGTTTGGGAGTAACGTGGGCTGTGGAGCGTCGGCGAGCTGCACAGATGTTCCTTTTATAACGTGTTGTCGTGACATCACCAGTCCTGCAGGAAGTTGAGCTTTATAGCCGAGGCTCCTTCACAGGAAGCTGCAGAAAGCCGTCCTATTAGGAGCGGCTCATAAACCTGCCACGGGGGTGTCGGACTAAGAGTTCAATTATGCTGGAGCCCGGCCTTCAGCATACATGTGTGTGTGCCTTTAACCAGCTGCTGCCCTCCACCTCTGCCCTAAGGAACAGAAGCCCGGTGCTCTGAGGTCACACACTCCGAATATCCTCAAGCTTTGTGTTTTCATGCTTTTTAATGGGCTCCTAAGAGACACCGTCATCCCACTGGGCTTATCTGCATCTTGTTAATATGTTATGAATGGGAGATGCTCGGTGTAGAAAACAAGCTCTAAGGTACCGTCTTGAGAGGCTTGAAAGTGACTGACGTTTCAGCCTCTAATGTGTTGCCCTTGATTGTGATTACGCTGACAGATGCTGAGTTTCACCATCACTTATGAGCAGAGTTATTAATTATAATGAAGATTCTGTTGATAATGGTGCAGATCAATATGCAGGCTGCCTCAGTTCCCGGTCTACACAACATGACTTGTCCTAATTTTCCCTCAGCTCTAAAAGAGACTGTTTTCCACTACCCTTCCTCTCCTCAGTGCCAGCCAGGCTCCCTTTCTTTTTTCAAGAGGTGTGGAGTGACTGTTGTATGGGAGCGGATGTTCATGTCAGATGCAACACGTAAAAATGGTCTTTAAACAAGTGCAACACAGAGAGCTCTGTTCAGAGGAGTGACCTTTGGATTCGGGTGGAGTTACTTTTGGAAAAATGTTTGGGCCCAAAATGCTTTTCCGTTTATTATCTGACTTTTGAATGTGTTTGAAAAAAAAAAAGAGAGAGAGTACCATTTCATGGTGAAGGGGAGGACGTGTGCTTGTGTGAAACACACTGTGGTGAGGCTAGCTTTCGGTTTTAAGGGTTTATTTTTGGTCAAGCATGTTGAACCGTGAAGGGAGTTGTATTATTTTCAAGGAAATGGGCGTTTTGTTTTTAGCTGGTTAAACCTTCCTTTGGTCATCTACCATCCAAGTACACAAGAAATGTGAATATTAAAGGCCCAATTTATATATTTTTTAATAGATTGTGGATAAATTCACACACAGGAGCAAAAATTAACAGTTTATGTGAGTCTTACTGATGTAAACAAACCTTGATCTTAATCAGAAAGCATTAAAACTGATGTATTTTTTTATTAGCAGATCAAATTATAACGTATATCTGAAAATAGAAGCTTGTAATGACAAAGAGCTCTGCATTTTAGACTCTTTCAGCTCATTGTTTTGGTTTTAAGCCCCACAACCTACTGTTTTGGTTCTCACTTAGCATTGTGTTCGATCAGCAGGCAGCCATTTTTTAGTACAAAAGCTCTGATTAATCAACTGTACGCTATCTGTTCAGCACCAAACGGCAGACAGACACAGTTAACAACAAAGCGGTGAACATGGTGGAGCATTTAGCAGCTAAAGAGCCGAAGAGTTCCAGTCAGGAGTTGGTAGAGAAAAGAAGAGCTAAAAGAGTGAATAAATCCTAATATTGCTCCATGTTATGATGAGTTGTTGTTCAATTAATTGATATATTGAAGGACCTGTATATAAATTAGGGACTTCTTCAACTTCTTAATGCATAGACACACATGAGAGTAAAGGTCAGAGCATATTCAGCTTAGTTCCCCTGAAAACTACAGTTTATTACCACTTGGGTCTTGTTTGCAGAAGACAAGAAACACTAATAGTAATCCCCATGTGTTAAGGCTGAGTCCTCACTACTACAGCGGCCCAGGTTCAGTTCTAGCCTGCAGCCTTTTGTTGCGTGTCGCCCCCCTTCTCTCTTTCCCTTGTCTCTCTCAAGCTGGCTCTGTCTGATACACTCATAGTTAAAGAGCAAAGTTATTCAAACAGTAAACAGTCCAAAAACAATTTACAGATCAACTTCATGGTTCAGTTTAACATATATACTGCTTTATGTGTGCACTCTTTATCTTAGAGACATTACGGGTGTACAATAGAGTTGTTTAGATAAATTGTATTAGATATTTTAAGCAATAAGACTGTGACCCGATCTTAGGCCAGTACAGTTTTATTCAATGATAGCCAGCACTTGTTGAGTTGTTGTTGTTAGAAACCGTAGTTTTTCTTTTAAAGTCACCTGGAAGAGTGTGTCAGGAAATGTGAGAGGGTTGAAGGAATGAAATGTTCGCCCTGTCTGGCTGTCTGTCTGTCTGTCTCAGGCACTGTCTGGGTTGACTGAGCAAGGTTGTTAGCTGAGGGGGAGTGGAGCTGGGCATTTTTCAGCAGGCAGGCAGGCAGGCAGGCAGGAAATGGGCAGTACAGGGTGTGCCAAGACAGGAAGCCTGACTGAGTGCCTGTAACCTCCCCACCACCACTACCTCCACCCCCAGTTCGTCAGCCACAATGACCATGCCTCCACCTCAGTGTTATAGTGCTGCTACATTCAGACAGCCTTGTTTGTTTCCTGCTTTTATTTCTCCCTCCATCCTCTCACTGTTCACCTGTACACCACAGGAGCTTTACACGCCAGTAGCAATGTTCAATTCAATTCAGTTCAATTCAGTTTTATTTATATAGCGCCATATCATAGCAAAAGTTATCTCATGACACTTTTCATGCAGAGCAGGTCTAGACCGTACTCGCCACAATACTATCTACAGAGACCCAACAATTCCACCATGAGCAAGCACTTGGCAACGTTGGTGAGGAAAAACTTCCTTTTAACAGGCAGAAACCTCGGGCAGACCCAAACAAGGCTCACTGGTAGACAGTCATCCACCGCGACCGGTTGAGGGTAGACAGATAAATAAATGGAGAGAGATAGAGAGACACAGATGCACAGCAGCAGCAAATCATTAACTAACTATAAACTGTAATGGAGATATGGTAACAATAATAACAGTGATAATATATGTAGTGGACGTCATGCAGGACCACAGCAGCAGCCACGATCCGTGATCCATGAGATAGGACAGAGAGAGAGAGAGAGAGAGAGAGAGAGTAGAGTTTTCAGCAAAGGGAGATGTGACTACATCTTCAACCAATACCGTGCCTGACTAGGCATAACCCTGTAAGAGAGATAGAGAGAGAGAGAGAGGAGGGAGGGGGAGTCCCCCGGCAGTCTAGTCCTATAGCAGCATAACTAAGGGATGACCTGAGCCAGCACTAACTATAAGCTCTATCAAAAAGGAAAGTCTTAAGTCTACTCTTAAAAGTGTTGACCGTGTCTGCCTCCCGAAACCCAAAATGGTAGTTTGTTCCACAGAAGAGGAGCTGAGAGCGCAGTGTTGCCGCCCTCCTCCATGATGTCACATTCAGCCACTCATGTTCATTTGTACTAAGATCTCTGGACAAAGTGTGAAATGTGTTTGTTGTCTCTGTTGCTTGGGGAAAGTGGGATATCGACAGATGGAGTCAGATATGACCGTGAAGCACACTTAAGAGCGATTGCCTGTCCTTGTCCACAGTTTGGCTTGGTGAGACTTCGATAATCATCACTTGTATTATCATCATCCACATCAATACAAATGCTTGACAGAAGGCCATCTCAGGACGTATAATGTCATCAAGCAGAGCACTGGATTCACAGTCTGTAGGTTTAAATGTTTACTTAGGCTGTCGATGGAGTTTGGTGATTGTTTGTTTGTCTGCATGTTGTAACGACATATGTGTTTGTCTTGCATGTAAACCTTGAAATTAGGACTTTGGATAACTTTATTTTAATAATCCTTTATTATTATTCTCTCAAATTATCATTTAGTAAGTGAGATGTCAGAAGACACGAGACAAAATTTGGACTCTAAATACAGACAAGGACGTTAAAAGATTGCTGATTTCCACTTTGTTTTAATTTTTATTTAAAATAAAATTGCTGAATGTTTAAAAAAAAAATGCAAATAATCATTAAAATAAGTTGTTTATTTGAACTAAAGATTGAATTTACAGTTATCCGAATCATAGAAAAGCTCAAAATTCTCACATTTGAGAAGCTGTTTGGAAAAAATGACAAATAATAAATCAGACACATTTGTAGCCCCACAGATACAGCAAATCAGAAAAACTGAAGCTAAATCAAGGGAAGGAAACTGTAAAACTAAAGTGCAGTACCTAACCCTTAAATACTTCTATCACTGATCAAACTCCTCATACATCATACATACTTTATGAGTAAATACTGAGTGTGCAGAGTCTTAAGGATGATGATCTGATGAATCTATCATGGGTGCTCCCAGCTCCTGGGCCTAAATGACTGGGATCAGATAATCATAATACTCTAACTAAGATTAATTACTCCACTCCCATACTAAATCATCGGGGTCACACAAGGATACCTCCTCCGCCTTCACAGTCATGAGAATCCAGAACAAGTGTTTCTGGATTTCCTCTGCAGCCTTTCATTTGGCTCTGGTGAGGTTTTCCACAGTCATTTTCTCATGATTGAACGATACTGGCTGAGGGTTCACCTCATCATTAATGTTGACATTAAATGTGCCACAGCAGAGATTAAAATAACCAAGAACGCTGCCCTTTTCTCTGCTGCCATCACGGAGTGACCGTGACCGACGCTGATGTATCTCCAGGACTAACGCGGAAATCGAATTGCCGAGCCGTGTGTTAGTCACATGCTCTCGCGAATCGGGGAAAGGGTGGGGTAATGAGTCAGTGGGCGAGGGTTGTTTCATTTAGCAGGCAGAAGATGCTTCCTCTCTCTGGGCTGTGTTCACTGGCCCTTCAGTGGACACAGCCGGGCTATGATCAGCATATCAATGCCCTGATTTCTACAGAAGGGGCTGATTGAGCCAGGCCTGACTTAACATGCTTTCAACACTGTATCAATAACACTTTGTTCAACAGCGAAGCGACGTTTCTGTAGATACCAAGATGCAAAAGGGAGTTTTGTGTTCGGCTGGCTTGTAATTGATTAAATCCTTGTTATAAGTGATTGTGAGGGAAGGATGAAAGGAAGGCACGAGGGAGGATGTTCAGCTGAGGTCCCCGTGGACGCGGTGACGTAGGTTTCTGTCCGCATTAACCGATGTAAGGAAGTCTTCCCCGGGGCTGATCGTTGCTCTTTATCCTCATAATCACTTGCTTCTCACCTCCGATTTAATTTCTCATCGTTGCGCTCTGTCAGCCAGTCTCTGCGTGGCCGCTCTGCGAGGATCTAATAGGCCACTGATGCATCCATGCCAGCAGCCAATGCCAGGAGTCCCAGGCAGCTGGCACTCTCATTCAACCCAAACACAAAGTACAAAGTCTCACTGTGGGCTAATTGGGTCATCCTCGTGTGGGAACCAGTTGCACTGGGAGTTTTTCAATCATCCCTTGATTTTTGTGTGTGAGTGACAGAGAGGAAAAAAGGGGAAGCAAAACGAGTTGAAATGACACAACGCTATGGTGAAATCTCTCTTCTTGTGATCTGAATGTGACATATAACATCAAGAAAACTAAAAACATTTGAGTTAAAGCTGATGTCATGTTTACAGTATGGCCCGCATCCAGATGACAGCACATGATAATGTCATATTTGTTGTCTTGACAGATTAATGAGCTGGGCAGAGACAGGAAATGGCACAAAAGCCACTTCCCTCTTTCTGTTAATGCAAGGCAGATGTAGTCAGAGTGTAAAAAAAATGTTTCGGCTATACGCTGAATTTGATTTTGGAAATATTACCTCCCTGATAAACAGTCAGTGTCTCACGTAAAAAGTATTTATTTTCTTAGTACAGCCTTTGCACTGTAAAGGCTCTGTCTAGCTTCACATGCTAATGATGGAAAAGAGACTAATATGATGCATATTCACCAATGACAGTATAAAAAATAGACAGCGTATCTGTGACATCACCCACAGGTTTCTAAAGAGCCCTGTTGAAGCTCAAAATCTGTCATGTTGGCTGTACTGCCTCTTCCAATTCAATTAAAAATCAGCAGACGTAGATCATGGGTGGACCTGAGGCAGGTTGAATGATGCCTGGGTGCTCAAACAAGCCATCTGTAACAGCACCTACCTGTCAATCAAAGCATCCATGCTGTTAATTGTGCTTAACTTTAAGTAATTTGGAGAGTTAAAAAAAATCTGACTCAGTACAGTTGTCATGAACGGGGAAATTAGTTCAAAAGTTCAAAACAGTTTTTTGTACCAGGCTGTAAACATGTTTATTTCTGCTGTGAAGTTGGACATTTTAACATAGGGGCTTATGGAGACTGACTCATTCTGTAGCCAGCCTCAAGTGGACGTTTGAGGAACTGCAGTTTTAGGCAGTCAAAGTGATCAAAGCCAATTAAATGTAAATAACTTCACCAAGTTCCACAAGCTTCAGGAAAAGCTAGCAAGTGGAGCTTAAGTGAAGTCTGAAATTCAGTTTAATACTTCATGTTTCCCTCAAGTAAACACAAACAAAACCATCACGCCCAAAAATACACAAAAAATGTTTATGTTATGTTACCTTAACGAGCCTTTGATATCAGATACTTTGAGTCTTCTTCCATGGAGTCCGGCTTGTTGAACCACCATGTTTCTACAGTAGCCCTGAACAGACACTGGCTCTAGAAGATTGGGCCTTGCAAGTTTTTCACAGCTTGTAGTTTCTCGTTCATGCTAGGAAGAAGAGGATGAGGCAAAAGGGTTGTAATCAGCAACTACACACGCCAGATGCCACTAAATCCTACACACTGCTCCTTTAAAGTAATAAAAAGACCACAACACCAGAAAGTCACATTACGTAATAAAGCGTACGTTGAGTATTAAGCTGTTGTTTTGCATGCTCTTACAGCTATGACGGTGCGATAAGACAGTAAATCAGTGCAAGTCGGTCATTCCCAGGTCATCGCTGTCCAGAGATTGTTTATTTTTAGTTTATATGCAAACAGGAAGTGTAACTTCTCACAAAGCACATGCTCAAACTTAACTCGTCCCCTTGTGGTCTCGATCAAGTTAACAGATCGTAGCCTGGACAGGACAGTGTGAGCCCTGCTCTGTTTGACCTTTTAAAGCACTCACACACACACACACACACACACACACAGCGTCTTGGCTCAGGTTGTTGCTGCTGATGCAACAGGACAGGTGTTGAACTTGTTGATCATGTTTAATCAACACTTAATGACCAGAGTAGAAGCATGGTCAGCCATCATCTTTATGACGCAGATCGGTGTCTTCCCGTCATCGGCAATATTACGAGCCAAATGCAGACGATGTGGAATTTAAAGTCAGAGATGTGGAAGCTGCAGCCAGCTCGACATTCCTCCTCCGGCTCCTGTCCTCACTTTGCTTCAGCGACGCACTCCTGTGACTTGATCTGAATCTCGCTCGTAAATTAGATTTTTGTGAGCACAAAGCTTGTGTTTGCCAACTTGCTGGAGCGTGGTGATGACACGTCAGTCGGATTACACAGTTGTGGCATGTGGAGGATGCAGTCTATTGTCTGCTGTTGTTTAGACAAGACAGGGGCAGTTTAGGTTTTGTTTCCAGCCGTGTATTTGAAGGGATTGTAGTTATATATAAAATATTATCTGGACTGAGTTTCCAGACATTTTAGGTTCAAATCAGTCCGTGTCATCTGGTTGTTTGTTCGCTGTACGGATGCACAAGATGAAAATCACTTTAGCAGAGTGTGTTGGACTTCCATGTGACATTGATAGCAACCAATGCTCCCAAGTTCTTCCTCCTCTTCTCTCTTTCACTTCTGCTTCCTTCCTTCCTTCCCTCCCTACCCACCCCTCCTGGCCCACTCCTCCTCCAATGATTCCTCGCGGTGAACATCCAGTCCTGACAGCTCACATACTGGAAGAGGAGGAGCAGACTCAGGACATCTGTGGGAAGTGAGATTATGAAACAGGCCTTACCCCGTCCTCTGCTGACCCCGGCCACCACACTCTCCGTTCATGATACCGTCCAAATGATAGCAACAAAATGCATGTTTGGCTTTATGTTTTTTTTTTTAACTCTGGCATATCAGACTCAGGTTTTGAGTTGAGTTTGGGTGAGATGTATGGTTTTCTTGGTTTGATTTTCCTCTCATGTGCAACACGATATGTCGGCCAGATGCTGCTCCAGAACACCTTGTTTTGAAAACCATCTGAAACAGGTTAAACACTCAAACAACGCGGGCTTGGAGCTTAAAGCGGGAACATTTTGTGGGCTCGTTTTTATATTTATTTTATCATACAGCTTCCCTGTGGCTACCTAACATAACCTCCATGGGACAAAAATAAAAACTACCACTGGAGAACAAGTACAGGGTTATTATTCATGCTAGCAGCTCTATGGATCGCAGTGTCAGACTGAAATATTTCAACAACCATGAAATTGATTCCTGTGAAATTTTGTACAAACTTTCACATTTCTTTGCTCCAGTACCTGCACAAAGTTGACAGTTAGTTATCGGAGGGAATACCATAAAATCAGTGATATCCATGGTCCCCGGAGGATAACTTCAAATGATTTGTTGATCCCTAAAGAGGACCTGCATCACAATTTACACACAAAGTCTGTTGACAGTTTTTTTGGGGGAAAAAGCAGATGCTGCACGAAATCTCATAAATTGCCTCAGGTGATGTCATTTGAGTCAGCTGGGGTTGAAAACTACGAGTCTTGGCTGAGACGGTGGAGTTATAAAGAAGTGAAGTTACCAGACCACTGTAGCCCGCTCCTCATCTCAGGTTGAGGCAGCTCAGGGCTACATTACCCACTGGACCCAAATCTGAACCTTGGGCTCTCTGCAGTCGAGGTGCATTGTGGGTTATGTAGGCGTGGGTTATATTGAGGCTAAAAGCTATCCATAATTAACAGTGCGGCTGCTGTGATTGACAGGTGGGTGCTATTACAGATGGCTTGTTTCATTTGGCTCACCTCAGATCCGCAGATGATCAATGTCTTTGACGCATTTTAGATTAGCTGGGAGGCGGAAGAGGCAGGACTACAACTGATACCACTGATTTTGAGCCTCGGAAACGGCTCTTCAAAAACCTGTGGGTGACGTCACGCATACACTGTCCTTTCTTTATACTGTCAGTGTCTAAAACGCTAAACATTATCTTAGTATTGTCATAGCAGCTTGTTTTATGAAGACTGCGACTTGTAACCAACAATGGGGGGAGTCACTGTCAACACTAGCAACTCTGCAGCAGCTAATGTTAGCAACAACACTACTGGTGGCTGTTTAGATCAAACACTGCTCCCACAACAACTTTGTAATAGTCACGATGGCTGTCAAATTGTGCAAGTCAGTCTGAATCTTTAACCGTGTCTGCCTGCAGGATGCAGTCATTACTGAACAGTGGTGACACTCTTCTGGTGTTTGTGTGAGACTCGAGTTAGACGATACTTTAATGTGAGCTGAAGCTGGAGGGGGTTCAGTTTTTAGCCCAGCCAACATTCCTCAGTAGATTTCACAGCACAGACAGATACTCCCCTGATCATTCACACGTGAGTAATTGTTGGTGCTATCTCATTTAGCCCGCCTGCTCACAGACGTAATGTTAACTGTGTTTACAGACGGCTGCTTCGTAAATGCGAGTGCAGTGCAGACAATATATGTGATTGTCTGTATTATTTTCTGTACATTTTATGATCCCAAATCCTGCGATTCATCCTGAAACAGGAGGTTTTCTTTATGGGAGCATAAGAAGAGAAATCACATGCATTTTTAATGCATATGTGTCCTTTGATGAGACAGGTGTTAGCCTGTGTAGCGCTCCTCAAAAGCTGAGAGGAGCTCAGGCCTCTCAGCACCTGCCTTGAATACCAACTCTGCAGAAAATGGGTCAGTCACCCCGCACTAAAAACTGCGCTGCCTCCTGTTCCCCAGGTGGTTAGGAAAGGAAGAGGCAGCTTCCTGAAAGGTGGAAGGGTGCCAGTTTTTTTAAAATGAAACATTTTTTATGTTTTTATCTGTAAGCGTTGTGAAAAAAGCTGCGGGATGATTTGTCTTCTCCTGTTTCTCACCTTTGCGCTTCCTTCCTTCTTCTTCACAGGCTGTCAGCATCAATAAGGCCATCAACACACAGGAGGTCGCTGTCAAAGAGAAGCATGCCAGGAATATCCTCATATTGTCTGTGTGTGTGTGTGTGTGTGTGTGTGTGTGTGTGTGTGTGTGTGTGTGTGTGTGTGTGCGTGTGAGGAGAAGTGTGTTCTTCCTGATTCCCGTGTGTGTGTGTGTGGAGGCGTTTCTCCATGGCGCGAGGGTTATGTTCAGTGTAACCTCATCTTCTACACGTGGCCCTGCTGCAAAGCTAATGTGTGAAACAAAACACAAGGCTACACAGACAGAGAGGAATGAGAGTTTTCCCCTATTTTATTATATATTTTATATGATATATTTCATCAAACACGTGAAAAATAAAACATAAAAGAAATCCAGAGGAGACCGGGAAGTAAACAGTAGTAGTAGTAGTAAACAATAGTATATCTAGTTATCATTATTTTTTTGTTTTTAACTTTTCAAAAAGGAGATTTAGGGAATGATTTGTATTTGTTTTGAATATGAAAAAAATACCCTTTGCAGCACAAACACTGACTTCACTTTCCGAGCTATCAACATTGTAAGACTTCATTTATGTTTGTCATCTTGCACAAAGAGAAACAGCAATGTTTGGCTACATGGGGACCTGAAAGACCAATAAAAATTAGTTTATACTGATCCTAAAAATATGAGTTTGTAGGGTTACCAAGGGCTGGAAATTTTCTGAGAAATTTCCAGAAACTTTCCATGGGAATTTATGGGAACTAACTAGAAATTGGGGGTAATTTAGTAATTAGCTAGCATCATGATAAGCTAGACCTCATAAATGCTCAGTGAAATGATGCTAGCTATAGCTTATTTAGCATCTAACTTATCAGCTAGCTGTCGCCTGTATGAATACATCTTCATGTGAATTTTGCAAGTTCAACATTAATACAATACATCAAATATATTTACCCCATAATATCATCAAAACTTACCTAACTTTACGTAGTCCACAGGTTCAAATGTGTGGCTTCAATAGTCCAAAGTGTGGTCCAGGGTTCTAGAAATCATCTGAGCATGTGATTGATGAATAGCAGATATTCAAGTGTACTTGCATGAAATCTGGTTGTTTTAGTCAAGATTATGCTAAAAATATATTTTCCCCAACTATATTTAAGTTCCCTGTTAATGGTCAACCTTGACGTGAAGTGAACCATGAAGATTGGATGAATTGTTATGCTAGAGCGACAACAAATAGATTGTCCCATTAGAGTGTGTAAAAGACAGAAAGAAAACAAGATAATAAAATGTATTTAGTCACGAGCCAGATGAATGTTGCACCAAAAATGTCCTGCACTACAACCCAGTGATCCTTGACTGTCCTCGTCACCCTGCATCTTGGGGACCCATCATGAGAAAGGCGCACACACTTTCTGGGCGGCGGTCAACCGGCTTCCTCTCTCCAGCAACGCGGTGCTCTGCTGGAAGTTCTGCCACGTCTTCCACAAGCTGCTGCGAGACGGCCATCCAAACGTACGTAACCACACACGTCACACACCTCATCTATGTTTAGTTAGTTATACCTGATGAGTCCTGTTTTATTAACTCTCTCTCTCTCTTGGTCCCCCTCCTCTCTGTTTCTGCTGCTGCAGGTGATAAAGGACTCGATGAGGAACAAAGCCGATTTAACCGATATGAGCAGGATGTGGGTAAGGACACATTACCCACATTATTATTACATAAATGTGGTCATATCACAGCACATAGTTGATCTTATGCAATAGTCCTCTG
Source organism: Miichthys miiuy (assembly GCA_036365135.1). Lineage (NCBI taxonomy): Eukaryota > Metazoa > Chordata > Actinopteri > Sciaenidae > Miichthys > Miichthys miiuy. Next base: position 16,327,995 of record CM071607.1, on the reverse strand, counting down.
CTGGTGACTGTGTTTTGAATATGAAAAGATTAAACATGGATGAATAAAAAATAAGGATAAATAAGGAAATAACATTTTATTTCTACTGGCTTTCTCAATACCAGCACACCCATTCACTGTCCATGTCGCTCAACCAGTACTCACAGGTGGAAAGTATCAAAGTTTAGTCCATGAATCCACCTGGATAGTCTCAGTTTCAGTGACACTTCAGGCTGTCTGTGGAGGGTTTGACCAGTCCGATCGTCTGATTGGTGGCTGCTAAGTGACATCGGGTTGTGTTTTTTGAAAAGTTGGACCTTCTACGCTGCAGGTCGCTGTGTTTTTTTTGCCGTGTGTGCCTCCTAAATGAATAGACAAACCTGCATTTTCACTGTCTGAATGCGCACTAGGAGCTGCATGCATCACCCACTGTTGCAGATACCAATCCTTTTTCTTACCGTGTAAACAAAGCCTAATCGACATTCAGAAAGAGACTTTAGTAGTTTGAAACTTTCTGTGTTTACAATTGAACTGCAGCTACTTAATTACTGGTAATTCATACAATGGACTGTGTCCAAAGATGCTTTGTGCATTTGTTGATTTACACTTAAAAAGAAATAAGAATTGTAAATAAGGATGCATGTGTTTTGTTTATTAGCACTATAGTACAGCCACCAACTGTGTCTCCTCATTATGGTGATCGGATTACACGATTGTTTGTGGTCGGCCTGCTGTCGGCCTGTGGCGACAGACGTTGCAGCCTGTGATGGACAAAGTCTCGTGATTTTCGAAACATCGCCAGCCAACAGGCGGTAATATTACATAAGCCAGTCTGCGAGCTTCTCTGTGAGCAATCTTGTCTGTTTTTTGAGGGTGCCAGCTCTACAAATGTAACGTCATTGTAGAAAGTCTCGACTCTGCGTTGATCTAAGTGAGCACAAGTGTCTTCACATCATTGACAAAGACACCTGTGGTGAAATCTATGAGGTTTGTTGTGTAAGCCTATATGGACTGCACTCCCATTAAACCACAAACATGTCAGTTAAGCTTCAGTTATGTCTTAAGCAACATTGGCTCAGGCAGAGACGCCGCTGCGCTCTGGATTTGTTGTTTTATTACTCAGTTTTTTGCTGATGTCACCAATCAGGAGGAGGATGCAGGAAGTTTGGTCCCTCTGACGGGAACAGTGGCCCCTTTCCTTTTTGTGTCATCACCACCCGCACACTCAGGCTCAAGGAAAAAGGAAGTGAGAAGCAATTGGCCAACCCTATTCAACTTTGTCCACACTGTTGGACAAGGGATATTTTCACACAGAGAGTGAACTGAGCTGAACCTGCTCCATATTTATCGTGTTTTTCAGTGGGGATTTTTTGTGGCCGCTGTGGTGGAGTTTAGCCCCGCAGTATGAAAATGGCCTGCTGCTCGTGTCTTTTCATGTTGTATTGTATGCTGCCTTCAGCCAAAGAGCCACAACGAATTTCCTCCAAACACCAAATGATTTACTTAAAACCAGCAAAAGTCAGAAGGGAGGGGGAAAGATTATTTTCAACCTTTTGATCACCTCTCTCTGTTTCCTGCTCCTTCAGGGTCACCTGAGTGAAGGCTACGGGAAGCTGTGCAGCATCTACCTCAAACTGCTCATCACCAAAATGGAGTTTCACATCAAAGTGAGTCGGCCTGGCCTATAAAAACCAGTGCCAGCCTCCCTCATCGCTCATTATCTTTGTCTCAGACTCTCCTTTTAGTGCAAGCGTGTCTCTGCAGGAGGTGGGTGGAGGAGGGGGCTTCATAGAAAATTCTGGCTTTCACACTAATGGCCTCTCAAGAACCTGTAATGAAATGTTTTTATGAGAGCGGCGCAGGGACAGAAAGAGACAGATGCTATCACTGGAAGATGAGGTTTAGCAGTCGCTCTGCTGAATGCTAATTCTTACTCAAGGGTGAGGGCAGTCTTTGTTGGAGGTTTGCCAGGATGTAACTTGAGAATCAAAGGAGTATTGTGACACTGGCAGAAAAAAAAGCAACTTTTATTTCACCTCTCTGTGCCCTGTTTTTGCTAAATTTGTTGCTTACGCATCAGCAGGTACGCCGTTCTATAAGCTTCACGCTCTGTCTTACAAGAAAACGCTGAGCTCACGGAAGAGGAAATACAAATTGTCTTGTCACGCAGAAGGGAAAGAAAGGTCATTTAATCAACAATCAGCTCAAGTAAACACAGACTTGTATTAACTTTAACAGAATGAGACGATGTGTGAAATATTCTTTGCTCAGACGAGGAAAGGCCACTAAACTTCAATCTTTAATATCTGGCTTTTTAGCCTTCCAGACAGACGGCAGAGAAACAGGAGCAGATTTTATTGCTGATTGTTTTATGTAAATCTAGCGTAGCATGCAGCTGATCGACCGGCTGTCTGATTCAGAGCCAGAGTTTTGTTTTGATTGGTCTCGACTAGTGAGACAAAAAAATCAAAGAATGCAAACGAGCAAAGTCTAAACGTTTACCTGAGAGATTCAAATGCTTTCAAAGACTCCTTTTACTCAAAGCTGCTCTAATCAGTATTTTTGAATACTGGTAAATTGTGAAATTATGTACTTTAATGTGAAGGCGGGCACTCATAGTGATGGAACCACAGAGAACTATAAATATCTACAGAGCTTTATAGCAACTTTCACAGTCCTCTATGAACGACCAAAAAAAAAAACATGAAGCACTTAAAACCTTTAGCAAACACCAAACACTGTTTTCCTTACGTAAGACATTATTTGTGCAGGAATGTAACTTGCCGAAAGGTATCCAAAATCCCACTCATTTATTCTTATGGTGTGTATATATAGTATACTATTGTATAACATAGTATATATAGTATTATATGTAGTGTACATATAAAGCAGGTTATGAATAAAAAGAGTCTTAAATGTTGTATAGAGCCAAAACAGTTTTTCAATTAATCGACAAAATTCTACAGGAGTTGGAGGAGACCAAAATCGGAGCTACAAAAAGAGTGAATATTGGACGTTAATCAGCCAGATACAATTTTTGACCACTTCAGGGCAGCGGAACAGTTGCTTATTTATACATCCAGGATATACAAAGCATAATTTATTAGTACTCGTGTTTGTATCTGGCTGATTAACGTCCAATATTCACTCTTTTTGTAGCTCCGATTTTGGTCTCCTCCAACTCCTGTAGAATTTTGTCGATTAATTGAAAAACTGTTTTGGCTCTATACAACATTTAAGACTCTTTTTATTCACAACCTGCTTTATATGTACACTACATATAATACTATATATACTATGTTATACAATAATATACTATATCTATACATCTGTAAGAATAAATGAGTGGGTACTAATAAATTATGCTTTGTATATGCTGGATGTATAAATAAGCAACTGTTCCGCTGCCCTGAAGTGGTAAAAAAAAAAATCACTTATTGCCCGTTTAAGTAAAGCAGAGAATCATCAATACAATAAGAGTAAAGTAAAACAGTAATGGAGTATAAGGATGGAACAGAATAAAAGTAAATCTAAATATACCAACGAGGCTGTGTGGGAAAATAAGCATATTTGTTATTGGCTAAAGTTTTCTAATGGTTATAAACATCACACACATGAACTTGTCATCCGAGTTTAAATCCCGTTAACTCCTGTCGTCGTCGCCATCGTCTTCTTCTCTTCCAGAACCCTCGTTTCCCCGGCAACCTGCAGATGTCAAACAGACAGCTTGACGAGGCGGGAGAGAACGACGTTAACAACTTGTGAGTGTTTTGTTTGGTTTGTTTTTGTGGTATGTATTGTACTCTGTTTTTTAATTTTGATTATATTGTTTAATGAGTTTCAGTGTCTCAAACTTTGTTTACCAATAAAGTTACTTTAAGCACGACGCATCAGTGATCAACGATGATGCGTTCATACTCTTCCAACACAGTGCAATGGCCGTCCTGGCTTATAGAAGGCTAAAGTCCAGAAGTTTAGTCTGTTTCAATGTCTGTAAAGGAAGTAGGAGTACACATGATGAAGCCTGACAATCAAAGCTTATTCTTAACACTGTCGTAAAATCACAAGGCTTAGACAAAGCATTCATAAAAAAAGGAAAGGTTTCATTTCAGTGTATTCATCAGTGGTTCTCCCTCAAAGCACTTTAGTTCTGATGCTGGTACTATTAATCAGCTTGTCACTCCTTCAAAACAAGCTAATGTCCACTAGCATGCAGATTGTTAAAATGTTTAGAGGCCTGAAGAGGTCAAAGAATCCCATGATTCACAAACCAAACATTCAACCCCCCTCAGATTTATTCCCATATTAGGATCCCCTGTACTGTACAGTCACAGGTGTGCGTTGCTTTAGGTATTTTCACTCCCGCTTTGATCATGACTCAACCAATCAGACTGCAGGAAGGAAGTGATCCGGTATTTTAGTACGTATGAGGAAAAAAAACAGGAAAACACTCATCTGCAACTGGGAAACCACGAGACGGAAGTTTTTCCTTGAGAAGTGCTTGCTCATGGTGGAAATTATTGGATCTGTGTAAATAATAGTATAGAGTACAGTCTAGACCTGCTCTGTATGAAGTCCTGAGATAACTTCTGCTGTGATTTGGCTCTATATAAATAAAATCAAATTAAATTTTCTGGTACTTTTCACCGAGCAGGATGATTCAGTTTGAAGCAGCAGTGGTGTTGTCATGTGAGAAAGAGACATAAAGCTGCCTCTCTCTCTGTTTAACACAGATCTGTGTGTGTTGGTCACCTCTCTTCCTGTATCTCCCCTCTCTGTTTTAGCTTCCAGCTGACGGTCGAGATGTTTGACTACCTGGAGTGCGAGCTCAACCTCTTCCTGGGCGGTAAGCTGCTCTGATCTGACTTAAAGCTCTGTTGCATGAGCGTGAACACACAAACACAAACACACTGTCTGACAGAAATAGACGCTGTAGACTACATCTACAGCATCACCAGAGCCCCACCTCATCTGACACAACACAGTTGGTGGTTACAAAGTGCATTGTAGCCATGTTGTTGTCTGGGTGAGTCATCCTTTGCTAATGTCTCTTAAAGTATGGACGGGGCTAAAAATAACCGGCTGGGATGTGACGAGGAGCTCAGGAGAAATGCTGGAAAATGCATGAATGAACAGGAGGAAATTACACTCTTGTCTTCCCCTCTTTGTAGAGAATCAGAGATATCTCAGCAGAAACACATCACTACATGAGCATTCAGTACAAAACAAGATATTTTTTTTAATCCACAGCATATGAGAGTCTGTGTTACCTCAAGGCCAAATCTCAAAGCCCTTGTCAGCTTTCTCCTCTGGTCTGGTGTATTTTAAAAGCATCACGTCACCCATGGGGTAAAAAAGGCTAGGCCTGGTGTGTGTGTGTGTGTGTGTGTGTGTTTGTGTGTTTTCTAGCTGTAGCAGGAAACCACACCTCTCCAGTGCACAGAGGCTCTCTGGGCCTGGATTTGGGAGCGACGTGAACAGGGGTGGCAGGCAAATGAAAGAGGGGCATGATGATGGAGGCAGAGAGGGAGTCAGACAATCCTGTTAGTGTTCAGGCTGCTGCTTCCTCTCTACTCCTTTTTTTTTTCAGTAAGCAAGAGCGAGCTGTGTGTTGCTTTTGGTTAATTTCAGAGCAGCACAACTTGATTGATTCATGAAAAATTCATGCCTGTTTCTCTGTGTGTGTGCATGAATAATCTCTGGTGTGTGTGTGTGTGTGGTGACTCCTGCTGTGTTACGATACCTGATGGGTACATATTGATTTTGCAAATACATCGCATTGATTGGCTTATGTGTTTCTCTGTCCTCTTTCCAGTATTCAGCTCTCTAGACATGTCTCGATCGGTGTCTGTGACGGCGGCAGGCCAGTGTCGCCTGGCCCCCCTCATCCAAGTCATCCTGGACTGCAGCCACCTGTATGACTACACAGTCAAGCTGCTGTTTAAGCTGCACTCATGTGAGTGACGCACACCTCTGTTGGTCAAACAGCACAACTGCAGGCTCAGTAGAAAGAGTACAGTACTTGTGTTGTGATTAGAAAAAACCTCCTAATATAATAATTCACTTTTAACACAGGGCAGTTAGTCGTCAGTGGTCATCAGTTGCTATCCATCACAACTTCCCAAAGTGATCTCTTTACATTGCTCCTTTTATCTGACCAACAGTCTAAAACTAAAAATATTTTATTTACCATCATCTGTTTAAAAAAACAAGAAGCAAAGCTTCGTACCTGAGAAGTTTGGACCAGCGAAGATTGATTAAAAAATTACAGAAATGATTCTTCAATAATCAAAATAGTTGCTGGTTAATTTTTTTCTGATCAACTAATCGTTGCAGCTCCACTCAGTTGTTGTATTAGAAAAAATATAACTTCATTTGTCGATGATGCAGCACTATATATCAATAAAATCATAAAGGAAACTAAACTGGCAAGACGATGATGATGATATGGTGGACAGAGTTTGATTTAGCATTAGCCTGTGTTGATTTTTTGTTGACTCTGGCATCATATTTAAACAATGTAATTATATAATCCACTCAGATTGGGGCGTTATGCGGAGAAAGGCAGACTGTCTGAACACGACAGGTCTGGACCGCTTAACAATTTTGTTTATTGAGTAATTTAATCATGAGAAAATGTATCGCTAAATGCCACAAATCCTCTAGAATCACTCATCTCAGTCATTGGCAAGAGATCCATTGATTGGTGAGCAGCTGTTAGCCGGAGTCTGGCTTCACTTTAAGCTCTTAAATGTCCTGCGGTTCAGGAATGAAGTGTGTGAAACCTTAAAATGGGTGAAGCTTCGCTTCAAAGATTCACAGATGACATGCTCCTCTCAGAGTTAAAGATTTTTTTTTAGCCCCTTTGGGCTCCTGAAACCGTTAAAAGCCTCGCTTGATAAACTCAAAAACACATTCAGGTCAGTTTCAAAAAGTCTTTTCTCATTTTTGGAAACTTGATACACTCATGCATAAAATCCCATCATCCACGTGTGCACTCAGACATTATTTCTATACACATTATACACAGAGTACCTGGAGTACAGAGTGCTGACATGTTTGTGATTTGTGTGTGCTTTGCAGGCCTTCCAGCAGACACTCTCCAGGGCCACAGAGATCGCTTCCAAGAACAGTTTAAGAAGTACGACACACAGCCAGTCACGTTTTCCCTGTACTCACTGACTGAGTGTGACCTCAAGGACTGAGCTCTGTGTTTCTGCTTTTCCTGTCGTCTCTGTTTCAGGTTAAAGAGTCTGTTCTATCGCTCCAGTAACTTGCAGTATTTCAAGAGGCTGATTCAGATCCCACAGCTGCCTGAGGTGAGGGCCGCCCTCACTAAGACATGTTAACTACACCTGACCGACGATGGTTGTTTCTGTTTTCCAATTAGTTCATTCATCTTTTAATCCTTTGTTTATATCTTATTACATCTATTTTTTTTATCAACTTCTCAGCTCTTATCCTTCTTCATTTTACTGACATGTCATGGCGGTAGCAGTTAATATACTGTCTGTATTGATGGCCAAAATATTAGAAACACTTTCAGTATAATGCAGTGCAGTTTAACACTACTGCAAACTACAACCTCAGTAGTAAACATACTATACCTTTTTGACAGTGTCAACAAAAACTGAAACATTATACACTTCATAAAAGTTTAATTTATGTCAGAGTTGTTATGTTTGATCACATTGGATTGTACGAGTGTACCTAATAAAGTGGTCGGCCTGTGTATACACTGCTACGTGTGATATAAATATAAATGAGAAGAGAGAAATGTATGCTGCCTCCACAGTGTGTATTTTCAGCTCTCACTCTGTCCTAAATTTGCATACATCTATTTGAGGGTCTAACCCATATCATCACTGACATGAAATGACCTAGCAAGGACAAAAACTTCAGCATTTCATTCAGTGTTTTGGAGTGCATCTTTTCCTTTATTTGGAATCCAGTATTATCGATGTTTGTTCATACAAATGTTACAAGAGCAAATATAAACAAAACAAGGGGTGTTTCTTTTTGTCACAAAAATAATAAGACATTTTAAGAAGAGAAAAAAGTTACGAAAAGTTAAACAAAGTGTTCAGGGACGATTTACAGTTTCCACTTTTCCTAAATTTCCTCAAATGTAGTTTTCTGCAGTCTCACAGAGGTGATTCAAAGATTTCATAATGATATCATACCATTCCTCTATAGACAGGCTGAAGTTTGCTTTTAATGTCGTCATCTTTGCTGTTTCATCTCATCATACTGTGCTAAACCTTGATCTGACAAGTTGCTGTGGGCAGCTGCATTTTGCACATCCTTCCCTAAAAATATTTAAGAATAATAGAGAGATTAAACTTCTGCTTTGTCCTTCTTGCAGAACCCTCCTAACTTCCTCCGTGCGTCGGCTCTGTCGGAGCACATCAGTCCCGTGGTCGTGATCCCCGCCGAGTCGTCGTCTCCAGAGTCGGAGCACGTGGTGGAGACAGACGACCTGGTGGACACAGACGTCCCAGTGCTGCCGGTAACTAAACAAGACAAGTATCCCTGAATGGCGCCTCCTGAAATGCAGTTTGTCTGGTAGATGATTGGCTTTCCGGCTCACATGTTGTAGTCAGCGACCAAAAATGTCAGAGGGATGTTGTGTTTGTGGGAGTGGACGAGAGGGAACAGATGCAAAACTGAAGGAGATAAAACAGGAAATAACCTGCCAGCAGTGAAGATATAAATAGACTCCCCTGTGATAACACATGTTTCTTGGTAAGACTACTCCAAACATCTGGTTTATATATTCATGCTGGCACATCATGGTGTTAATTATATTGTCACATAGCTGGCTGTTCAAGCTGAACTTGGACAAAAAAAGGCATATTTGTCAGATTGAAAAATGTGAGATAATAAGGTAATTAATGGCATTTTTGGGCCCACAATCCAGCTGCAAAACACGTGGAGGTGTTGGATCAAGACATGAAAGTATGGAGGTGGATCGTGTCTACAAACTTGAATAGTTAATGCATGTTTTTTTTAAACTTTCAGGCTGCTTTGGAGACCAAGTTTGACAACCTATTTGGCACCTCGGCACCGATAGACCCCTTCAACTTCAACAGTCAGAATGGCATGAGAAAGGACGACAAGTAAGACCAGCAAGACAGACATGCATCTCGCTGATTGTGTCTGACAGTTTTCTGATTTTACTTTTAATCCATACTTTGTCTGTACCCATCAGAGATCGTCTGATTGAACAGCTGACGCGGGAAATCCAGGCCCTCAAAGAAGAGCTGGAGTCCTTCAGACTTGAGGTGAAGCGTCTCACACGCAAACTATAAAGAGAAACAAATGAATCAGCTGTTCACCAACTCTCTTTTTCTGCTTTGTCACGTCAGAGTGGTCGCTTGTGTCAGGCGCTGAGGGGGCGTGTCAGCGAGCTGGAGGCTGAGCTTGCAGAGCAGAGCCACCTGAGGCTGCAGGCTGCCGGGGAGAGCGAGTTCCTGAAGGCGGAGCTGGACGACCTGCGGAGGGTCAGAGAGGACACGGAGAAGGAGCAGCGGAGCCTGACGGAGATAGAGAGTGAGGCTGGACCTTAATGCACGTCTGTCGTTTCTTGGTCATAATTATCACATTATTATTTCCAATTGTTGGAGCTTTTTGTTTATTCTTAGAAATTCCACCTTTTTGGCAAATATTTTAGGCTGGAGTGTGTTCCACAGTAGATGCTGTGTCTTACTTAGAGCACATTCAGACTGGATCCGGCGCTGCCGGGAGGTTTTCCCATTTATTTGAGTTGGGGTAGTGCGTTTTTGCTGCGACGGTTTCAGGCCCCAGGGGTGTACGCCAGAAAATGAAGCAACCTGCAGTGGAGAAGTTGAGATGGATCCAACTTTTGGAAAAACACAACCTAACATCACGATGCGGCCGCCAATCAGACGCTCACACCGGTCAAACTTTCCACAGTCGGCATGAAATGTCACTAAAACTGAGACTATCCAGGTGGATTCATGGACTAAACTATGATACTCTACCTGCTGTGTTCTTGCTTTGTTTATGTCATGTGCTCAGCTTCTGAATCTGAGTCTGACTCACAATTTCCACTTGGTGGTTGAGCGACATAGACAGTGAATGAGAGTGAGGGAGCACTGGCATCAATAAAGCCAGTTAATCAGTGAAATAAAAAGTTAGTTCCTGATTGTTTCACAGCGGTTACATTCAACACAAATAGACGCACCCTCCTGTAGCCAAACCCCTCACCTCACCCCCACACACCACCAGACAACCCTGATACTATCTGAATGTATCCTTACACAAAAAAGGGACGTTATTTAAATAATGTCTGTGAAGACAACTTGTTTTATGTTAAAGCCCCTTCATTGCTTTGATTCTTTGGTTTGCTTTTGATTGTATCCATGAATCAACTAAGATTTTATATATATTTAAAAGTTGTGGAAACTTTTGAGCACACTTTAAAGACGTTGTTGAGTCAATAGCATAAGTATTCAAGGAATGGTTGGACGGCAGGAAAAAAACAAAAGTTATCAAATCAAAAACTAAAAGAATTTACTAAACTAGCAATGATTTACCTGCATTTTTCCTCACCAGGAGTCCCTGCAATCATCTACTGTGTCCGCTAATAACTGTGTTCGTCTGTCTCTGTCAGAAAAAGCTCAGGCCAATGAGCAGCGCTACACCAAACTGAAGGAGAAGTACACAGAGCTGGTTCAGAGTCATGCAGACCTGCTGAGGAAGGTGAGAGTCTTACTTCCTCTTCATATTCATCACCTTCTTCTCTATGTCCTAAAAAAAGCCCCTTCCAAGTTAAATTAGGTTCTGTCCTCCTACTGTCCTTCTATATTTCCCCCCTCAAGCTGAAGATCCAGCCTGTTCTCATTATTTTGGTGTGTTTCTCTGCGTGTCTGCATCTGTGTCCCATGTCCTTTCATATATATAAATATATATGTGTGTGTGTGTGTGTGTGTGTGTGTGTGTGTGTGTGTGTGTGTGTGTGTGTGTGTGTGTGTGTGTGTGCAGAACGCAGAGGTGACCCGACAGATGACGGTGGCTCGGGCGGCACAGGATGAAGTGGAAGCAGTGAGGAGAGAGATGCAAGAGAAAGTGAAGGCCGCTCAGGAGGTTGCAGAACGACAGGTGAGCATGAGATAAACGTAGTCAGAACTTGTCAACTCAGTGTTGAACAGCCAAACGGTTTCCTTTGGGTCCAACAGCCTCTACCTGCATTCAGAGCTTCAGTCGTGAGGAAAGATTGGATGTTTTCAGGCTACAAAATGAGCCAAACAACACAAACTCGCTTTGAGGAATTGTGTCTTTTTGTTTGGTTTGGAGGTTCGAGCTGACGTGAGCTGTCTAAAGTGAGACTTTTGACTCTTCTTTCTCAGGAGAGGGACCAGCTGGAACAGCTTCAGGAGCTCCAGAGAGAGCTGGTGTCCAGCAGGGTGGAGCTGGACTCCCTGAAGACCACCATGGCCTCGTCACAACAGGTCACTCTCCCCTCTGTTACACAAAAAGAATATCTGTTACTGTGAAAAGATACCAAACTAATTTAGTCCCAATTAAAGAAGATTATATCAGCTGCTACAAGAGCGAGGGAAAAGATAAATTAGAGCTGCGTGATCCTAACGGAGTTCAGACTGGATAAAGTCTAGTAACGATGCTGCTGGCATGTGTTTGTGACATTATTCAATCTTGAGGCCTACATGCAAGTAGAAAACTAAATCCTGAGTGTTAATAACAGATCCTGGATCCTTACTAACGTTTAAAAAACTGAGCTGAACTGCTTTTGGGCTGTCTTTCATCCATAAGACAACTGTCACTTCCTCTCTTTTGTCTTTTGTTATGTCATCTCCCCGTCTTAGTCACTGACTCTTCCTCCTACAGCAGAATCTCAAACACATCCAGATTTGGACTGAATAGATATGCTAATACATTTCTTTAGACATCAGTGAATTGGCGTACAGCACGTGGGGGGGGGCAGACTGTTCACCCTCTACTCATCTTGCCCCTGCGTTCCAAGTTGATGTTTGTCACAGGCGAATGAAAACACAGTAGCAGTAAAATCTCAGATAAAAAGAGGAGCAGCAGAAATTAACTGTCAGGTCGTGGATTAATCCCTCCAAAACAATTTCAGATGTTTTTCTGTACATGCAGCATTCTCCGTACCTCTCTTCCATCTCTGCCTCCCACTCCTGACATCCTATTGTTGCATCCACTACTTATCAACTCTGTCAGTTTCTGTCCTCCTCCTTCTCCCCTATCTGTCTATAGTCCTTTTTCACACACAGCCCACGTTTTATCTCTCTTGTCACATGCCTCCACAGTCCAACTCTCTCTCTCTAGCTCCTGTTTCCATATTCTTAACTATTCTGTTTCTCCTCCATCTCTCAACATTTCTCCTTCTCTGTCGGATCTGCCATCACCCAGGCTGTAAGTCTCTCTTTCCTACCTGCACAACACTTTCTTTATGCACATCACGTACAAAAATTAAGATATTTAATAGTCATTTCACAATCCTCCAGTGCACAGGATCTGATGTAAGTCTCGCACAATTGTTGCATTGCAGCCGAGTTGCGCAACCACAACTTCCCAGTGTTTGTTTGATTGTAAACTTAACCTCAACCCAAACCTCTCCGGAGACTGTACACCCCTCCGCAGACTTAAATGGAGACAGTATTGTTATAATCAGTGGCTGAGGATAGTGTTTCTTTACTGTGAGGTCAGCGTACTCGCATCATACCACATCCCGACATGCCATGACAGCTACGCATTATCCTAACCATTGTGCCTCGAAATCATTTTCTTCTATTGTTAACTCTTTGATTTCCTCCCTGCAGTCGAGCGAGGCGCTGAGCACGCAGCTGGTCGCCCTGGAGTCCGAGAAGGCGGTGCTGGTGCAGTCCTTGTCGAAGGTGGAGGCGGAGCTCGCTGTCCGGGGGGACGAGCTAGAGCGAGTCCAAACATCTCTGGCGACCGAGAGGGAGAGCGGGGTGAAGACGGCAGAAGCCCTGCAGAATCAGCTCAATGAGAAGGTGGAGCATTGTCATTTTCCCCCCATTATTTTTAATTAGCTGTAATAAATCAAACGAGGGAAACAGTAAGTCCAATGAACATTTGGACCCTCTGACATTCGTAATAAAAGTTGATGTGATAAGTTCAAGCACATCGGTGTGTTTGGTTTGTATCTGTAGGAGAGCAGGGAGCAGGCACTGGAGAGCCAGCTAGTGGCAGCTCGCTGGTCCAGTCTGCAGGGAGCTGTGGAGGAGGCGGAGAAGATCATCCGGGACTCGCTGGCTCAGATAGACGACCCGGCACACATCAGCTGCACCAGCTCCGCAGGTCCAAAACTAATGCTTTAGTCAGTGTTTTTAATTAGCTAATTTAATTAGCATACATGCATGTTTGTGTCTTATCTTATCTCTCTATCTTTTTTTTTTTAATCTCTGCAGACTACCTAGCATCCAGATGTCAGGCCTCTTTAGACTGTATGGACAGACTCCACCCTACCAGAGAGGCCTTCCTGGCTGACAACACAGGTGAGTCATTTTTGCTTTGTCAAGGAGGCGCTATGTATAATAAAGTTATTTTAAGCCAGTACATAATTAGCCATTTTAACCACTGACAGTATGAAGAATGGACGGCATGCGTGACGCCAGCCACAGGTTTATGAAGAGCCATTTTGAAGCTCAAAATCTCTGGCTAATGCTAATGCAGATGTTGTAATGTTTTATGTAGATGCTATTCTCAACATATGCGTGCTGTGCTAAAGAATATATTCATATATTTATAACAATGTGTGACAATGACGCCTCTGGAGGAGTAAAAACATGAAACAAGTTCAAATAAATAAGCTGTAGATCTGTACCTGTTCAAAGCTGCAGTAAAATAGTGATGTAAGGTAACAGTTTATCATCTGTTTGTCTAGGTGTATCTGAGCTGATGCGAGTGGTCACCCAGTGCGGCCACCTGGTGGGCGACACCATCGTTCAGGGTAGTGCCACCTCCCACATGGTGCCTGTGGAGCAAGCTGATGGTGAGTTTTGATGTGTGACAGAGAGCTGTTGCAGTCTGCTCCTCTCTCCTGATATTAATCTGTGGGCGAGTCATTTGAGTCAGTCGGCACAGGCACATGTTCTGACATGTCTGTGAGTAGTTCATGTCTCTGCATGTGTGTACAGTAAGGCTGGGCAGTATACTGTAAGTCAAGGTCTCTGTAGTTTTCTGGGATATACATTAATGGTAGTGTGGTATGAGTCTGTAGTCTATATATCTGAACATCCTGCTCCGGTGTTCACGCTGCGGTTTGCATCGTGTTTTCTGTCACTGTCTGTCTGGAAATCGATGGATCGCTCCTGTGTCCGTACTTTGCTGAAGCACTTGAAAGTACAGTTTGATGCAAATCAGCTGCTCTCGAGGTAGTTTTGGTTTCCCACTTCCTCCCGCCAGATTGGCTGCTTCAGCTCTGAGTTGACACTTTGCCTGAGGAGATGCGAGTATAATTAACACACCAGCTGCAGCCACTAGTGGCACTGTTACACGCCAGAGTCTAAAGAAGACATCTGTAAAGTGGAATATTATGTTAAGCTTTAAATGGAGGTGGTTTTCTCCGGTGTATGCGTAACTTAACGCCAGATAACATTGTTCCTTTCCTTGCCTCTGTCCCTGTCAGCTCTATCAGAGAGTGTGAAGACGTGCGGGGCTGAAGCTCTGGATCTGCTGGGCCAGATGAAGCAGCGGGACAGCCTGGCTGCAGCAGACAACAGCAAGCTGAAGGCAGCTCTTGAGGCCATCCTGGCCACTGCAGAGGTCCATATTTCATGCATACACGTGAACATAAACTGTGTCAAAGTGTCTTTATTGTGTTTAACTGAACCTAGACCAGTCATAAAAGACCATTTAATTCTGACTCGAGTCTGTCTTCGTTTAGAAACTGCGTCCTCGGGGTCTGGAGCTACAGCAGGGGGAGCTGGGAGATCTTGTGGAGCAGGAAATGGCTGCCACTTCCACTGCTGTGGAATCAGCAGCTGCCAGGATAGAGGTGTGTGTGTGTGTGTGTGTGTGTGTGTGTGTGTGTGTGTGTGTGTGTGTGTGTGTGTGTGTGCGTGTGTGTGCGTGTGTGTGTGTGTGTGTGTGTGTGTGTATGTGTGTGTTTATCCGTGGTCATCTGACAGCAGATGTGTATTTATACTTGCTGTGTGTGTGAGAGTGTGTGACTCTTTGCACGCTGTGTGAAAACATTGCCCCCAGTTTCACTTTACAGCAGTATTAACTTCAAAGTGTCTTTTTTTTTTCTCTTTTTGTCTCTGTGGATCCCAACAGGAAATGCTCAACAAGTCTCGAGCAGTTGATACAGGAATCAAGATGGAGGTCAATGAGAGGTAAAACACAGATGAGTTTAAGAGCTGCAGGGAAGCAGACTGTTCGCATGAAAACGTCTCATGTCCTCCATTGCATCTAAATCAGATTCGGCAGAATATTTAAACCGGATCAACCTCGTTACATAAAAGTGTGACATTTTCCCAAAATAGAAACACAGTTGACCCACAAATGTTTCTACTTTCTACGGCTTTATCTTCTCTCCGCAGCAATAAGTCATGTTAAAATGAAAACTGGAACTATGAGTTGCAAAAAAGAGAAATGAAAGTGTTTGAAAATATACTGAGGAACTGATTCAGTTATAGATGATCAGTTACAGATGCAAATAACAGCAAGCCAGTTAATTTACTCCAGTTATTTGTTTGTGAAAGGGTTTACTGCACGCTGTAATGGATGCAAACAAAATTAATGAACTGCAAAAGGAAACTAGAGATGCTTTTCAGCAATGTAGCGTAGCAGTCACTCATTTCAGTGCTGTAGCACGCTCTGAGGGCCGACGTGCGAAGAGTTTCATCAGTTCAGCCACAAAGATGGTGCAGACTGTGACGGCTGAAGCAACCATACAGAGCTGAATGTTTTTCTCTAGTCGGTCTTTTAATAGTAGTAGTTTTAAAATTGTTGTTCCCTTTTTCATTCATATTATAGACGTCTTACACCATGTGGCTTTATTAATAAGATTCACCATATAACTAATATTTCGGTGCGCTACTCCTGCAGATTTCATCGCACATACACAAAATATATATCAAAATGTGTAGCTCTGACAGATATCGTATCACTTTTCTAAGTGATGCGCTGAACGGTTTTCGAGAAAATCATGAAAAGGCGCAGGAAAATTTAACACGGATGCTTATGGACGTAATGTTCAGAGCTGGAGTGTGTTGCATCAGTCCAAAAAATGCTCTCAGTGGCACAAACTTCCCTCTACAGACATCATCTTAACATCAAATTGTAGGAGAGTTTGTGCTGGTCGCTCACATAAACCCGCTGAAGCTGTCATACTTATAGTTTTGGCTCTGTTAGCTC
This sequence comes from Miichthys miiuy, assembly GCA_036365135.1. Taxonomy (NCBI): domain Eukaryota; kingdom Metazoa; phylum Chordata; class Actinopteri; family Sciaenidae; genus Miichthys; species Miichthys miiuy. The sequence continues at coordinate 16,311,627 of CM071607.1, read as the reverse complement.
GGATGCGTCAGGATCACCCTCCAGCTGCTGCATTTACTTCCCTATTAACCTGGAGCAGAAATTTCTGGGGGAAAGCAGACGTACCAGTTTTCTACCCCCCTCTAATGGTCACATTTTTAACTTTAGCCACACAAATTTTATACATACATGTTCAGCAAAGCCTGAGGATACAGCTATGAAGCCTGTGATACAGCTTGTGGTATCAATACTGTACCTACTTAAACTAGTACTGTCATTAATATATAGTATGGGCGAGGCGCACCACTTGCTGTGTGGTTTATTAACCTCAGTGCTAAATAAATGCTAGTAATTGTGACACATCGGTCATCAGACACACATTCTAGTTTATATTTTGCTCCAGGAGGTTCAGAAATATGTTGATCACATTTTTGGACAGAAGTTCTGCTCTCTGCTCCAAACTTAACCATCAGTGAATTGTTCTGCACATAAATCTTCACTGAACCGTGAACAGCTCTGTTTTGTTGAGGTTTTTCCTTATTGTTTTTGTCTCATACTGATGTAAGCGCGTGTCGTCTGGTAGTTAGGTTTGTATCTTTTCATGTTTAAAACTCTAAAGCTCAAAGAGAAACTGATGTTTTATTCATGCAGGCTGTGTAACAATTCTCTTTGTGTGCAAAGCAAGCCAATTAAAGCCCTTTTATCTCATCTCTCCTCGCTGACTTAATTATTAATGTCAAATAAAAAGTTGTCTTCTCACAAGCTGCTGCACAGCTGCTGTGAGAAATAATTATGAAAAGAAACAACAACAACCACTGCAGCTACAAATGCTTCATTGAGAATTTGGGTCAGTGGTGCATCTGTCCTGCAGTAACTCGGCTGTGTGGAAACAAACTGGCCATTTCTTTAACAGTGAGGAGGCTTTCTGTTTACAAAATGAAGCCACTCAGGTTGGATTCAAGCTGAGCAGACTGGACCAGAACGAGGTCACATTCTATATAATTGCAGGCGCTGAACAGGCTCGATCATTGACAGTATAAAGAGGGTTTGATGTTGTGCTTCCTATCAGCTGTTGACAGTGTGTGAGCGTTTGTGTCTTCTGCTCTGTCGCCCCCTGCAGGATTTTGGCCTCCTGCACAGAGCTGATGCAGGCGATCAAGGAGCTCATCCTGTCTTCCAAAAATCTGCAAAGGGACATCGTGGAGAGTGGCAGGGTGAGTTACACTGAGATGTGGGTTTTATTATTAGCACAGTGATAACATCTGCTGTATATCTACAGACTGACCGATTAGAATATGCAGCTCTACACTATTTTTATTGTAATGGATACATTTTGTTGGCATTCAGCTATATTATCTCCCGTGGGAGTTCTCACACGTCATCACAATAACTGTTTACATCCCACCCTCGGCTGATTCTTCAGCGGCCTGTGAGCTCCATCACAATCTAGTGTCACAGCAGCAGACATCAACAGTCCCTCCTCCTCAGACTTTAAACGTGCTTCCCTGCCCTCCACTCTCCCCATCTTCACCCAGTATGTTAAAGACCACATCAGAGACAATAAAACATTGGATCTACTGTATGCAAACGCAAAGGACGCATACAGTTTGTCTTGTCTTATAATTTATGCTTCAACAAATCTGCATTGTTCATGTTTTGTAATTAAAATTAGAACATTCCTTGATACCTATAATAACATTAGGATGTCCTTACAGTATAAATCTGTGTCTCCAAACAAAGACTGTATTTAATGCAGGGTGTCGTGTCACTTCGTTGAACAGATCCTCGTGATACTGTGTCCAGGCTAGAGCTGCAGTACATTTGTCAAAATGTTTACCTCAGAAAATGCCCGTCTCTCCAAGTCCCACAGTCATGATATGTTGACCATGTTCGGCTACAGACAGGAGGCAGGTTTATTCTTCATAAGAAGATCATTTATCGTTGACTGTTGTTGAATTCTGAACACAACCGGTTCAAGAACCAGAGCTAATGTGGTGGAAAAATGACACTCCTGGTCTGCACTTTTCTCCCTAGTATTTTCTGTTTGGAGATTGTAGAGTTTTTAAACCATTTAACCTCCACTCACTATGTAGTATAGTTATATATAAATATAGTTTTTTGTGTTTTAAAATTCATTTATTTCTCCAAGTACCACCACAAGGAGATCACATACCTACCACGGTAGTAGATGAATCGATTAGTTGGTCAAAACAAAATTTAAATGTTGCCTTTGACTCTTTTTTCATCTGTTCTGGACTAAACAGTTAATTAATCAAAGAAGAAATGTCAGAGTATTCAACATTTTCATATTTTATAGTAATATTTTAATATATATCCTCTGTTGTCCACTAGGGGGCAGCCTCCATGAAGGAATTTTATGCCAAGAACTCCCGCTGGACCGAGGGCCTGATCTCTGCCTCCAAAGCAGTGGGATGGGGCGCCACTGTCATGGTGTAAGTATCAGTCGTCCCCTGAGTGTCTCTGACAGTGCAGAAGTGCTTATGTTCATAAAGTTTGAAGTGGGAAAGTTGTTTTGCAAGCAGCTGTGATTTAATGCCCTAAAGAATGAATGAGGTGACCTTCTGCGAGGAAATAAATAAAGAAAAAACAAAACCGTAAATCAGGTTTTAAGCGTGGAAGGCCATTCATAAATCATGTTGCTCTCGCTGTGTTCTCCTCGAGTTTATCTTGTGCTGTGTTGTTCCAGAGATGCGGCTGATCTGGTGGTGCAGGGCAAAGGGAAGTTTGAGGAGCTGATGGTGTGTTCACATGAAATAGCTGCCAGCACCGCACAGCTAGTTGCTGCCTCTAAGGTCAGTAAAGAATACATTCTTACACTCGATACTTGTGTTTTATGTATTATTTTGAATGGATGGTCTAAATTGTTTGGTATTTGCCGAGCTAATAAAGTGGGAGGAATACAGGTGTAGGCAGCGTTCTTATGTTGTCTCATCATGTTGCTGTTGCAGGTAAAAGCAGACAAAGACAGCACCAACCTGCACCGTCTGCAGCAGGCGTCCCGGGGCGTCACGCAGGCCACCGCGGCTGTCGTGGCCTCCACCAAGTCTGGAAAGTCCCAAATTGAAGACACAGGTGAGAGAAGAAGTTACATTGTTTGGTTTAATAATTGAGAGTCATTGATGTTTATTCGATATGTTTAAGCTGTATTTGATCGTGAAAGTTCTCAGAAAGTGTTTGATCATAATTTGTTGTTTGTGCCCAGATACGATGGACTTCTCCAGCATGACTCTCACCCAGATCAAACGACAAGAGATGGACGCACAGGTGAGCAGAAGAACACAAACATGCACCGAGCAAAAAAGTAATCTCCATCGTAACAAAGCACATTATTAAATAATTAAATGAAATAGAGAAGCAACCTCAATCTAGGGAAGTTATTTTTAGAATAAGTGATTTAATAACTAGTTAGGAGATGTATAAATTACTAAAGTTTCCACATCAGACTCTGAAGCTCATTGTTTTTACTCCATTGAGAGGATGAATTTCAAACACATGAACACTTCACCTTGTGTTCTCCGGCGCTGAAAAAGAAAAACAGAAAGGTCCACAGACACACCGGAAAACCAGCAAGAATCTGATTTAGCACACTAACTTTTTTTTTTGTTTGTTTAAACTTGAATGAATAATTAATTGTACATGAAAAGTGGCCTCATGTGACAGCTAGCTGATCATAATCATGAATGGATAAAATAGTTAACAAGGAGTCTGTTCATCATGTGCAACATCATGCAAGAAAAAATATTAACATTATATAATATAAAAGGGAAAATAGGAATTAACTTCCAAAGTGATCAATAGCTAGAGCTCGTGCGTTAGATGGCTGGCTCTGGCTCATATTTAAGATGTAGTTACAACTTTAAAGTGCTTTAAATGACAAATGTCTGTATGTGACTAAAGCATGTAGATTTTAGGTTTTCCTTGGTTTGTGAGGGGAAATTAAATGCCACAGGGAAATGACGAGTGTGTGTTTGTCCTGACGAGTGTCTGTGTCTCGCTCAGGTCCTTGTCCTGGAGCTGGAGACTCGTTTGCAGAAGGAGCGAGAGCGTCTCGGCGAACTGAGGAAGAAACATTACGAGCTGGCTGGGGTAGCGGAAGGCTGGGGCGAGGAAGAAGAGGGTAAAGACAGCGGACGACCACAATATGACTATACAGATATTATATTTAAAATGACTAAAATCAGTCTTCTTCTCCACAGGCACAGGTTGAGATCTGCCCTCCTGTCGTCCACCTCCTCTACCAGAAGACCGGCTTCTGTCTGCCTCTTTCTATTTATACACACACTTTTCTTTCCCCCTTTGTTTTCTTCTCTCTTTTTTTGTTTGTTTCTAAGCCAAATTAAAAGGTGCTTCTTTTCTAATCCTGCTTCTCCACCCATGTCTGAAAGCTTCCATAAAGGACAGCACCAAGGGCTTAGTGAAGGGAGGAACAAATGGATGTAAGGATTCAGGAAGGGGAGAAAGGATACAGCCCTGATTTTACAGCCTCCCTCCTCCTCCAGCCTCTCCATCAGGACTGTGTTGGTGAAAAGCAGTCGAAGTGAAGTGGATCCGTTCTACAGAGTATTTATTGTCTGTTTTGTTTTTTTCCTTCCCTGGTTTTTAATAACCGCGCTTCGTGACGCTATGAGCACAGGTTGTACTCGAGACATCCCAGGATACACTGCACAAGAGGGGAGATCAGTGACTGTATGCCGTTTCCCAGCCCTAAAATCCTGTCTCTGTGTAACATAGATGGCATGCGTGTTCTCCCGTAGTTTGTTCCACGTTGTGAGCTTGTAAAGCTGTTGGAGCCTGAGCTGCTCTTGTATCTGTCTTTATCTTCCTCTCTATGTTTTCTTCCTAATCTTTTTGTCTCACTGTGAGTTATCACCTTATTAAGTCCATACCGCTTCACTGGCTGGTTCACTGGACTTTCTGCCTTTCACCTCTCCACCATCGTAACGACCTGTGACTGTTAACTTGAGCCGACCCCCGTTCTTTTTATTTGATTTTAACAGACGCTTACATGGAAACTCTTAAAAATCGCTCCAAACTGGAGTCAGAAAGTCGTTTGAGACCAGGAAAGTAGCACCGTTTTTTTTTCCATCCGTCTCCTTGTGAGCTCTGAAACTCCCAACTACCTCATGCTACATCTTCAGAGGTAGCAGTGCATCATGGGTGGGTCTGATGGAAGTTGCCCAAACACTAATGACGTGGGGTCATTTTCCCTTTTATTGTTTTAAAAAGTAGGAGAGGTTAGTGGGAGGAAATCTTTTTTTTTATATATATATATACAGAAAAAAGCAACAACACTTTGGGGTCTGCTAATTTGTCTTTCCTTCCTTTGGCAGTAAAGTTGTAATAAAGTTCAAGCCTCATTGGTGCATATTTTTTACAAATGTCAGTGGTTACGCAGCACTACAACAAATCTGTCACAGCAGCAGCAGCAGCTTTGGATCCAGTCACATAATGAACTGCTAACGATGTTGTCTTCTGACAGACGGCTATCTGAGCTGTTCGCTCGGTTATTTCTTGGAGACGTAATGACTCTGCCAGCAGGACGACTGTGCTCCTGGAGACAGGACTGCTCGTTTGAATGTCAGTTTTTTTTTTGGGAGGGGGGGGAATTTAAGGCTGCACAAACCTTTTATTCATGAAATGTTTAAGATTTATCTGGTGTATCAAATGATCCTGCCTCTTCAAATAACCTACAGGTCTGTTGGTTGACTACAGTTTTTCTAAATCCTTCACTAACAGTCTGCATCGCAAAGGACCACAGTGGACTCTGAAGTATGCAGCACACAGACTGCAGTGTTTTCCATAGCTTCCTCAAGACCAAGTAGCTGTGTATATAAACTACAAGCCTTCTATTGTTGGAAATAATCGTTTGCTTTCTTTTCATCTAAAAGCATTCACATTTTGCATCTCTTGCGAGTAAGGATTCAGTTTAATTGAATTAGGGATACAAAATGGTTCACATGAACGCCACATGTAACTAATATAAGTCATTATTTTTTCCATAAGAGGTTGTTATTTAACAGAATTTCCTACTAAGACTGATGGACTGACTTTCAGCTTGTTGCCAGTGAACTCTGTGAGAAGACTGATCATGCCTTGAGACGAGCAGGCATCCCGTTTTGAATTTCCTCTTTCTGTTTGACGATGGAAGTGATGGTTCTCTTGGTCTTTCTCTTTGTGTCTTAACATACTTAGTTTTGATGCTCCGCTTCAGCTGTGTATCTACAAAGTTGTGACACTGGTTTATTTAACAGACGCTGGTTAAATAGTTTTTTCCAATAATTTTACTTTAAAAAATATATTTGAAATCACTCTGGAGAAGCAGATGAACGTGTTTTGTTAATCGGAGTTTGAAATAATTTTCCCATTTGGCACCAACCACTTGTTGCTCCAACCAAGTTCAAACAAACAGCTAGTATTGCAGTACTGTTGGGTCCCTTTGTATTTTTAATGATTTTTGTTGTCTCTTTCACACCTGGGCAAATCGGTGATTGATTTCATTAGAGATTGAAATATAAAACAAAAAAATACAATAAAAAAAAAAAGGATAGATCTCCTTTTTATGGTATTTCAAGTGTCTTGAAAGATGAATTGAATGCACCTTGAGTGATGTTTGGTTGTATTTTTTGCCCAAATATTCTTTATTAACCCCCCCCCCTCTCTCTCTCTCTCTCTCTCTCTCTCTCTTTCTTTCTTTCTTTCTTTCTTTCTTTCTTTCTTTCTCTCTCTCGGGTCTGTGTCTGTAGTCCTACCAGCTTGGCCAGCCTTTCAAACTGCCTCACACTGTAGTCAAAGAGAAACAAATACTCACATAGCAACATTGAAATATGTCTTTGTATGATATACTAAAAAACTATGTTGGTGGGTTTGTTTTTATTTTTTCAGTTTTTGAAATAAATATTTCAACTCGTTAATACAGAGCCAGGTGTGACTGTGGTTTTTATGACGCTACGTGAAATGTACAGTATCAGACAACGGTTTAGACACGCCATCTCATTCAATGGTTTATTTGTATCATTCACTACATTGCAAAAAAATATTGAGGGCGTTGTCTTGAGGTCTTGAAGGAGCTCCCATATGTGCTGAGCACTTGTTGGCTGCCTTTCCTTCACTCTGCAGTCCAGCTCATCCCAAACCATCTCAGAAGCTCGAGTGGGTTTAGGTCAGGTGATTATCAAGTTCATCTGATGCACTTTGTTACTCTCCTTCTTAGTCAAATATCCCTTACATAGCCTGGAGGTGTGGGTCACTGTCCTGCTGAAAAACAAATGATGGTCCCACTAAGCACAAACCACATAGGATGGCATGTTGCTGCAGAATGCTGTGGTAGCCATGCTGGCCTTGAATTTTAAATAAATCAACAGTGTCACCAGCAAAGCAGCCCTGCATCATTGCACCCCTGTTAAGCTTCATGGTGGGAACCACACATGCAGATATCATCTGTTCATCTTCTGCACAAAGACTTGGCAATTTGAACCAAAAATCTTAAATTTGGAGGCCAAAGTACAGATTTCCACCGGACTAATGTCCATTCCTTGTGTTTCTTGGCCCAAGCAGTCCTCTTGTTGTTGGTCTCCCTCAGTCATGTTATTTATTTATTTATTTGGAGCATCTTAATCATAAAGGCCTGATTCACTCTCTCTCCTCTGAACAGTTGATGCTAAAATATGTTTGCTACTTGAACTCTGTGAAGCACTAATGTGGGCTCCAGTTTAATTGTTGATTTCTAAGGTTGGTAACTGTGATGACATCTTCTCTGCAGCAGAGGTAACTCTTGGTCTTCCTTTCCTGGGACAGGAAGAGAGCCAGTTTCACCATAGTGGTATGTCTGGTACTGGTACTGTAGGGAAGTGACGAGGGAGGCTGAGATGATTAGACAAGTAATTTTTGGATAATTCAGCTTTGTAGAGAACATTGTTATGTTTCTGGCCTATCATATGATGCTTTTAGTTTTTCCCTCCACATTGTATTATTCTTGGAAAAGTTGGATGTTACATAACATCCACTGATTGATAAATTGCTTCAGCCTCTGTTTTATTAATCCTCTTAACCGGCTGATGCAACGCTCAGCAAAACCTTGAGGAATTCTTAGAAAATTATTAAAGGTTACGTTTGATAATGTGATAATGTTTATGTGATTGAGGAGTTTTCAGTGGAGCCACAATCGACCGCTTGTTTGGGTATGTGTGCACAAGAAAAGTGGGATGTGTTAGCTTTCCACTAGACTTTTCCAGGAGCAATAACCTCACATCAGAGCCGAGCTAAAATCCTAATGCACCTAATTGATTTTTTTTTTTTTGGAGGCAGATTCTTTTCCAGTAAAAGCACTGAGTCATGCAATTTAAAGTGCTCTGTTGGCATTCGATTTAAAATAAAACACTGTCAAATCAGAGACACAAACGTGAACTTTGTAGAAAGTGTGCTGCTGCTGTTACTCTAACCTACCTGCTCTTCCCACAGTAGAAATAAATTGCAACATAATATACCCCTACACACAGATATGTTAGAGGAATAAATGAATCGGTGTAATCTGAAACCACTTTGCTGAGATTACAGAGATCCCTAATCTGGGCTAAAGTGTGCCCCAGGATCAACCACATCTTCTGATAAGCGTCTTATTCTGTCGTATCTACAGTACAACAGAAGACTCCCACTGAGATATTAACACACTAACACTGGCACCTTTCGTGTTTTCCATTTGTTTTGAGGCCAGCATAGTTTCTCCTTCACTCTTAGGGGGGTGAATGGTATTCAGTTGGTTGCAGTTTGCATTGTCACCAGTAGATGTCACTAGATCCTACTCACCAGACCTTTAAAGGTTATTTGAAATACTGATTACTGGTTCTGTAAGTCACCCTTTGCAGCAATGTGACAGTCTGAACACCTTCAAAAACCTTTTTGTGAACCTGAAGTACATTTGTCTTTAACTAATGGCTGCTATACGCCTAATCTATTGACTAACATGTGGCTGTGTGTAGAAATTATTGTTATAGTGCCATTTCTTCACACCTACTTTTTCTTCACACCACCTCATCATCATGATACATTTCTTCAACAGATGTCCAAAAGCACGTCGCCTGCCACAAACTGAATGAGTGAGTACTTTAATGTCTGATCTCAGACCAGGTCCTGTTCTCTAGATGTCGTTTTACGTGTTTATTCCTGTTTATTTTCATCCAACTAATCTGGTTCTTTAAAAGCATTTTGAGGATTGATTTGTTCATCCTGGATGAAGTTGAATAACACTGTGCTCTTATTTTGAAATAAGTAATAAAAATCTCCTCAGAGGCAGCTTAAACATTTGCACATGGGGAGTCAAAAATGGCCAAATCCTAGCGCAAGAAAAGGCAACAGCTACTAGCTTGTTTACATTTGTACCGTTAGCAACCATTTTAGGATGACTAACTCAGCTAACTCAGCTGCTAGCTCTGAAGCTGTTGATATTTCACATAACAACAGGCATTTGGATCCAAGCTGATAATAAATGGTTCTTTGAAGAACATAATGTGCTTGCTTATTTCTCATGATCTGCATCTTTTACCACCCCAAAGGGATATATCTACCTTTAAAATGTGCAAATGTTGCATTGTAAACACATATTTTAAACAGTGTATTAGTGGTTGACACGATTAAAGCGCTCTGCAGAGTGGACAGGTGTCCTGCAGGAACAGTTAACGAGCCACACCTGCTGCCAGGTACACACAGACCAGGTGTGCCTCGTTAAGCGTCAGCGAGGACCATAAACAGCAGGACTCCGGTCCAAAACAGCAGTAATTCTTTCACTGTTTATTAAATCCAGCGAGCTGACATCAGCAACAACAGGCTGAGGAAGTGTTGCTGCAGAGAGGAAGCTAATCATACTGACATGTGAGGATAAATCAAATGTTACTTCCCTAATCTAGAGGCTCTCAGGTAGTTTCCAAGTGAATGCAATCAATGGTTGCTACATTCTTAGAGAACTAGCAGCAGGTTGTGTCTCAGACCAGCTTTGATTACGATACATTAGTTATCTTTAGTACTAGTTACCAAGTATTTTAAAGGCCCTTCCTCACTGCCATGGGAGTTTTCAGTCATTTTCACTGATTAGACGTCAGCTCAGGTGAAACGTGGGCTGAGCTGCTCTTAACTAATAGGAATGATTAATTCGTCACATCATAACAGGTGCAACAAAGCTAGCAGAGACAGTTTGACAGTCTGCACAAACCCACACAGTCCTGAGAAGAGCTGCAGGTGAAATCACCTAGATAGCTGTGTGGGTGTACCATAGTGGAAACACATCACTGTCTGAGCTACAGCTTCACATTTCTGGAGTCCTGAAATAAAGCAAAAGATTACATAAGTTTAAAAATATAACATACATCGAGTTAGTTAATTGAACTGGCACATGAACACAAACATAACAACGTATCTTTTCCTTCACCACCAAATCAGTTAATGAAAATTAAATAACCCTAAAACTTAATTACAACTCTTGGGAGGCACTAATCTATCTAATCTAGTTTCCAAACTATTACCTTGCTGGCTAAAATGCAGTAGCTGCTGTACAGTATACAGATGATTGATGTCACACACACACATCCAGGACCAATCGTGGAAGATTTTATTAATTGTATCAGCTAGTTGGTGGAAAAGGAAGCATATAACTTGTCAGTTTTTACTGATAATAACTAATACTATTTTTTTTATCTGTGTATCATTTCTGATTTCTGCCTTTTATGACATTTTGTCAGTTTCAGGGCTCTGTACTATGAACTCGAGCAGAAAGTTTCCATGAAACTGAAGCCTAGTCGAAGGCACACTGACATTTTACTGAGAAAATTGTGAAATTCCAAAGACAAGGGAGGCACACAGGACAAAAATACAGTATACGTATTGTATAAATTACTGCAGTTTCAGTTACAGTTACTGTAGTTTGCCGTTGGCAGTGTGTTTTTTTACTGTTTTTCTCGTGATGGCCAGCATCAGTTGTTACGGTGGAAACACAACTATAAGAATGTGTTGGCTAACTTAATATCTGTGATGAACCAGCCCATGATCTCCACAATCTGAGCCCTCGTTGGTCTCTGTCCGGTTCTCAGCTTCCCTTCATGTCCACATTGAGCAGTAAGCAGGTTACCTCTGATCTGATTTGGTAGTACAGTATGCAGTGTTGTTTTGCTCCGTGCTGCTGTTCTGCCACATGGGTAATGTGGTGGGTGGTGCCTGTTAGAGAGACAGGCCGAGCTATTTATAGTCTCTGCAGTCCTGAGCTGGGCTGCCTTACAGCAGGTCTCCTGGCAGCAGCAGCAGCAGCAGCAGCAGCAGTGTCTGTGTTTGTCTCCCCTCTGCTCTCCAACACAAGCAGGATCCAACAGGGAGTAACCAGGCTCACAGAGATCACTGCTTTAAATCAGCAGGTACACTGACAGGTAGAGTTAGTATTGTTCAGTCACTTGTGTGGCTACACAGATGGCAATAAAGGTCTTTTTATGGACCTCTGCAAACCAGTATCTGATCTGTTTTTTGCTGCTGAAACAACATAAACAACATTTAGTAGGTTGGTGTAATAATATGTAAAATACAGTGAAAGACACAACATTAAGATTAGTTACTGGATTAATAACCAACAGAAATCTAACATTAGGCCTGCAGAAAACCTACAAACTGTGTGCCAAAACCTGGTTTCCCTCCACAGTGGTGCAATGGTTAGCAGGAAGGTTTCTCGTTCAAACCCCAGCTTCTTCCCGCAGTCCAAAGACATGCATGGTGACTCTAAAATGTCTAAAACTATGTGTGCATGTGAGTTTGAATGGTTGTTTGTGTCTATCCTTTGATGAACTGGTGACTTGTCCAGGGTGTACCCCGCCTTTCGCAACCCATTGTCAGCTAGTGTTGGCTCCAGCCCCCCGTGACCCCGATAACGATAAGTGGTTATGGAAAACGGATAGATGGATATTAGTTCTCCATTTGAAGGCTCCATGTATTACAGATTTTTCCCCTGATGTGAAATGGGCACTGCTATTTCTAAAACTATCAAATCAAGTTTAAATTATTAAAATATAATTTAAGAGCAATGAAATCTCCATCCCATCAAGTCCTCTCTGTCTAAAATCGAGTCCTTGAAATATTATTTTCATTAAAAAAGGAAAAGGCTGTAATTTCACTGAGATAATTTCAACCTGTCTCCTGTTTCATATAATTTCCAGGAATAAGTGTGTTAAGTAAGTTAGTAGATTGCTGCACTGGAATGAAGTAACACTGAAACTTAAAGTTGACTCAGACTTTAAAGCCTCAAACAAACAAACATGACATGATAAGACGTAGATTTTAGTAAAATGGATAAAATGAAACCACAGAGAAAATATTTGCATTATATAATTTATTTCTGTGGTCGTGTGACCCGGTGTTGCGTTTGTCAGCAGGCCCAGCATATCCTAGCAGCCGTCCTCAGACTAACAGAATAACAGGAGCATGATCACGTAACACCAGAGAAGGCATACTTTCTCAAATTCTATAATTAACTCTTTATCTAACATAAATCAAAACTTTTTTCTTCACATTTTCAGAGAACATTTTTGGCTCTAACGTGCAACATACTGACTCTCATTCCCAACTATTGTATTTTATTTCAGTTTCAGCAAACAAAGATGTACAGTAAATACTTCTAGTCTTGAACATTATCTTCTGTTTGACTGTTTCTGAGCATGATTCAGACTAACATTATTTCACACTGTACACTCAATTATTCAGCTTTCTGCTTACAATGATTGTTGGATTTTGGATTACATTACAGACCCTAATGATCATTTCACCATTACTGCTGAATTAGACTGAATACAGGAGTTATTTTCATCATAATTTATTGCCTTTTTATCAGCACCTGTGTGCCTGGTGCTGGTGTTGTCATGGAGTTATGGTACAGGTGTAGCCCATGAGACAAAACATTTAAACTGTCTATTTTATAAGACCTAATTTGAAGTGGCACAGAGCTCTGTGGATTACATTTGATGATCATGTCTATCCTTCCCACTGAAATTGCTCCTGGTCACAATGGATTACTGTGTTAGGAAGCCAAATAAACCAAACCACATTCAGTCAAGGCCAATAAAATAACATGCTGCCTCAGCTTTTTTAAGGAGTTGTAAATCCAAAATAGCTCCCTAAAAAAAGGACAAGTTGTCCTCTACGCTTGCCGAGGATATTTATTAGCCGCTCCAGCCCTCATCTCGTGAGAACCAAGACGTTTGTTCATTTTTAATGTCCTCTCGCACATGAATATTTAAATATTTCAAAAGATTATCACCTGGAAACAAAATGTCTCCTACTTCATTCTGAGTGTATGTGTGCAGCTCTGGCTGCTGCCATATTGGCAGCCTCTTCTGTCTCTAAAAATCAGCAAAGATGTGGATCATCAGTAGTCTTGAGGCTGGGCCGAATGACACCAATTTCAGTGTTCAAGGTTAGTAAGTTGAGGAGTGTCTGAGGAAAGGTACTGCTCTGTAGTCTGGTAGTATGGCAGCGGATACTTCTGTATCGCTTGGCAGACGACAGCAGGGTGAACTGTTACTGAGGGTGGACTGGGGTGGGTATTGTCATTTAGTGTCCTTTTAATATCAGTTAAACTTTAATCTAACTGGACATGACAAGTACATTTACATGATGTTTAATGCACTGGCCTACAAGCTGACACTAGAAGTGCACATAATGTTTGTTTGGTGGCTTGTTTAACAAGCTGCAGGTTGCAGGACAAGGCATGTGTTTATGTTTACAAGTTAGATAATAAGGTAATCTATGGATACCTCCCCCCTATGAGGAGTGTCTGAGGAAAGAATCTGCTCTGTAGTCAAGTAGTTTAGCAGCAGATACTTCTGTATTGCTTGGCAGACGACAGCAGGGTGAACTTGTGTTGCTGGGGTTGATATTGTCTTTTAGTCTCCTTCTAATTTCAGTTGGACTTTAAAGTGAGCATAAAGAAACTTTCCCCTTTTGGCAGCTTAGTGAGTTAGCATTTGTTTTTTTCTTGATTCTTGGATTTTCATTTTTGCATCTTTCATTTGTTTTCTTGTGCATAGCTTTTTAAGATATCTGAGCCACTCCCTCACACATATAAAACACCCAACTTCTTCAACAAAAGCAGCTTCTTTGTTGACTGATCATTGGTGGATGGGCATAAATTCTTGAGAAAACATCATGAAAATTGTGACCTCTATTCTGTTGATGCTTCATCGATAATTTGGTGACCTCTCATGGATCTTCGACATATCGAGCTGCTGTAACAGTTTTTTTGTGATGAAGAAGAGGCATTCAGGTTGTGACGGATACCTGAAAGGAACAACCTTGGCATTATAATCCCGTCTGAATGCTCTTACTGTTTTAGAGTTTATCTGAATAGGAGTGTCAACCTTCTGGAGAGCAGTGTGTCATCACTCAAGCTGCCTTCACTGAAGGGCTTTGAATTAGTTGTTTTGTGCTTGCCTTGCACATTGCTCTCCAGCCCACGTTTGAGTGTCTGATACAGATATGAGGTCACAGGATTGAGGGGAAAAAAAGCCTTCTCCTCTCCGTAGAGGCCTGTGGGCACTTCTACCCAAGTAAACAAATAAGAAGGCGGCTCTTTGCTTCCCACAGGGGCCAATGATTCCCCTCAAAAAGAAGCAAGAGCAACAAAGGCAGCTTTTAGATGCTGGTGTAGACCGAGCACCCGATCGATCATCAACATCTGGTGCCACTTAGGTGTATAACGAGAGCTTTTAGAAGTGAGACAGCGTGTTTTTATTCATTAAAACACACAAAAAGTTATCCAGTGCAAGGAGTGGGTTGTTGTTCTTTGTGCTGCGAGTCAACAGACTTCAAGGAGAATGATTAAGCATTGTGTTGTCTGTGTGATGCAGCTGGAAAAGTAAATTAAAGCAATTAATCAGGGACAGCGGCATCATAAGATGGCATGTAGCTGCCATTTCTATTGTGTTTTTTTCCCTCAGCTATACTGAAGTGTCGCGGTGGTGGTTTTTGTGTGTGTGTGATTCTGTGTTTGTCTGTCTATACATGATGGATGATTTCTCTGTGAGCCATTAGAGGCGTCTGTGTGAGTGCACTCCTGAACCTCTGCATTTGTGAGGACCAAATGTTGCCACAATAAAAACATAAGCACAAAGAGTTTAACGGAATAGCTTGAGGATATATTATTCTTCACGTCCTTGCTGAGATTTATCGCCAAGAATATCAATAGTTACAACTTTTCAAGCCTGGTCGGTAAATATGAAGCTGGAGCAAGAAGCTGGTTAGCTTAGCTTAGCATAAAGACCGGAAATAGGAAAACTGTTAGCCTGGTTCTGTCCAAGCCAAGCAACAACCTCCATGGCTGTGAAGTGAAGTCTATGCAGAAGTGCCAAAGACTGCAGTTCCTCAAATGTCCACTTGAGGCTGGCTACAGAACATGTCAGTCTCCATAAGGCCCCATGTTAAAATGTTTACAGCCTGGTACAAAAAACAGTTTTGGTCTCTGTAATTTCCCTGTTCACGACAACTGTACTGACTCTGGATATTTTTTTAACTCACCTGTTAAAATTATATTATGGCTTAAAGTTATACATAATTAAGAGCATAGCTGCTTTGATTAACAGGTACGTGCTGTTACAGATGGCTTGTTTGAGCACCAAGGCATCATTCAGCCCGCCTCAGGTCCTCTAATGATCCACGTCTTTGCCCATTTTCAGATTAGCCGGGAGGCGGAAGAGGCAGGACTGCCAACATGGTAGATATTGAGCTTCAAACACGAAACCTATAGGGGACGTCCTAAATACAGTGTCCATTCTTTATACTGTCAGTGGTCCAAACGTAACTAAATCATCTTTTGTTTTTTGTACAGATTAAACAAATGAGAAGTGTTGCTGAACTTTGGAGCTGCTGGTACAGTAGTCGGATTTTGTTAGCATCTGACAGAACCAGGCTAGTTGTCTTTATGCTAAGCTATGCTAGGTGGCTTATTATCGCACAAACATGAGAGTTATTTCGATCTTCTCATCTGATTATTCTTTTATAAGATTTGATGTTGTGTTCATGAATAGATTTGAGAAGAAGAAACTCTTAAATGCATACATTACATTTTTAATTTTTTTTATTGTTCATATATGATTATCTATCTACTGTATGTCTTCTTAATTAAAAAAATAAACTGAGACAAACCAGTGAGTGAGTGTGACTTCAGGGCAGAGTCAGCATGAAAGCACCAATGCCATGTCGGGACGCCAGTCCTTATTTGTCCTCCTGTCTTTGTAAAGTGCTGTGTGTGTGTGTGTGTGTGTGTGTGTGTGTGTGTGTGTGTGTGTGTGTGTGGGCAGAGCAAATTGTATGTCATGGCCTGGTGGACTGTATCCACAGCGTCTCTACATGCAGTCCTGATGGTGTGTTTTCATTAGCATGCCTCCCTGCCTGCCTTGGATTCTGGGATGATAAAGACAATACTAATATTTATTAAATATTTATATAATATACTTATATGATACTTGAAATACTCAGCAGCTAGAGAGGAAGGTACTGTGGCAAAATGACCCAGATGTGATCTTCCCCTGCCACCTAAATGATCATCTGTAAAAATCTAGGTCACATGGTTCAAATCACATTGGTTGTTGTGTCCTGATTTGACTATTTTGCATCAAATTTAATCATTACACGTATATCGTAATCCAGACAGTCAGCCCCTGTCCTACTTTGGCATCAGAGAGAAAGAGCGAGACAGAAGCACAGACGTAAACGTAGACATAACATAACACCGAGCAGCAGTCAGGTCAATCAGAGAGACAGAGGAGGGGTGGGCATGGCAGACCCAGACAGTGCATGACACCAACTCCTCCACCGTTCTGCTTTAGGAAAGAGAGACAGAGAGAGAGAGACGGGGTTGCTAGGAGACCTGGCCCAATGCAAACACAGCACCATCTGCTGCAGTGATATTTGGAGTGGGTTAGCCAAGTCGGACAGAGAGAGAATCAACCCAGGAGGATCACTGGAAACAACACTAGAGGGAGAGACAGAGGAGGACAGTGGACAGAGGGAGGAGACGAGGTGATAATGGTGAAAAGAAAAGCAAGAAAGCATGACGAAAGTAGGAAAGTAAGCATGATTAGAGAAGATTGATTAATGTATGACTAACAGGTGTGACTCTTATACCACCCACTCATAACCCTCCTCCACACACACACACACACACACACACACACACACACACACACACACACACACACACACACATCGTCAAATCAGCATCAGCATCATCCTCATGTTATTTTCTGTAATGAGGTGCTGCTGTTGTCCCCCCCCACCTCCACTAGTAACAGATGATGCATTTGTTACCATGGGGACAATAAAATGTCACCATCACATATCACAGTTGAGTCGCAGCAGAATTTGCGCCCACGCTGTCTGATGATGCTTGGTCAGTTCACACAAACAAAAAACACAACTGAGCTATCTACGTCACAGACAAAGCTGTAATATGCACACATGATCAAATTTGGTTCTTCAGTTTTACATGTGATGCTCGTGTAAATATATAATAACCGTTGAAAGAAGAAATAACACATCATAATCTTCAATAAAAGTTGAATTCGTAAGCAATAAAACATAACTTGATGCCACAGCCTTGGTAACGTTTACTATGGCTAGCTAACTTTGGATAATATAGTCCTACTTTTAATATTTGGTCAAAGTTGATCTGAATCTGACTTTCTGACATTATGCCTTACCATAAACACAACTAAACTATATAAGCATATAATTTATGGGGAAAAGTAGCATGAAATTCACAAGAACTAGAAAGAAAGAGGTAAATGAACATAAATTAGTTGATGGTAATTTAACTGCTTTTTCCTGTTTCCTGGAATTGAAGAATAATCTGTGATGTTCAACCGTCCTAGTATTTTCTGCAAGAAAACAGTAAAACAGTAGCCAAGACATAAATCATAATGGAGCAAGAAGTGGCAGCAGATTCACTATCATATACTACCTGCTCAAAGCTAACTAGGGTTATGGTTAGGGTTAGCTTAACAGAGTAGCAGTAGCTGCCATTTCTGCAGGGTTTGACTTTAGTGGACTTCATGATTTCACGTGCTACAAATCATGTATTGAAATGATGTTAATTAAGACTAACAAAACTAACAGGTTAACAAAAATGAGTAAAAAACAAACGTCTTTGGAGAACTTATTTGGAAAAACCAAAGCAAAATTACGGAGTAGACTGGACATAAGGAACATGCTTCGGGTGTCATTGTCTCATAATACCCCTGGATGGGACCAGCTTTTGCAGAGAAACAAGCTCAGGGCTCCAACTAATTCAGTGTAATAGTGAGTTGTATTTTTTATGCACTGCAATATTTGTTTTTATGTCGGTTGTATCTTTTTTTCATCATATTCATCCCCCAAACCTTGAAGGACGGTCTGTGAAAACATTGTCTTACATGAAAATGGTCCATGGATCAAAAAAGGTTGGCGACCTCTGAGCTTAATGACTAAATTTAAAAGTAAATGTTAAAAATCTGCCTCTTGTGAGTCATGCAACTTAATTAAGATGCAATGCTGAATCATTGCAGTGCCCCTTTAAAGTGCATCACCACCAATATCAAGATTTAAGAAGGTTGCAAGAGAAGAAACATACACTAGTTTATATTCCATACAGATATCAAGGTGCATTTTATTAGATGAAGATCCAATGATATATAGTCAACATCAGCATCCTCCTTTACAAAAGACATTAAAATTGAAACATTTTCAGTAAAAAAGTAGTATCGTACAGCCAATGTGGGGTACCAGAGAGAAAGCATGACATGACCTAAATCATATTCATTCATCATCGTATGGATCATAGATAAAACACAATACATTAACACTATTTACAGTCTGTAACACAGAGGTTGACATGAATGGTAATCCTCGTGGTGAATACAGTAAATAGAATATATTCATATATTAAGTTTTTTTGTTTACAAAATCATAATGCATTATATATAATCACAGAGAAAGGCTATCCACAACCTTGGCTTTCAGCTATACACACCCCCTCGTTTGCCCGAGCAAAATGAGATCTTTTGTTTAGTCAATTTATTGTTGATGGGTGGGTTCTTTGGTTGTGCTGGGTTTAATGTTGCAGCCTCCAACTGAGCTATCAGCTGCTGAGTGTTACTGAAGAGCGTTAGATCTTTAGGTTTCGTTGTAACCGGAAAGTATTGAGCTGGACTCGGCATATACAGAGCAACTTCTTGAGCAAACGCAACGGTAAACTATGTGTGACAAACCAGGCAACTAATTTTTACTTTTCTAAAGGATCGCATTTCATCTGTAATCTGACATCTGAGATGTACGGAAGCCCTGAATGGACATACATTCATACATTTTATTTATTTTATTTTGTCAGTTTTCTTGTGAAAAAAAAATTGTTTTCTCGAGATCTCAAGTTATTTATGTCATTATGTTGAGATAATGGGATCTTTTTCTCGAGATATCATGAAAACGAAACTTTGTTTTCCCGAGGTAACGACTGTAATTAATTTGAAATCTTGAGGTAACAAACATTAAATCAATGATTTAACATACTAGACTATTCTTTTGTTTTCTCGAGATCTCAAATTAATTATAGTTGTTACCTCTGGAAAACACAGTTTCGTTATCTTGAGATATCTCGGGATAACAAATTAATTTCATTTGTTTTCTCGAGATCTCGAGTTATTTACGTCATATGTTGTTATCCCGAGATAAAGGGATAATTTTCTCATGTTATTGCAGGGAGCATCATTCAGTGTAGCAATTTCAGAGGAGCAGAAGAAAGTTGCAATTGCAATGATTTAATATGTAAACTATTTTTATGTTTTCTTGATATCTTGAAATAACTATGTTGTTATCTCGGGAAAGCAATGTTTCATTAACTTGAGATCTTGAGAAAACTATCGCGTTCTCCCATTATTTTATTTAACGACATAAGTAACCCACAAACACTTGAAACTCGAAAACAAATGAACTTAACTCGTCATCACGAGAAGAAAGAGGAAATAAAATGTATGACCGCTTAGGGCTTCCGTAGAGATGAAACTGAAACAAGATGTTGTATTACAGCACAAGGTTTCATTGCAACTCTAATACACCCAAAATGTTCTTTTCACAAAAACGTGATGAGGACCGAGCACAAAACTGGTCTGAACTTGTTTTACTTCATGCATGCATTGATGTTGCATTTCTACATAATGGAGGCAGCTGTAAAGGATTCTCTCATCTAAAAATAATACCATTTCCATCAGAGAATGACATATCCAGCACATTATCCTGGCCTTAGCAAAGAACAGTTAGCATCAAGGCACCCTGAGCAGTGCTTCCCATTAATGTTACCTCAAATATTGAATAACTCACAGGCCCATGATGCATGAGGAATATTTAGTAAGCTAACCGAGGCTGGAGAAAACCTAAAGATAATGTGCTGGTGCATTAAGGGACAAAAGAATAAACAATGCTTTGTAATGTTGCCCATTAGGTTTGTTACGTATATATTATGTATTGTGAAGATCAGTGTAACAGCAGTTGAACAGCAGTCATCCCAGACTGAAAGAGAGCCTAAGAGTGATAGGATTACCGTTTATACATATGCATCTACAGTACAAACCTCTGTGGACATGTGTGTGTATATATATATATATATATATATATATATATATATATATACCTCGTTACGTCAGTAAAAGTAATAACTTACTTTTCCCTTGGCCCATGAAACCAGTCATGCGTTGGCCATTTGTTTGTCAGTTTCTTCAAATCAAACTGTTATTTGCATGTTACCGGGGGTTGTGCTTGTGTCTGAGTGATCACCAGCTGCACCCCCACCACCACCACCACCATTACCACCACCACCAAGCCCGCAGAGCCTCGTCACCTTCGCTCATTGACCTACAACAGCAGAAAGATGCTCACAGTGCTCGCAAAACCTTTGGGAATCCCAGCCAAAGTTGTTCACCTGAGACACGCTTATGTTGTGTAATTCTATCTGGCCAAGTAACAAAGGTTGGTCCCAGTGATGCGTCCACCGACACCAGACATACACAGGGGATGGATCAGCAGATCACTTTACATGACTCGTATCGAAGGGTAGCTGCTTTGCTGCGAGGGCAAAATTCCTGTGAGGTTTTTAGGGACAAGCTGATGGCTATTTCTTTCACTCTCGGCCCACCCTGAGCTGCATTGCTGGCAAGACACGGAGTGGATCCCAGCCAGAAGCCATTGAAGCCACTGCATATAACTTTATCAGGATCTTCCTCTCCCCACCATGGCTTGGTGGGCGGCAACCCCTGCACCAACTCAACACCCATGTGCTCGGGCCTCCGTGCCAAGCCTCAGTGCCAGGCCTCATCACTGGCCCAGCTGGCATGGCCCCGATCAGCTGGATTTGCTATAATCATCTTAGGTCATCTCATTCAGACGCAGTGAATGCCCATCAGCTCTTCAACCAGGGCCAATGAACCCTGCCGGGTCGGCCCAGCTCGCCTCCTTCTAGCTGAATTTCCACTGAGTGACCTGTTTTTACACATTACTGTCACATGATGATGTCTCCGAGCAGGTATGCTGCCATCTTTTCAAATGTTTCAGTAAACAAAACTGAAAATGAGACATTTTTGTCTTGCCGGCCAGCCACCTAGTCCTGCTAGCTGCGCACAAGCCTGCCTAAGTCTGTCTCTCTGTCAAGCTGGGATGTCTGGGACCTCGATGTGTGTTTCTGTGTGTGTGTTTGTGTGTGTTTACATCAAGAGGCGTGGTAGGGAGGGATGGGCAGAGAGTTACAGAGGTTAATGGGAAATCAGCCAAACCAAAGTCACACACTCACCCACCAATTACGAGCCTCCTCCCTCCCTCCTCCCTCCCCTCCCATCCATCCATGAATTTGTCCATCCATCTAGTCACCCAGCCCCTCACCCTCCCCTCCGCTGCGTTCGTGTACCGGCTGCTGCTCGTCCCTCTCAGTCCCAGCCGTTGTCCTTGATCATGTGGGCCAGCTCGATGATGAACTTGCCCTCTTTATACTTCTGACTGCTCTCAAAGGCATGTTCCTGGAGGGTGTGGCAGAGGACAGGAGAGAGGAGAGTGACAGTGTTTACTTCAAATGACAGATGGACAAAGATTGACATCTTTGACAAGATGTAAGACACAAGTGGCATAAAAAAAACCTGCTCATGACAGCCTTTTTAGCTGTATATGAGAATGCTTGACTCAATTCTGGCATGTCCCTGCGACTGGCTCTCACTTTGGAAGCTGGTTATATAACCGTCCGTCACTAAACACTGCAGAGGACCCTGCAGAACCAAAACCAGACTGGATCGTCAGACCTTGTTCTGGCACAAATGTGTCTCTATCCACTAATAAACTTCAAAAAAACAAAAACAAAAAAAGCCACAGGATGGAGCTTTGCAACAGCCAGCACAGATGTAGAGTCTGCTCTAATTTTGCAGGCTGTAACATGTATTTGTACTGTTAGGTTAGGTGTGTAATCCAAAATTCCTCTGGAAAATATGAATGGGATTTATATGAAACGCCAGGAAGGAAAGGCTGAGCTACATAAAAGCTTATTAGCTGCACTTAGTGTTGTTCAATTCAGTGAAATACATTAACTCCGTAGTCATTAAAGGGGACATACAATGCTTTCCCTTCTATTCTGTTATATATAATGTTATAACGTCGGATGTTCATATTAAACATGGCCAAGGTTTCAAATAACCAGATTTTTGTATGTCTCACAGAAAGGGCTTTTTTCCGTTATGAACTCTTGGTGATTTTTGGTTTATTGATGGATATATATCTTGACTTGTTGGTAATGTCAGGATGGCTAACGTAAGCTGTATGGCTAATGGCTACAGTTAGTAGCAGTTAGTGGCTAAAGTAGTTCATTGCAAACGTTAACAAGCAATATTTTCATCAGGAAACTGACAGTTGCAGCCAGAAGTAGCCCAGAAAATATTTTCTCCGTAAAATATGATCTAGTTTCATCAAAGACAGCAAATTAAGTTATAAAAGTTTTTTTTTTTACAGTAGTCAGTACCCCGAAATATTCCACTCCAATAGCAACTATTATTTTTTCCAACCTAATCCTGATAAACAGTAAATTAATCAAATATAGTGCCCCATGTTGCTATTTTCCAAGCTAAGTCACTGTAGCTGTCATATGCCATTGAGTATAACAACTAGAGGTTGAAGTGATTCTCATAAGCACCAATTTTCACCCTTTAATTAACTTTGTATACATATTTTGACTGAAAAGCATAAAGTCATTAGGATAGCTTACTAAGATACTATATACCCAGTAAGGTAATCAAGAAGTTATGAAAATTAAAACATAAAAATAATTGACCCCAAAGTTGGCAAGTTTGTCAAATGGCTAACGGATAAATAGCCTCAGCTGTGCGCTCGTTGTGTTTAATGCTAATAACGTTAGCTAACATGCTAAACTAACATAGCAAATATACTTGCTTAGCATCAGTATGCTAGCATTTAGCTCAAAGTACAGCCCCACTGAGCTGTTGCAGACTGTTTTACAAGAAATTTCCCAAAAGCTAATTTTCCTTCTTCTAACGTGTGTCTTCATGGTGAGCTGAAAGATTTAAAGGTCAAAAACAGGAGTGTGTTAGGATCGCATATGTTTTTAATTAACAGATGTCTCTCATGGAGGTCATGTGATCACACTCAGCTGCTTTGGCTGCTGTTTGATAATCCCACCTCAGTTTATTCTAGTTCACTCCCATGTCTCTAAATTTAGGTATTTCTGGCGGCAGTAACTTACAGTGATAGCAGCGAGCAATAAACCTTTAAGTCATTTCACCACGGCTCTCGTTTATCAGCACAGTTGCTCATCAATGCCGAAAAAAACGACACAAAATGATAACTTCTGCTTCCAGTCCAAGTCCGTGCTCATTCACTGTATAACTCTCTCCTTAAAACTGTCACAGTGGAGGCTGATATAAATGTTCTTTCACTGTGGAGCGTCTGTACCTTGTTTTGTCTTTGGCTATTTTGGTTCAAAGCTGAGCAGAGGTACGTTATCCGATTTCTCGGTTTAGAAGTGCAGTAGGTCAGGCCTCTCAATAGAACTTTGACGACTGCAGAAAACCAATACTGCTGCAAATGATATTAATGGCAGCCCTCCATTAAGTCCTATCTAATGTCTGTGCACTTGTGCATGCATGTGGCTTCTCTGCCTTGTGGGGTCCTGACAGGAATAGAGACTACCCAGAAAAGTATCCACTTTTAACCCTGGTTTACCAGTTGTTTACAAGCCGTCATAAGGAAAATAGTTATTTTTAGGTTGGATGGTTAAAGAATCAGATTTAAGGTTTGACATGTGGCGATCAATGTTACAGTTAGAGGTTGCTGGTCAATGGCGCCTTCTCAAGGCAAACAATAAGGGTACTGTGTGTACGTGTGTGTGTTAACCCCTTAAGGATACTGACACGTGCCCTATAGTGTAAACTCTCACCTCCATGTTGACAGGCCTCACCAGTGACAGCTGCACATGCTCAGCTCTGTTGATATATGAGGACAGCTAACATGGGTGGATACTGATCAGTATCTAAAATTTCAAACAGGACTAAATAGAACCAGAACGTGTATTTTGACATGCTATATCACAGTTCAACTTGTTAGCTGTTAAAATGAATTACATGGTCAGTTTGTATACGTTCAATCAACTTTATTAACACCTAGCAACCACAGCTGTGATGAAATCAGACTTATGAAGTACAGTAGAGGCTGACATCAAGCAGCAACCTCCATGGCTGTGAAGTGAAGCCAATGTGGAAAACTGCAGTTCCCTGAACAGCCACTTGAGGCTGGCTACAGAGCGACTCAATCTCCATTAGCCCCTATGTTAAAATGTCCAACTTAACAGCAGAAATAAACATGTTTACAGCCTGGTACAAAAAAACAGCTTTGGTCTCTACAGCTAATTTCCACGTTCATGATAACCGTACAGAGTATATTATGCATAAAGCTATGCATGATTAACAGCATTGGCGCTTTGATTGACAGGTGAGTGCTGATGGCTTGTTCTTTCGCTCTCTTTGCCAATTTTTAGATCAGCCAGGAGACATGACGGCGACTATAGCCACCGCTCTTCAGAAACCTACGGGTGACGTCACAGATACGCTGTCCATTCTTTATACTGTCAATGGTCGACATCTATTGAAACTAACCTAAAGAATAAACTGTATCTATGCAAATCTTCAGGTTTGAGTGACAAATACAGCTGATCCAGGTGTTTTTATGTCCAAAAACATGAAAAACTCATCGCATAAGATGAACAGACTTCTCCTTCTTTTCCCGATGTGTTTGAAAAACCTATCTCATAATTAATTCAGTCCACAGACGTACCACTGCACTGACCCTGAGAGAAGAGGAAGAAAATTAGGGTGCAAATAAAATTAGGGTGCGCTATAATAACAACCTCCCAGATT
Organism: Miichthys miiuy; assembly: GCA_036365135.1. Taxonomy (NCBI): domain Eukaryota; kingdom Metazoa; phylum Chordata; class Actinopteri; family Sciaenidae; genus Miichthys; species Miichthys miiuy. The sequence continues at coordinate 16,286,203 of CM071607.1, read as the reverse complement.
ATCATCCTCCAACCTTGGATGCAATTTGCGGTGCCGTGCATCAAATCAGCCAAGGACACTTACGTATTTCCAGCCCAGTGTCGTCTTGCAGTTCTCACAGTAGATATCTGCTACAGCATGCAGGCCTGTGAGCAGAACTCTCTCCTCTGCTGGGCCACACCCGACGTTCACCCTGATCAAGGGATGATGGGTTTGCGATGCGGGGAGGAAAGTAGAGAGGAACGAAACAAGCAGAGACAGGGAGACGGAAGTTAAAAATTAGTGTTGTGCAAGTGGCTCAAGTGGTTCAGTTGTGTGTAATGTATGATGTGCTCAGAGTGAGTCACTGCCTCACACCCACTCTCACAGTACATGCTGATAGGCCGCTGGGCTGCAGATTCAAACAGCCTAATTTTCACACTTAGCTGATAACGACAGAGCTCTGAGGCACGGGTTAGCTCCAAGTACACCAGGGCTTCAACAACAAGAACACAACTATTCCCATTCATTTGAGTAGAGGTTGTCGGTTTTGGCTGCACGTCTCTGAAACTGAGACTATCCAGGTGGATTCATGGACTAAACTCTGATAATCTACATGTTTTGTTCTGGCTTTGTTTATTTCATGTACCAGCTTCTGAATCTGAGTCTGGCTTGCAATTTACGCTGAAAATAGTGACATGAAAAAGTTTAATTTGGTTCGCGTCAGCTAGCAAGCAGTGGTCGAGAGACACAGACAGTGAATGAGAGTGAGTGAGCGCTGGCATCGATAAAGCTGTTAATAAGAGAAATAAAGTTATTTCCTGATTGTTTCACAGCGGTTATGCTCAGAACAAATAGACACACTGCTGCACAACCCTGTGGTGATTGCCACAACGCCCAATTCTGTCTGAATGTACTCAAAAACAGTTATAACGTCAACTGCAAAGTCATTTACAAACAAATGAATCATGAGAATAACTGTTAGAGGAATACTCACACTGAGTTGAACAGGTAGGCTCTGCCTTGGCTGCCCTGGAACGACTGCAAAGACGAGATGAGATGAAGATGAAAAGACTGAAACAAGAATCTACCCTTTCATATGGTGTAATAAGTCTATTAAATCATATAGGCATGCTATTATATTGCCATAATGCCACAGTCTATTGAGATCCCTGGTTTGGTTTCCTTTATAGAAACGCCTACATGTTGATTTGAGGCACGCCTTTACTTTAATAGAAGCTTATTTTAAAAGCTGTGGAGAAAATCTATTTTAACATACTTTAAAATGGTGCACAGTCTCCCAGTAACAGCCCATATGTTACTGATAACATCATGGCTGACTAATGCATAAGTAGCTTCATGACAAGCGGTGCAGTCATTTTCTTGCAGACCTATATTTGCCACGAGATGAAAAGCTGTGCCGTGCAGCTGTGTTACAACCGGTTAAAGGGCTTTTTTGTACACAGGTGAGAGAAGTCTTTTCGTGATCGCACGTGGAAAAAGTGACAGTGCATTCATAATCCAATTCACTAACCAGCTTGTATAATCCATCCACGGGCAATAGCGTGACAGACATACAGGTGTTTTCAGCCTGTTTATTTTTATAATTCCTCATCCTTTCCCCCCTTTTTTAATCATCAGTACTTGTCTTTTTAATTGCTGTTAATGCAAACTGCTGATGGTAAGATGATGTTAAGTCATCGGAGCTGAGCTGTTGCCACCAGTTACCTTTGAGATGAGCTCGTCGTGGTTGGCCAGGTGAGCTCGGCAGTGGATGCAGCTGTAGGTTCGGTGGCAGCTCGGCAGGTACGCCTGGAAGGTCTTGGAGCGCGTCATTCTGACCATGGGCGGAGTTGGCGGGCGGTGCAAGAAGGGACTGCCAGCCCAGGTCGGCTCACAAGGGAAGCACCGCAACACACAGGTGAGGGCCGTGGTGGGCGGTGGGTTGGGAGGCGAACACCTGAGCACAGGGAGGATAAAAGTGCAGCTCATGGTTACATGGTTGTGTAACAGCTGGTGTTGCAAACTGAGCCACAGGTGAATAATTGCTGAAGGGATTACAGTCTGCTGTGAAACAACTTAAAACCTCAAAAAGCTGCGATGTGATGAAACATCATGCATTATTAATGAGCCTGTGTTCCAGGCTGAGTCACTAAATTTCACATTTTAGTTTTCAAGCTGAAAACAAAATTCAAGCAGAAACACATCTACCAAAAGGCCAAACACAAGTCCTAGCTGGTCGAGAGAACAGCGGATAATTACTTTAGTTAGTTTAATTAGTAATTTTAGGCATGCTAGCAGCGTAGCTCTATAGATACCAAACGTCCAGTCCTCCTTTTTGCAGGAACTGTGGCTCTGTGTCTGTGAAGTAAAGCCAATTTGCAAGTGCCAAAAACTGCAGTTCCTTAAATGTCTATTTGAGGCTGGCTTCAGAACGAATCAAGCATAACAAAATCTCCAAAATGTCCAACTTCACAGCAGAAATAAACATGTTTACAGCCTGGTTTGGTACCTATAGCTAATTTCCCCGTTCATGACTACTGAATCTGAATTTTTTTTTAACACATTCAAATTGTATGAAGGCTCAAGGTAAAGATGGCAGCAACCAGAGCCACAGATTTTGAGCTTCAAAGCGTCTCTTCGGAAACCTGTCGGGGACGCCGGATACGGTCCATTCTTTATACTGTCATTGGTCCAAACATAACAAAATCATCTTTTGGTTTTTGTACAGATTAAACATATGAGATATAACGTGTTGGTGAACTTTAGAGGCGCTGGTAGTCGGATTTTGTTTGCATCTGACAGAACTAGGCTAGCTGTCTTTATGCTAAACTATGCTAGGCAGCTTGTTATCGCACAAACATTTGATGTTGGGTTCATGAATAGATTTTTAGAAAGGTGTGTGGGGACAAGAAGATGGAAATCTTGAATAAGGTTAAAGAAAATTACATTTTTATGTATTTATATAATGTTCATCTATTACTTGCTTCTATTTGCTGTATCTCTTCCAAATTAAAAAAATAAAGAAAACGCATACATAGTCCATTCTTTATGTCAGTGCTAGCATTGCATTAGTCTTGATTGAGCAACATTGTCTGGCTCCAGCTTCTCAAACCTAAAGATTTCCTCTGTTTTATATCACTGTAAACTGAATACCTTTGGGTTGTGGACTGCTGGTTGGACAGTTTTAAATGTCAGCTTGGACCAAGCGATGAATGAATTAACTGAGAAAATATGGCAGACAATTGATAATAAAACTAATGATTGGTTGCAGCTGGTGGTAAAAACCATTCTGCACTGAGTCCAGTTTGTATAATGCACACTGCCAGCAGGGCTAGCTCTCATTCTGTGTTTAAGTCTATGAGGCTGCTGAGATAATCTGCTTAGCCGAGCACAACTGTGAGGATCGTGCTCTGCTCGCTCCATGATATCCAAATAGACCGAGCCCTTAAAATACTTTTGCTGGTGTGCCCTGGTGACTGAGAAGATTAGTGAGCTGGCCTGGGAAGCCATCCCAAAGGCTCGGGGCCAGGAGGGCAGGAGTGTGTTTTGACTAACTGTACAGGACAGACTAAATGGTTCAGGGGGTCTCTCCTCTACCTTATGCTGCAGTGTGTTTTTATTGCTTAATGCAACTTTAATTGTGATTTCAGCACTGATACACAACCTATCATGAAATGTAATCTAGTTTTATTCCCCAATGCTACTTTCCATTAAGTTGTTGAGAAGCCTCACCACAACAGAATATTGTGTTGTCTACATTCAGCTACTGTTCTTATCTAATTTAAAACAGACTTTTTCTCTACAGTATAAAGAACAATGACTCAATTTCTATAAGTTGTTTTTTATGAGCCGTTTCATCACCTTCACATAACACTGTCCCATTCTGTCTCGTCTACTTCCTGTCTGTCTTTACTGAACCATCTGGAAAAACTAATAAAATACTGAATGGGAACAGGAGGCCTGAGTGAGTTCAAGACAAACACGAGAGAGAGAGAGATTCTTTACTTTACTGCTCTGCAATATGATTGTTTTTAGTGTCGGATCCAGTGCTGATGGGTAGGACTGGGGAGGATATAAATAAATAAGGCAGTGAGACGTGCCCTTGTTTTCTCTCCTCTGACTCGGTGCCAGCGGCGTGGGATTGGGGCACAAAGACACGCTCAGTACAGTTGTCAGAGTTGACCTCTGACACACACACACACACACACACACACACACACACACACACACACACACACACACTGATGTTTAACCCAAAGCATGTTTTATCCTCTCGGTCGTTTCAGGACTGAGGACAAGGAAGTGTATGTAGCCTCCAGTCCTCTGTGATTCGAGTGCCATACACAACGGACACCTCAACTGTGATCTAATTAGAGACATTTGCCACTTAAATCTTTTAGATTATTTTCTATGTAGCTGCTTCATTGAGTTTTTTGTAATAGTAAATTTAATATATTTTATTTCTAGACTGTTGGTCAGACCAAAAACAATATAAAGACATTTTATCGAGCAAACAATCAAGAAAATCTGCATAAAGCCGCCTGATTATAGCTCAGTAATTAGTCTTGATACACTTTGTACTGTATTAGTTACTGGGAAGCTTCAAACTTCAACTTCATTACATTAAATATAAGCTTCTTCTTCTAGGCCTTTACCACTGCACTTGCTTCAATTACTAAAGATATAAATGACCGTCTAAACATCTAAAGTGTAAATGTGTATAGATAGATATGTATAGACGAGAACCTGTCCATCACAGCTGACCTGGCGAGATGTTTACTTGAACTCTCAGCTGTAGAAAGAGCTCTGCAGGATGCTGTTACACTAAACTGTCAGCATGCTGATGTATAGCGGTATCACGGTACTAATCTATCTTCAACAGTGGCGCTGGATTATAGTATTGCACCTCGTCATGGGTCAAACATAATCCATGTAGAGTCCTCTCTGTGTATTATCTCTGAAGAATCACTTTATTATCGCCATAACAACAGAGGGCTGGTCAGTGGCTTTAGATGAAAACCGATACCTCTTACTCATATGATTAAAAATACAATGTAATATTGTCATTGTATGATGAAATATTCTGATAGTTCCTCTGTCATGATTCACTGTTTTTTTAAATCACTGTAAGCTGAACATTTTTTAGGTTGGACAAAACCAAACACCCACCTCTGTGGTTGTGAAATGGAGCCAATGTGGAAGTGCCAAAAACTGCAGTTCCTCAAACGGCCACTTGATCCTGGCTCCTGAAGGGAGTCAGTCTCCATAAGTCCCCATATTAAAATGTCTAACTTCACAGCAGAAATAAACATGTTTACAGCCTTGTACAAAAAACAGTTTTGGTCTCTATAGCTACTTTCCTCGTTCGTGACAACTGTACTGCAGCTGAATTTTTATTTAACTCACCTGTTCAAATTATATTATGGCTTAAAATTACATATAATTAACAGTGTGACCACTTTGATTGACAGGGCCTTTACAGAGCACCCAGGTGGCATTCAGCCCGGCCCGGGCCGCCAATGATCAATGTCTTTGCCGATTTTTAGCTGCTTTATTAGCCGGGAGGCAGAAGAGGGCTGCCAAGATGGCGGCAACACAGATTTTGAGCTTCAGTATGGCTCTTCAGAAACCTGTGGGTGACATCACGCATACACTGCCCATTGTTTATACTGTCAGTGGACAAAACAAGAAATTTTGATACTCCTGACAAGTTCTTTTCTGACATTTTACAGACAAAACAGCCAAGACAAGGACCTGTGAGTGATAATGAAAATAACCTTAGAGATGTTACAGCTTTAATTAAGCTGCAGTTTTGCAGTTTCAGCATTATGGCATATATGTTACCACAATCAGGCGCTTGTTTAGGTTTAATTTGCACAAATTTTTTAGTGGCTGACTCACGACATTGAAAAAAGAAAATAAGTAACTGTGAAAAGAGAAGGCCGCTGAACATGAAGTACAAAGAGAGAGGAGGAACTGGCTTTTAATGGCACATTAAACACATGAAAATGTCCTGAACCTGTTTGAGGCTGAACTGTGACGCTGTTTGACATTTTACAACAATTAGTTTCCAAGAACGAGACAAACACTTGTCTGGAGTGGGAGGCAACATTGTTTGTGGGGAGGAGGTTGCTGACGAGCTGTAAAACGCTGACGCAAAGAGTCAATCCGGACTGCTTAGCACTGAAAAAAAGAAAAACATTTGACAGAATAACAAATTGTATAAATGATCAGATGACTGGAGGAACTGATCGCAGCGATCCAAACAGCAGGAAAATGTTATCAGGATGGAGACTGTCTGCACAACCTCAGTGTGTGTCCCTCTTCCTTCGGTTTATCTTTCAGCCTGCCTGCGTGTGTCTTCTCTTCGTCTGTCTCTACGCCTCTCAGCCTGTTTGTATATTTACTTTGTCTGCTGTTACTCTGTCCATTCATCGGCACTGCCGCGGGTCGTTTGAGGTCACCGAGCTGTCCATTCTGGTCATTTCTGGGTGTCATCACAAAAGGCTACGTGCCACGAGTCTCAACAGCCAAAAGGGCCCTTGTGTCCCAACAAAAAAACCTTTGTTATGTAACGCACTGATGCTGCCGCTGCTGATGCTGCTCCTGACAAAGATCGAGCGCAGGAGAAAGACAGAGGGGATGAGAGTCGGACAGGGACTGGGAGTTGAAATGAGCAGAGGAGGAAAGATGGAAGAGTGTGTGTCGTCTCATCAGTGCAACACTGTCCACGAGCTACGATTTCTGTACTTCATGTACTTTCACGCTGCTCTCCATTCAGTCATAAACCAAGGCCAATACAGCAGCATGACATCATTGAGTAGAGGAGGAAAAAAATAAAACTCCTCTCTCCTCCCCCTCTCCATATCAAATGTCACCGATGAAGCGATGCTCCTGCATCCCAGGTGTGTGTGTCTGGTTACTGTTACTATGTTTGATCTGTACTCACTTCTAATTTTCTTCAGTCTGTCTCAGTTTCGTCCTCTACAAAGAAGAAGCAGCTCTGTATCTCCCTCCTCTGTGTGCGGTTATCACACGAAAGTGAACAGTGAAAGTGTCATAAAAAGTGACAACAAACAAAGTGGGCGATGTGTCAAAGAGAGAAACTGCAGGCACGACACACTGCACACAACTTTTGTTTATGCCTGTGAAAGATCCCCTTTCAAGGCCTGCCCTGCAACTCCCAGAACACAACATCTTCGATCTCTGTGTATCGACTCCTCGCGTGGTCATTAACTATCCTCATGCACGCCCTGCGATGAAAATAGATCGCAGAGAGAGAAAAGGTTGTGACTTGATAAAAGTGTCTGTTCTTAAACTGTCTATATGGACTCACGTGGGCTTTATTTAGTAGATGTTTTGGTGGTGGAAATGGAGCATTTTGTGGCATGGCAAGGCCTCAACACTTAAGTAAATACACAAAAACATCAACGCACTGTGTGTGTGTGTGTGATTATTGGTATGAATCAGGTCACAGGCAGTGGCGCACTTCATCTGGGGCAGAACTTCAGCCACCACACGGAGCACAGATGGCGGGGATGCCTCAGCTCAGTAATGCTGAAACACACACACACACGCACACGCACACACACACACACTATGAAAAAATAGGTTTAACATCTGCAGTGACTTGGACAGATCGATGACAATCAGGTGATTGTCGTCAGAGTTTATAATCACATGAGCGTATTACACGATAACCCGCATTGATCGCCGCTGACGTGCGCCATCACGGCTATATGCGCGCACACACAGGGGATGATGGCGCATACTGCCACCACAAACAGCATGTGTCCTAATAATAACCACTAGATATTGTAGCCACACTGCGGAGTGGACCTCAGCATCCCATCCAGGAGAAAACACCAGCCCAGGCATGAAATATAGTCATGACAGTTATGTTATAAACAAATCAATAAACTTGTTATTATTGTGATATTACAGCATGCGTACCTGCAGTCTGTATTAAAAGTTACCTCGGTTTTTAAAGTGTTGCACAAAGCTGTATATGACAACATCGACGCAGGAATGAGCCTCATCACAAAAACAAATATGCACCACAGTGAAAAATAACGCAGAGGAAAACATTTTACCTTTGGAGGGGAGAAAAAACGGATCTCCACGTAGCCTAGAAAATGTCGCACCTCCTCGCTTTTCCTCGTGGCAGTGCCAATCCTTAAACCCCCTTTCGCATTCCTTCCCTGGCAAATTTCCTCTTCTTCTTCCTCTTCTTCTTCTTCTTCTTCCTCTCCTCTCTGGCCCTGGCAAGTCCTGCAGAGACGCAATGTTTTGACGCGCAATGATGCCCAGCAGAGTTTAGAGGAGGCAGAGAGGAGGAGAGCGATGAAACGACCAGCCGGAGCGAGAGGGTTCACTCCTCAACACTTCCCGGTTTGCACAAAAACCCGTTATACACTTTAGGACGGCTTATTTGATTAAAAATTGCGTGGTGCATTGATGTGTTGATTCCTTGTGTTTTGTTTAAGACGTTTAGCGACGTTGTTTAAAACGTACACTGCTGTAAACATGTACAAATACTAAGTTATAATGGCAAAACATCGTACCGCGCATGCTCAGTATGAGTTAGTGGCGGATGTTTGCCATAGCCGTTTGTTGCTTTTATTACTTATATTAGATATTAATATTAATCAATTACACAGTCATTTAATAAACTCTATATGGACTCTGCTGTTATTGTGTTGTTTTTGTTAGTCATGGCTGTCTTGTGTCGTGTTCGCGGTTTTTACAAGCTGTAGCAACGAAACCAGCTCACCAAGACGGTCACTATCACAAGAGTTCCGCATTCAAGTAACAGCAGCACGGTTGCTAACGACCGCAACCCTGTTCGTTCATACAATTCAACGGTATTTTGATGAAATATTATTAAATATATTAAATATTATTATTACTTTAATGCTCGTAGAGGGAGACCAGCCACTATTATAAACTGTACTTGTAGGACGTGAACTATCTTGACGCTCAAGTTGACGATTTGGCAAAAAAAGAAAAGAAAAAGAAAAGCCGTTGACCTGATGGATAACTGACAGCCGTATCAGCCAATCAGCTAACCGATAAGGCATAGCAACACTGAGCTTATTGGTCGACGGTAAAAAAAGCGATTAACCAATAAGCTCAGAGGAAACTCACTTTTTTATATATACTAACTTCTCTAGAATGTGCACGATGAGTACACCGCGTGTGTAGTTTTATGAAAGAAGACAAAAGTTGGGGATGAGCACAAAGACTTCATCGATTACCGTAGAAATGAGTATCAAAAATATCGGTGCTGATGGGTTTTTTTATGTAAGAAAACAGGTCCAGTATCATTAACTTTTTCCTTTTATAGAGGAAAAATCCCTCCAGTCTGCAGCGCCATCTCCTGTCAGTCTACAGGTGTTTATCAAATATTTATCTAAGCTGCTATTATACTATACATACACAATATTTCAGTGTTTATTGATTAAAAAAAAGAAAAGAAAGGTACCTTTTCAATAACTATCAAATCACATTTAATTTCATAAAATATTCATGTGGGATAAGGCATTTTGACACACACTAGTTCTGTCAAAATCACAACATATTCAAACAGCTTAACAAATATTCATTTAAGCATGCAAAACAAATGCCCATTCAGTACAGCACATGTAATATAATCAATATATTCATTAATGTCAGATCATACGTCTTTTTTTTTTTTTTCAAAAAATAATTATTATTTTTGGACCTGCAACATTGTTAACTCAGTCATTATACTGAAAACCATCCAGTGACAGAACTACTATACATTGTCCCACCACAAAGCAAAGAAAACAAAACAGCAATACTGTTTTTGACTGTAAAATACCGTTCAAGATGCAATACATTCATCCAATACTACATTCATTAATGAGCCTCAGTGTGTGGTCACAAGTTTGGATTGTGATAATGCTGAACGATCCTTACACTTTCAAACTGTGACACCCACAGCCAGGAATTGCAAAACAACCACTGTCTTAAATATATTTCAATTTCAAGTCACTGCAATGAAGCAACCAATCAACACGTGTCAGTGCTCCTACTGTATTGCTAATACAATTTAAAGCCTGCGCATTCAACATGTTCATATTTCTCAAATATGAAGTTCAAAGCTGTTTACGATCACCTTACGAATGTATGACTCATCACTTAAACAAACATTATAAACTCTCTTAGTTTGTGCAAAATTTCTCTCTCAGATTCATTAATAGACAAACGATGCCTCGGCCGTTTGATTTGATCCAGAGGGAAATCTAGAAGACTAAGTAACCACACATAAACACACAATATAACATACCACCCATCGCCAGAAGAACAACATATATACATTTATATATATATATAAAAAAACAGTGATTTAAACAGTCCATAGTTTATCTGAATGTGCCTTTGAATAGCAGCAGCCATTTAGACATGAAACAGTAAACACAGGTGTTACCAATGATACTAATTAAGGTTCAGTTGCATTCAGGTCGAACAGAGTCAGGGTGCTGCTGCGGTGCATGTTGGCTCACTGGACTTAATTAGTATCATTGCTAACACCTGCGCTGTCCCTACTATTTCATATCAAAGTGCTGTGAAAAAGGTCAATTTTAAATATGCAGCAGTGGCTCTACCCACCTCATTACTCGCACTGCTCGTTTGAAATCTCAACGTAGCCGAGGACTTGTGTCTACACCCTGTTATTTATGACGTTTTTGGATGCATCTGGCACACAAAAAAAGATACTTCACAGCACAATAGTGAATTATTGCATGTGCCAACTCAGAGTGTAAAAAAAAAAAAAAAAATACAAGAAAACAAAAACTTTAGAGCTGCTGGTGAATTAACATGACATGACAACATAAAAATGTATCTGCTGGTGCTTTTACTGGCACAACGCAGCAATACTGCAAACATTATTTTCTGGAAGCCGTAAAAAAAAAAGCGAAATCAATGTCTTTACATCAGTAAAACTTTAAATCAAGTCAACATATTGTGAAATTCAAGACCGATAAGACTTGCAAACACTGTATTTGAATGGCCATTTTATGAGATTGTGTGATTTGAAGCAGCACTGTCATACTGATAGGTGTGCCTTGAGGGACGAAGAAGCTAGAAAGAACACCACTTAAAAGGAGATGCAGGAGAGTGTCCTTAAACCAGTGCACGATGCAGAACGTGATGGAGATCCCTACCGATTGTAATACGCAGTGCGAGAGCAGCAGCCCTGCTGGAATGCATGAAAGTGGGTGCACGGACGGGGGTGGGGTGGTGGGGGCATGTTGGCAGGTCAAGTCAGGTTGAAGGATAATCACTGGCGTGGGGGGAGGGTTGAGGTAGATTTTGGCAGGTCACTGGGGCTTAGAAATGCCATTCCTGTCCATGAAGTCTTTAAGCCTGGTGGGAAAATCTGTCATAACTCCCGTGGCTCCCAAGTCAAACGCCCTCTTGAAGTCCTCCTCGTCATTCAGCACCCAAATGTAGACCTGAAACCAGATGCACGCACGCACACATCACACGGCAGAGGGAGTCACACAAGGCAAAAGAATGCTTCTGTAGTCTAACAGCAGCGTTTGCAGCCGCTCTAGCCTATTTTTGAACATGTAGGAACATTTCCCAGTAACTGCTCTTAACTACGGCGTAATAGTGCAACCACAACAAACAGCTCTCAGCATGCAGACAGGTTCGGTATTGATATTTTATACTATGAAAAGTCATTCTTGGAAGATAAAACAGATCTTTATATGTCTGTAGTTGCTATGTTCATGTCAACACTGGATACACCGTTGTATAAAAAAAGACCCTATAATGTAAGCAAAGAGGTCTGGAGCTCGGAGAAAGAGTACAGTGGTCATTATTACTCCTACACTATGTACATTCATCATTTTGCATATACTATGTATTTTATCATCCATATATAGAGGCTTTCCTCGTACTATATAACAACAGGTACACAACAGCAGCTTTACCTGTATTCCCCTGGCAGTTAGATGCTCAAACAAAGCTTTCCTCATCAGCAAACTGCAAGAGAAAAAATAAACACTGCAGGCAAAAACTGCAAGCATAGCAGAGCTAGACAGAAGTTTACTTGTATAGTTGTAAAAGCGTATGTGTGTTTTATTTTGTAATGAGACCCCAGTGTCCATGTTCAGAGTAGTAGTCACAAATAAAAAGCCCAGCTATACAGGTGCAAAAGTTTAAAATAGTGACCCACAGATGCTCCGTCATCAACATAAAGAGGACAAATTAGTGACTTACGTGTCCGCCAGCCAGGTGATGATTCGCTGACTCCTTGTTAATCTGCTGGGATCCTTAAGTCTGAAAGAAAAACACAAAAAGTAAATGAGGCGAAGTGTGACATCCCTCTGATGTAGTTGATACAGACATGACAAAAATGGATGGAACAAGTAGATGCAAATGAAACAGACCGAGGAGAAAATGTACCAAACAGATCACTCAAGAACTTGTCGAGCACAGTTTGGTGATACATGTAGGTAAAATAAGACTGTGAGAGTGTTTGTGGATGGACTTGCAGTTGTTGTTAATCCCTAATGAATGTTCAACATGTCTAATCTGCTCTATGACCTTTATGTTTACAAGTCACTAACACACACTCTACAGGCCAGGGTTGTAAATGTTTCTTTTAATGACTTAATTAGTGAGTGAGATCATCTTTCAATCACCATCGTGGCCTAGATAACAGAAACAGAAAGGACACAAAGCACAAGAGTCGAGCGGTGAACTGGGTACACTTGAGCCAAGGAAGTTGGGGAGCTCTTGCGATTTTTAGTACAAGGACGTTTAATTAAAGAGAACAATGAAAAATCTCCTGCGCAAGTTTAAAAATCCACTATTGCGTCGACATCAACGTTTCCAGAGCTTTCAGCCACATCTCTTGGCCTTCAGCAACACATAGACTTATACAGTTAAATATGGTTTAAGGTTTGTCCTTATCTCCTGATGAAGATGTGGCTGAAAGGTCAGGAAATGTTCCAGTAAATAGACACTGTGTTGACATTAGTTTGCCTCAAACTACTGTGTGTCTAAGGTCAATAATGAACCTTTAAGCTCAGTTAAACAAATTGTTCCCTCTGACGAAAACAATTATCACCACTCAACTACCAACAGAAATCAAACTGTGACATTAAGAGCACTATTTCCTCTGGCTATTTAATGAGCAGCAGCCAAAAAGTGCCAGTTAAAACTAGACATTTGTGACACAGCTCTTTGACCAGCACTGTCAATTTAACTGTAGCTATGTTCCTGTTCCGAGTTTCAGAGTTTGGTTGTTGACCTGAGCCACACCGAAGAAGGACGAAGCCTACTGACCTACTGCTATCAAATGTTGTGTACTTGTATACTGACACTGATCACCTGTGGTGGAGTGTTGTGTTACTGTATCATACTGACAAACGAGAACTGTAGAGGACTTGTACCAGTGTCGAACTTGTTCCCCCAAAAAAGCTCTATAAGTGCATCTCTTTTTTAATTTAATCCTATTGGTATTTTTATGTGTATGTGTATACCTACTTGGTTATAATAGAGGGCATAGGGATCTCCAGAAACTGCTCCTTGAGGGGAACAAAGGGCAGGAGACCGGTGTAGAAAAGGCCTAACAGCTGCAACACTCTGGGAAGGCTGAATAACACTGGAATACGAGGGTTCTGCAAAACACGAACATACAACCTGAATTTAGGGTCCTCTCTCTTGAATTCAGTGAATGAATCTATACTCTGCATATCTGAAATGTATTCTACAGTGAGCCACTTACAGTATATCACAGATTTAGTACTTATAATAGCATAGAAATGCCCGTATAAGAGATGGAGATAATACTAATAAGTGTTTTTAAGGGAGATAGACTCCCTGAATTGACTAGACTGAAGGTAAACTGAGCTTTAAATTTCATGTATACGCTTCTTTGTAACACTTCTTTACCACCTGGTTGCTGGAGTTGCCCCAGACAGTCAGATGCTCTCTGTCGTACTTAACCACCAGCTCAGAGACCTGCAACAGTTAATTAACAGTCATTATTATTACAGAAACAAACATGAAGCACAGATGAGAAACACAAATCAGAAATGTTATGGTGTCATTCAATATGACCAACAGTTTTTGATGACTGAGGAGCATGCAGTTAGGTTCAGTATTTTTCAACCTGGACCATATTTTGTGATGATTTGTTCAGTATTGGAAGAGAGTGCTGCAGTCATGAAACTGTCCGAAACATAATCCTCATGAGCAACTGTGCAGTGTTGATGTACGTCCACTAAACGTGCTTGTTTTTGCCACCGACAGGCTCAGACTGTTAGGATAAGTGTCTGACAACAGAGAAAAACCTTTTTGTTTAACCAGAAACAGCAGTTATATCTCTGTGTTCACAGCAACCAGACTGCACTGACGAAAACATTAAGTCTGCTTTGTAATGCTTCAATCAAATTCGACAGAAACAAACTAAAATTCACCAAAACCTTTGGTTTTGTCTTTCCACTGTTTCAACAAAAACTCTGGTTTGGTTCAAATAAAACCTTTAAATCTAAAAATGCTTCCCCGCTGCCTCTCTAATGCCTGACCTTCCTCTGGCTCCAGATATTGTCATAACTTTCTAACTCAGTGAAGGATGGATCTTAATTTCAACGTCTGCCTGTTGACATGACATGGGAAATAAGCAAACAAAACAAAGGAGAGAAAATGTTGTTTTAAAAGCGGGTTGAAGGACCAAATATCAGGAGGAGACGCACGCACACACAGACCTTTTTGATGAGTGTGTCATTGTTGACCTTGATGTCGATGTTGACGGGCGTATTAGGAAATGCATCAAAAACGTCCCTGAGGAGAGGGATACGTTTGTCTTCTCCCCCCTCACAGAAACACTCTGAAAAAACAAGGATAAGTTAGGTTAGGCAAGTTCAGGCAGCTTCATGTCATATTGAGTATGACAAGTGAGGGCACGTTGACCCAAAGTGTATGTATCGTTTTAACTGTGGCCTTCTTTTCCAAAAGCTTGTAAAGCTAAACTATGTTATCTGCTAAAAGTCAGCTAAATAAACACAGTAGATCTTTGTTACTTAAAACTTCAACATTTATGTGATATCCCTGAGGAACACCCTGATCACTGATGTTGCTGATATGCATCTGTATGTGGGTGTTGTTTGCATTTTGCAGCCGTGTTTATGTGATGCTCACCCCTCTGAAAAGATACACCCAGCTTGCAGAGGTAAGGAGGGAGCTCCTGCAAAGAGCACACAGCAGTCAGCAGTGGTTAATGGACAGGAAATGCTGCCGATAGTCAGAACCGGTGGTTGTAACATGGGTGTGACTAAAGGTGTGAGGTAGGAGCCCAGCGAGGGCACGACAAAGGCTTCTCTGTACTACAAGGCCACAGTGAAGCTTATCGTTCCACAAATCAGTTTGATATCAAGTTCTTCATGGGAAACAAAACTGTAGCCCGTCAATATGTGGGGAACAGAGCAAAGCAGATTAATGCACTGACTCACCAAGAATTTCTGATGGTTCAGATTGTTTTGAAATCAGGCAAAAGGTCATCATGTGACCTATCACGTGACTTGGTATAGATCTCACGTGATCAAAGCATGATCCATCAGTGCTGTTGCCTCATTCACAAAGTCTAGACACAAACAAACAAATTGTAGCTCCATACATATCCATATGTCTTTAACGTGTTAAAGGGACCGAAAAGGTTTTGTTTGCAGTTTGTTTGTATTTTTGACGTTCAACAAATGTACATTTCCTTCCTTTATAAAACATCTGCAAAACTGATTCCTTAAGTAGTCTAACTCCAGCATTGTCTATATCAATGTTTACTGGCTAGCAGTCTTCCTTTTCTCTTCTGGTGTAACTGAACACAAACAGCCAATTTCTCATAAAAAAAACAGCTCCATAGCACTGCCAGAGGTCTAAAACTCCACACAGAAACCTTTAATTCAGACTGCAAGATCCAATTAATTTATCGGATTGAGATTCAATTATAATAAACTTTTTCAGGTTGCCTAGAAAAATGAAACAAGACAGGAAAACAATTCAAGATTTGGAGTTGAAAGGGACTGAGGAGATACTGCAGTAACTCACAGCGTACGCCGTGTCGGAGATGTAGGCGTTGATGCCGGTGGACCTCCGCAAGTTGGCGTCATGTGAAACCACTACCTGTTCGTCTTTCGTCAGGTGGCAGTCCAACTCCAGCATGTCAGTGCCAAGATCCACCGCGCTGCACGAACCGACAGACAGTACACATACTGTATTTATGACTGTACCTGAGGGGATTTGTTGATCATTAATCTAAACGCCGAGGTCAGTGACACTATGAAACACAGTACATACACGTGCAATAAAATCATGAAGAAGTTCACTTCAAGCTCCATTATGGAATCAATATGCAGCAGTATGCTGTCTGAGGTTTTGACATAGACAGTTATCTAAGGCATCGCTCACTGTCTGCTCGAAGATGAAGTCGAAACAGACCACAAACAGATCACTTCCAAGCTCATATGACACACGCTGCCCACAATCACAAGTACAAGCACCACACATAGGCGTAAAAAACAAAGAAGGAGCTTTGTTATTGTGACTAAGGTTTCTACTCACTGCTTGAAAGCTGCCATGGTGTTTTCCAGGTTTTCACCTGCTCCTGAAAAGACAGAAAAATGTGACGTTTTTCAAAACATATATTTGCATTATTTTGGGACTTACAGCAAATAATGCAAATCCCTCACTGCTAGAAAGGGCCAAACAGCAACACCCATAGCTCTACCTGGACAAGTAATGTATGTAACTTTCCTGTAGTAACTACTGCAGCATGACAGATAATAAACGACAATGAGATTTCTGTCTGAAAGGAGCACAGCTGTAAAAACATTGTAATATAACCAAAACTATGCAAATACATCTATTCATAAAACGTAACAGCCTAATTCTTACTTTGTAAGTGAGCTTTCAGTGAGAACTAAACTTATACAAACTCATCACTTCCTGAATAATAACTATGCTAACTATTTAACAACAGTTTTAAATATATTGGCATACACCTTTTTACTTGAGGGGTTATTTTGAGAGAAAGAAAAACAAAAATCAAACAAGATAAATGCTGAAACCAGGCTGAGAGCAACGGATTTACCTCCACGATGGGAAATGTGCCTGCCGAGGAAAGTCTCTCGCTTCCTCCGGTGCAAAAGTGTGGGGCATTTCAGCAGCAGGGCAGAGGTGAGCACGTAGCCCGTTACCGTTGACAGGACATACACAGCAGCACACATCTTCTATCAGTCTGCTGGAAAACAAACACAACCTACTCAAAGTTAATTAGATCACTGTCTGTGTCTGTCTCTGTCTAGCTCTAGATAGAGAAATACTGAGATACAGGAACAGTGAAAGCAGAGCTGCCACTTTTCCAAGTTATTAATCAGAATCACTTTATTGGCCAGGTGTGTGTACCCACACAAGGACTTTGACTCTGGTTACACATTGCTCTTGATGTAAAGAGAAAGAGAAAAGAAAGAGAAAAAACAAGGAGCTACACAGGTAAACATAAAAAATATGTACAGATAAAAAGCATAGAAATAATTTTATATGTGTATACTGTATATAAAGAAACAACAGTAACATTTGTAGACAGTCGGACAATCGTGCAAAGGATGCTGAAATATGAATTATACAGCAGGTTGTGTTATGTATAGACAACATAGATATCACAGTATATGCACAGCATGAATAGATTGCATGTAAGTAATGATATTTACATATTGAAAGAACAAAACCTAAATGTTAATAATGATTTATAATATACAGCACAGGGATTGTTCCTGATACTGCGTCACTTAATCGCTTAATAAAATAAAATAAAAATAACTGCCAAACAGCCACAACCCCAAAATAATACATTCATGTTGATGTATGTGGAGTGGGCTTTTATTTTTACACTGTCTACTCATTCATAGTCAGAGGGCTGAGCCACCACGTTTTCACTGAGGAGAAACTGTTCATATTAATATCTTAGATAACATTAAGGTCATAGGCTAGATAGATACTGAGCTACAGGAACAGTGAGAGCAGAGCTGCCACTTTTCAAAGTTATTAATCACTTATAAATAATAAAATAACTGTTTAGTTAGTCTGCCCCAACAGCCACAATCATAAAGTAATACATTTACACTGATATAAATGGAGATAATTCTTTGTAAGTGACAAACTGTACCAAGCAAAGGTTTTTTATACTTTACAATTACTTTATCATAACTGCAATCAATGATTTGTCATTCTTATATCATAATAATACAGGTTTATTCATGTTTATTCATGTATCAGGCACAAACTGAGACATATTTAGGTGTTTACTGTCACTCATTCATTGTCAGAGGGACAGTTTGGGCTGTTTTCAGTGTTGGATTAACTGTTTATATTAATATATTAGATGACATTAACATCATTTCTTCCCATCAACACAAACTGTTAGATGACAATAACGGGCTTACTGACGATAGCACCCCAGCTAATGTAGGCTAACGTTTGCTGAGCTAGTACCGAAGAGATAAATCTTACCTTTGTCATCAACTTCTTCGGCTTTTCTCTCTGTTTTCTGAGTGGACTAGTCTAAGTAGTCTCAATATTAGTTAGTTGGTGTCCAGGAATCTGTAGAGCAGGCTGCTTTGTGTGAAGATACACTGACCTGCCTCTCCTCTCCGCTACATTACAGCTACAACACTGCCCCCCTGTCACAACACTTACCGGCTGCTGTCAGTGTCAGCACTGCGCGCATGCGCGCAACAAGGGCACTTCCGCTGGAATATTTCAGAATAAAACTCAAACTTTATTTCAGGGGTCTTCAACCAGGGGTCCACGACCCCTAGGGGGTTCGCAGAGGTACTGCAGGGAGTCCCTCAATTCTTGTCATAATAATTGACATTTTTTACCAAAATAATGGTGAATGTGAGGGTGCAGATAATCGGGGGAAACTACAAACAGCAGAGGCATTTGCACTCCATTTGGACAAATCAGTCGACATTTTGCCTCTTGGCATTTAATAACCAATAATAATTATGCACAAACTTTTTTTTCAATCATAAACACATATAAGCTAATAAATAAATAGGTTAATAAGGTGAAATAAAGGTGTATAAAGTAAATATATAAAAAAATTATAGGCCAGGATTAAAATGTGACACATTTAAAAATATTAATTACATGTGGGGGGCCCTGTTTTGTTCGTCTCTCATCCAAAGGGTCCTCGGGCTGAAAATATGCAGCCCAAAGTGCTTCACAAAAAAACAGAAATAGATAACAATGAACTTAATCCATCAAAATAGATAATACATAAATAAAATGAGGCCGTACATTTATAAAATGTTCTAATAAATAAAAGCCAATAAGAAGAAATAAGAAAAAGAAGTTGAGAACAATTAGAATAGAAATGAAAGAGCAATTCAGCTATACATATATACAGGGTGTAAGAGAAGATGATCAAGACTTAAAAGTTTGGCAGTGAATGAGATGGCAACTTAAATAAAAGCCAGACTTTCTTATCTTATCTTTCTTATGTAAAATGTACAGTTGACACTTCAAGTTTTTTTATTTATCAGTCCAACAATAAACAATGCAGTTGAAATTACACCAGGGAATAAAATACATAAAAAAACATATGCTACATACATATATGCCTGAACATGCTGTATAGCCTACCTGTATCTATACACCCCTATCTAGTCAGTATGCCTTACTTAGGTTTACAAAACATACATGGATAAAATGATTATTAAATGTGTTGTCATTATTTGTCATTTGTCCCTTGCAACTCAAAACATTCCCACTCAACTCCAGTCTGTATGGTAAAGGTAGTTGCTCACTGATTTAGACCTTTCATCCACCAGATGTTGCTAATGTACCACTGTGGAAGTGACAAACAGCATGTAATGATAGATATAGCACGCACAAAACAACATCTAGCTCACAGGAAGCTGAGTGAAAAGGGAAAAAATGTAGACCTCTAGTCCTTGCACTGTGTGTAACATAGCTTTTAACTCTGTGAGCGATAAATGAACAATATGTTAACCAGAGGGATTACACAGAGCAATGTCCAAGTCAAAATCTTGCACATTTGTACCAGCCAAAGTTCATTTCATGCAATAAACCGACCATGAAGATGTGATACACACCCTGGAGAGAAATACTTCAACAAAGCATTATGTGCAAGTCATTTCTTGGTGGTTAAACAGTTACGTACAAAACCTTACTAGATTTTCTTTTCTGCTAGTATAGCAGTGCAAATTAAGTAAAAGATTAGTGTTCACAAAATGTCTAAAGGTTTAACGATCATTCTGGAGGAGTGGAAATGTCTGGAAGAAGAGTATCAACAACTGCAGGTAAGAAATTGACCTAAACCAGCTTACCGTATCTGATTATTTACATAGAGCAGTTGTATATGACATGCTTAATGTTTGCTGTTGTGACCACATGATGAAATGTTTTCAATATCCAGGAAGCCTCTTGTTGAACTAACACATACCTGTTAATATCTTGTTTGTGCTCCATATTGTAATGTACCATATTCCAAAATAGTTCAAAAAGTTTGAACGCTTGTTGTAATCTACATAATCTATTTCACCTCATGCTCTTCTCGTCCAGGAGACACACCGAATGTACTTACAGAAACTGGATGAAATCTCCATGCTACAAAACAGCTGCTCTTCCTCCATTTCCAGTCAGCGAAGACAACTAAAGGAGGTGTCCCACCTCGTGAAAAGGTATGTACGGACACAGTGGAAGAAAGTGGGCCTCTCTCAGCTCACACACAAACACATGGATTTGTGTTAATGATGTGGACTTTTCTAATGCATTTATATCATCCTTCAGATGTAGCACAGGACCATCAGAAGAAGATGCTAAGACGTTGGATGAAATCAAAGAGAAGATAAAGACACGACCAAATGCTTTCTTTGAAATGGAAGCTTTCCTTCCAAAGAAAAATGGGTGATGACGTCTATTTAATCGAAACCAGAAGTTGAATAAATTCTTTTATTGCCTTATATGAAAGGAAATAAGAAAATAATATGATTGTTTCATATTTCAGGTTGTATCTCAGTCTGGTTCTTGGAAATGTGAATGTGACTCTTCTCAGCAAGCAGTCAAAGTAAGTAACGACCATCAGAGCCAACACTGATCTTCTGATTCCAATAGACCAATAAGAACATTCAATTAACATTAAAAAGATCCCTTATTTCCCAAAGCAAACATTTCCTTGGCTGATGAATTTCTTTCTTTGTTCATTTCAAACAATCGTGTTCTGTATATGAGATCTGGCTTTGTCACATCCCTTTCAGATTTGCCTACAAAGATGAATATGAGAAGTTCAAGCTGTGCCTCACAGTCCTCCTGCTGCTGTGCTCCTTCATATGCTATTTCTTTGTGAGCTACAGGTAAGTATCATCAGCATATGGGCACACGGACACTGTATGTACTGTATAACTAAATCCAATAATTGTCTTATGTTTCTGACTTCAGATTTCTTGATGCGATTCTCAATTTCCTGCTGCTTTGGTACTATTGTACACTAACTATCAGGGAAAGTATCCTCATCACCAACGGCTCCAGGTCAGCCATGCCAGTGCTAAAAAAATAGAACTAACTATATTTCATAAAGACATATTTTTAGCTCTCCGATCTTTCTCTTCTTACATTATTAAAAGCATCTAGTCATTGATCATCTTTAAAAGTGTCAAAACATAGTATAAATATCTAATAAAACGTGTTCTGTATCATAGAATCAAAGGCTGGTGGGTTTTTCATCACTACGTCTCAGCTTTTTTGTCTGGTGTGATGCTAACATGGTGAGTAGAAGAAGATAAAAACCATAAATAGATTAAGAAGCAATGAAACTCTAGTTTAGGAAATTCATTCATTAATTCAAAAAATCTCTTGTCACATGATGCTTGCCACTGATTCTTATTCTTAGAGAGAAAAACACATTCCTTAAATTGCATTTTGTTCCTCCCTTTCGCACCCAAGGCCAGATGGGATTCTGTATAAGACATTCAGGAACCAGTTCCTTGCCTACTCCTTATATCAAAGTAAGTCAAAATATTTGAAATACATTTGTGGTTCAAGGTTTTCTAAATTATCAGCATTTCTTTCATCTGAAACACACAGGCTTTGTTCAGTGTCTACAGTGCTATTATCAGAGCGGGTGTCTGTACAGATTACGAGCTCTGGGAGAAAGACACAACATGGATCTGACCGTGGGTGAGATACACCAGCCAAAGACACAGAACACAGATGAGCTTAGTCAGACACATCATAATTAAATCTTTTCTAAAATAATGTTTTGAGAATTGATGATGCTCCATCAGTCACGGATGTGTCTCCATCATCAACAACTGTGGGTGCAAAAAAGAAAGTGATTCAAACTCTCTGGTTCCTGTTTTTTTTAGAAGGATTTCAGTCCTGGATGTGGAAAGGGCTGACGTTTCTTTTGCCCTTCCTCTTTTTTGGTCATGTGAGTACATTCTGACACTGAGATGATTTGCAACCAAGCTTGAGAATTATCCTCAAACTACTGCTGAGTTTGCATCAAAAATGCTTTGTCATGGTTTAGACTGACTGAAAATGCTGATGTCATTCTAGAGTAAAATGTAGACATGACTTGACACAATGTTTAGGTTTTCCTGGGCAACAGCTTTGCCTTTACCGTGTCTCTGTGTTGCATACTAGAGCATGTTCATTCAGTTTTCCACAAAATAAACCCTCATGAGGTCTTCATGTTTTGTGTTTGTAGTTCTGGCAGCTCATCAATAGCCTGTCTCTCTTCAGGATGGCTCAGCTCCCAGACTGTAAAGAATGGCAGGTCAGTACTGTCACGATGACCAAGTTTAACTATTTCACCAGGTTCTAGCCAGCACTGACACTTCTTATTATGTGTGTACTGTATGTTTACTCCACTAAAATGTTAATTTTTTTTTTTTTTTTGTATAAATATAGTTTCTCTATGAGATGATCCTCATGTATTTGTATTTACACGTTTAAAAGTATCTCTGCATTACTGCTGAACACATTATCCCCACCTGATCCTCTCCATATATCAAGAAAATGATCATGCAGTAAAGCTTTTGTGCTTACTCATGTAACGTTCTCTCTGTTTCACATGATGCCAGGTCTTGATGTGTGGGCTCTGCTTCCTTGTTTTGTTCTTGGGAAACTTCTTCACCACCGTTGCTGTGGTTCGTCAGAAGCTCAAGAGCAGGAAATCAAAGAGACTGTGATACTTACTTATAAAAACATGTCTAAATGCATGCTCCTCTACAAATAGGCTCATATCATCATTACTGCTGTCACTCCTATGTTATGCTTTCAAATCATTATACATATATTGGCTATTAATTCTAATACATGTACAGTAGAAATATAAAAATGTTATTCAATCACCATTAAAGGTTAAATTATGCTCTGCAGTATAGCCATGTTCTTGTTTTTGTATAATTAGTGAAAATAAAAGACAATGAGCTCTTTCCAATAAAATGTATCATTTCATAACCTTTGACGCCTCTGTGAACGTGTTTTTAATCCGTCTACATATTTTGTACTTGTGCATACACGTGTGTGATTCCTTTCCTGGGTTTTTATGTGTGGGTGTGTAGTTTCCCTGCAGGTATTAAAAATGCATCTGTTTTTTCCCTTGTTTTCTTTATGCTGAATTGGACTTTTATTTTATTTAATAATATAAATTACACTATAAATTGGCAGAAGTGTGAATGTATGCCCCTGAGTGAGGATCCTGAGTTTCACAGCAGTCTTCCAGTTAAAGTTACTGACCAAATAAAGAACATTCAAGGCTGTTTTATAAACTCAACTATAAAATTATAATTGATAAACTCAGGAATGATATTGACTACTGGAGAACTTTCCCTTTGTCAATAATATGGCCATATGTAAATTTAGATAAGTCCAAAAAGCCTCTTGGATTATTTATAGGGACTGGTTTTCTCATCAAAAACTCATTAAAGGTTTGGTATCAAATAAAAAAAGCACTTCAATTACTGAACACTTTCATTTTATCCCCCATGTGTTACAATCAAATATCCCTCCTTCACAGCTAGTTACTGTTCTTTTAGCTTAGAAAAGAAAATGTCTGGTGATGACCTGTATTCTGATAATATAGTTTCCTCATTTGATCAGCTTCAGGGTGGATTTGCACTGCTGCCATTCAACTTTTAAATAAATCAGAAATCATGTTAGAGGGAACATTTAATTTTTTTTAATGTATAACCCTCCTGACAAACTTCACTGCTTACTGACAGCTGAACTTGAGGACAGCCTGGGAGAATGAAATTAGTGTGTGAATATCTGAAGTAGCATAGACTAAATGTCTTCAGAGTATACACTCCTGTTAAATTAATTCAAGACATCACTTAACCCAGTATAAAGGTCATACACAGACTCAATTTTCATGTGTTAAACTACACTTATTCTACCACCACTCTGTATTAATTGCAAACAGTCAGATCGAACACCGGCTCAAATGTTTTGGTTCTGTACCAGACTGCACAAAATAAGTTTTTCAACCCAGAAACAGCCATTTTATGCTGGTCTCTACAGCTAGAATCTGAGTCACTGGAGAACTTTGTCAATTCAGTATGGGATGATTGATCATTGCAAAAGAGTTCTCTAGCACTTTGTACATGGAGAAGATCTGATATGAGTTGTCAGGGAAGGCAAGCAGGGTTAAACAGATATGGCAACCCTTCCTTGACTATATCTCAGCACAGAGGAGGCCCTCAAGACGTCTCAACAGCTCTTACTTTTTTTTAGTTAAACATTTGTTTATTGTACAAATATACCTTTTGTAACTGTATTTTGGCCAGCTACACAAAAGAGAACACACAACGGCTTTATTTGTTTTGTCTCTTTGTTTCCTAGTATGTTTGTAGTTCATTGTGATAACAAACATACAAACATACATTACAAACATCCTTTACCACTACATGTATTTAATATGTATTTATTTTTGTTGTTGTTTGTCTTTTAGTAATGTCTTAACACTTCCACAGGATATCTGAGCGTGTCTATCTAACATATATCATTGGTACTGTACACTCACTCACTGTACACACTCATTTGATGACTCATTTGATGAGTCTGTCTTTCAGTCTGACAGGGAGGGACTAACATAGTCTGTTCTCCTGCTGACATTACATAACCATGAACCCCAGCCTACAGCCATGGCTGAAAGTTATTTATTGTACCGGGTTACATGAGCATAGTGTCATTAGATAATGACTTTCTAGACTGGTCCAAATTACACACGTGTACATTGAAATTATAAATAATTACACTTAATTTTAACAGTAGAGTTTCTTTAAAAAAAAATAAAATACACACACGGCAGCATTTTTGTTAGAAAATCAAACAAAGACAAAAATTTGACTAGATTTTATGGAGTGGGCGTTCAAAGTGTAACAGTCCACCCCCGCCGCTAGGCCCGACTTGGTACGACCCTCCATGGCGTAAAGTTTCCTTCCGCGTCGAGCAGCAGTGTGAGCGTGACACACAAAGAGGGGAGGTAAAGGTAAGACAGATCACTGCTTTTACCTGCTTTACATCGACCTGTAGCCCTTGGCAGTCTATGGGGATTACACCTCGGCAAAGATAGATTCACACCGACCTTAGAAACTTTAAAAAAACACGAAGAAACATTCAGTTTTTTTTAATCAGTGAAGCATTGGCTTTAAAGCGAGCTCCAGCGTTGCGCAAACTGACGCTAACTTGTGCATCAAGTCGTTTGTTTTGGCGTGCGTGAGTTAAAATACGTCAACTTTGACGAGCTTTTGTCATGCTTAAGCTAATTCGTGTATCATGTTTTCAGCTTGTGTTGTCACGGTTCAAGGGGGGTAACATTAGTCCGGGGCCTGAGTCCCTCTCCCCGCTGGCTGTCTGTGGTCATCCTGCTCAGTTTATCTGAGCATTAACGTTGTTTACTAAGTGAAAACAACTCATTAGCTCATTATCTGTGACTAAACTCCAATAGAACTACTCTAATTAGTGTGTACATGACATGTGTAACTCCTTGAACCGGTCTCCTCTGCCGTGTCGACGGTTGCACAATTATTTGCTTTAAAGCTCAGTGAGTGTGTCTCATTCATTGATCATTCACAACTCCCCCCGTGGCACCATCTCTTAAAGACCTGTCTTTGATTTGACGTTATTGGAAAATAACCAAAGTCTCACATGGCAGAAACACTTTGAGTACCCTCTGTGTTAGCCTACAGTGTATCTGACAAGTGTGGGAGGCTTTAACCACAGTGGTACGTGACTATTTGCTTGTCCAGACCAGGAAAACCTAAGTTAATGATAGAGGTACACTATAACTGTAAGATTAGGGCCGTTTACCAATAATGGTCACTTATTTAATAATTTAATGCACTACAGTGTGTGAAACCAACCTGAAAATATATAATTAGTCATTAAATGGTGAGATACAAGTTGCCTGTGCTGCTGTGTATATAGTTTTATCTGTTGTTGTTATGGATACTTTAACATATACATGTATATGACACATTGCAGGACGTTCTTGTACTTTCAGTTTAAGCTGCTAACTACCCCTGCAGGGAGATCAGTACGCACATCCATGGTGACTACTGTGCTTAGTGACACGTTACTAGTGTCACATAGTATCTGTGACAACAGACAGGATCAGACTGATACTTTAGCTCCTGGATAATCAAACTTAACATGGCTTGGCAGTTTAGTAGGTCCGTCTACCTACAACTAATATCGTAATAATGGTCTAATCGAATCCAATAATCTCTGATGTAAATTGGGTGGACATTATATTTGTAGTTTAATATAAAAAAAGTGATGTTAACACCCTTTATGAAGACAGGGTGAAGTGAACCTAACAAACTGACAGCGTGGGGTTGCTGCTTTTAAGGACACCAAGGTCAGTCCTCAAACCTCCATTTAGAAGTTGGCCAGGCACATATTTTGGCTGGTATTCGCTTGTTGCAGATATTATCTTATCTGTCAGCTAATAGAGAGACAGAAATGCTAGATGTCATGTAGAAATGACGTTACAACTCTAAACTAAAACACTTTTGATCAGGATGGTTTCACTTTAGTTATATTATGTGTGTTAATGCAAAAAGGTGTGATTATTGGCCAGACTGTTAAAACTCTGAAGTATCAGTATTGGCATAAATACTGAAATGTAGTGTCTGATTTGGTTTGAAAGTGACTATAGAAAATGTTACACATCAAATGCAGTATGCTGATTTGTCTGAAATATTTTATTTAGCAGTCACCAGAAAGTGTTTTTGATGTGAGGTTTTTCTCTGATACGAGTATTACAACCCTTGAAGTGATCGTGACTTATGTACCTACTAGGGTTGACACACAGGTACCTCTGTACATAGTAGTTGAAGACGTTTACTTGATGTAAGAGTGACTCAACACTCTACTGGTGAACAAGCTGGTGTTTTTGTTCAGTAATCTTTAAAAAAATTTGTTTTCTCATTGTGGATTAGCCAGTTCGACAGATCAACAATAGCCCGACCTCGCTGTTTTCACTCCTTGAACCAAACTGAAACTCGAGAGCTCAGAACATGAAGTTTGCTCCGTGTGAAAAGAGCTGCTGTCGATGCACAAGAAATTCTTCATGTATGGAAAGCAGACAGTCACGATGTTATAGTATGTAGAGCCAATTGTTCAGTAATGCTGTCATTGTATGGCGTGTGGAATACTGCTCACATATGTTTGCAGTTATGTCACTCCATGCAGCATGTGTGTTGTGGCAGTTTTGTTGAGCATGCATTATACTGAAATATGTTTCTAATATTATGGCCCTCTCTTATTGTAATGCAGTCCAGTTTACTACCACTGCAAACTACAATCTCAATAATAAACATGTAGTTGAATTAATACCTCTCTGACAGTGTCAATTTTTAAAATTTATTTTGTAGACGGGTCTAATTGTCGCGCTCGTTCTGTTCCCATGTAGCGTGCCGACATGACCGAGATGGATGCTGAGACCACCGCCAACAACGAGCCCATGGTGGGTGAGGAGGAGCCTCTTTTCAGCAACCTGGACCTTTTCCTCTTCTCCCTGATCGCCGGCCTCGTCATTTATTGGTTCATGTCCCGCAAGAAGCCTGAGCCCATCCCCGAATTCAAGAAGCTCGACACACCGTGAGTACCCTTCAGTGTTATACCTGGCTTTTATTCAGTTTTGGAGCATAAAAGGAAGGCTGCTCAAAGGTAGAGAAACAAGTTGAACCTCTTGAGCATATAGTGTGTATTCATGCTTTTACTTTTGGTCAATAAAAAGATCTACATACATATAGCGTTCGGGTGTTGCCTTTTACATCTTTTTTTACATCTCTTACCTTTTTACATCTAAAAGTTGGTTTTTAACACTTGTTTTTACTTAAATTACCTGTTGCATGACACCATGCTGCTAGGACGGGTCATGAAATAATGATAAAATAACCTCCTCCATGTGGTCATTTTGCTGTATCATCACTGCCTTCTGTGGAACTGAGTCATACTTGTAAGCTCCTGCAGGCAGCTGTATCGTGATGACATTGTTTTTAGGAATCACACTTCTCATCAATGTGGATGTGTGTTGCAATTGTGTAATTTTACTGTGACACAGAGGAAAGAGAGAAATCTCTTACAGTATATTGTCACATTAGCCAGTCTTGTCACACAATTAAATAATAATAAGATAAAGATAGACTTTACTGATCCCACAGTGCGGAAATTCACTAGTCACAGCAGCTCGTGTACACAGTAGATAGATAAGTACATAAGAAATTACTCAGAAGTAAGAAATATACAGAAAAAAGTCATGAAGTCATGCTGGTGTTAAAGAGTCTGACAGAAAACAAACAAAGACAGAAAGAAAGACAGAATTCTGACAAAAAAACTAAGTTTTCAAACAGTTCTTACTCCTTAAATGAAAAAACTTACTTACATAAACATACTTTGGCTTTCATAGAACATAACTGAAATTTATTGGCCCCTAGTGCATATCATGTCATATCTGTAAGGTGAATGGATTATCTTGACAAAAGAGATTGAACAAAATTGAACCTTTTGTGTGCACAGAAGATGTCTTCGATCTTTTACTTCACCTTGTGGGAAAATGGGAGCAAAACCAAAATTATGTGTAATTATTTGTGTGTGATCTGTATAATTTCCCCTCATACATCCTAATCTTGTATTTAGAGGCAGCCTTACCTTAACTGACATGGCACTTTGTATTCATCCAGAAACACATTTTTTTTTTGACACCATAGACAATAGTTTCTGTTGAAGAAACTTTTTAAAGAAGCGTCATATTTACTTTGATTGAAGATTTGTGACCCTGAAATCCACTGAGCTGTACCCCAGCATTAGTGATGACGTCCTATTTTCACTCTGCATATACTCGGGATAGGTTTGCTTTCAGACCTGTTACTTTGGAAATGTGTGTTTTTGTTTTTATTTTTTTAAAATGTATTATTTATTTTAAAATTATACTTTGAGATCAAGTAAGTAATTGTTTTCACTCATGTAGTTTAGCGTTAACTATAAACTTGATTTTTTTACTGAATTAAATAAGTTTTGGGCTGTGGGTAAAGAAAAAGCACGGGGACAGCTTCCTCTGTGACTTTTCATTTTAATGTCTGCTTCAACAGTTACGTACATCACCTCAGTGTTTGGCCTCATATCACTCCGCTAGTCTTAACCATCACTCACATTGCAGGCAAGATGTATCGTAACATATACTCGTTCCTTTTCTAAATGACGCAAAAGCTCATCATTAATTAAATAATGCCAATTCACTAAACATGAGTAAAATAATGTTAAATGTAGATGTTAAAAATCTATGAAATAAAACATAATTTTTTATATTCACTGGGCTTTGCCTGTAGTTCAGCACAGAGAAGATTGGTGAGAATAGGTCTTCACTGCAAGAAGATTAGTTAGAAAGAAACTCATCAACTTCTGTGTACTTTTTGTCACTATATAATCCTTAAAGTGTGTGAGAGTGCACAGCTTAAGGCTTGTAAACGTTCCACTAGTGTTGACCTTTGTTTTCTCTCGCCCTGCAGTGCTCTTTAACACAGTCTGTCTCCCTCTCTCCTCTGTCACCGAAACTTATCTGATCTCACTCTTTCCCCGCCTGCCTCTTTCTCTCGGTGCATGTAAGCCTCTCTTTCTCTGTTCCCTCCCCTCATCGCATATCAGTGGAATTATAGAGGCCTGGCTTGGTTTCAATGGACTCTCCGTCCATTGGCCACGTTTTTAGTCCCTCCCCAACCACAACACAATTTTCTTTGGTCACTAGAGTAAAAGCCACGGGCCAGCAGCAGCGGCAGCCACTCTCTCGCTGTGTGGCTGAGTTCTTGCGTGGTTGTGTGAATGGAGACAGTGTTGGAGGTCGAGCGGGGGAGATCCAAACCATTTGTGTGAAAGCAAGAGGTTGGCTAAAGAGAGCCGAAAGACCCCTGTAGAGCATGTATTGCCTTGGGGAAGAGTGTGTATCTGTGCAGGGCGGGAATACAGGAAGAGAGCATAGAGCTGGTCTCCCCTCCCTTTTTTTTTTTTTTTTAAAGAGAGCAGTGATTACCTAACTGTTATGAAGGGGGCGTAGTCTTCCATGTCTTTCCTGTGCTTTTGTTTTTGGCCCTGAACCCATTTTGAAAGTTCCCTGGAGAGCAAACGAAGACGGCGAGCCAAGCTCCTTTTGTGAGCCCTCTCCAAAGGTGGAAAGTTGAAGCAAAAGACAAGCAACCCTTTCTTTTCCCTGAGTTTTTTTTTTTTTTTCATTCTTCTTTTCCCCACTCCCCTTCTTTTCTGTGTGTGTGTGTGTGTCTATGTCTAAGTGTGTGTGTGTGTGTGTGTGGGCTGAGCTGCTCTGCCATTGGAGTAGGGCCATGTCACAAATGGAATCCTTTTATGATAAATGAGGTTGCCATAGCAATGACATTCCCCTCTCTCCTCCAGTGAGATGGGGGCGGGGGATACTTCAGAAAAAAAAAAAAACTACCATTCACAGACGCCCCCACCTCCCTCTTTCCATACACACACACACACACACACACACTCTTCAGTGGTCCACCGTGGAGTTGCTCTGATAACCAGCCAAAAATCCTCAGAATGGATCTTGTAGACTTTTTCGTTCCCAACACCTTTCAGACCGGAGAGGAAAAGGGGCGGGGATGAGGAGGAAGGCATTTTCAGCTCAAGAGTGTTTCAGTGTGTGTTTGTGTGAGTCAAAAGTGTGGGTCTGCAGCTCAGCTACATTTTATGGGAAAGTCAGTTTCCCACCATTGTGTCCTCAGCGGTTGCCAGACACTGACAGGGCTTGTAGGCTGTGTGTGTGTGTGTGTGGAGAACAGACGCCGCTGGTTTCAGAGAGCAGCACAGGAAGAGGCAGAGTTCAGATCGTGTTGGAGCCTCTGTGGTGAAGGCAGACAGCTCTTCCACTCACTGAGAGTGTCCACGACTGCCTTTTCTGGACCGGGTTTTTATTTTTCCACCTTGTGGTTCTGGAGTGTTAACGTCCCGCTTTTGATTTTGAGCGTGGCGGTTCCCGGCGTGGCCTAGCCAGTGGTGCTAGTGGCAGTGGTGAGCTACAGGGCTGCATGCCATGGGCTGTGTCTTCTCCCTGCCAGAGGACAGGAGAGATGCTGCTGAAAGGTCAGTAAAAGTGTTATGTTTACTGGTCAGCCTCAGGAACAACAAGATGTTTAAAATTGTCTTAAAAACCCTTGCTACCAGATATTAAGAGGAAACTTCTTGTAGGATGAACTGGTGGCTTGTTTCCAAAGTTAACTCTACACACAGCGGGTTATTTGAGCACAGACTGGCAAGATAGCGTTTTCAAAAACCATACAATTTCTCCTGCATGTTATGTAACAGATGGTCGTAAAATCGGTTTGACTACAAACCCACTTTAATTTAATAATAATGCCCCCCCCCCCTTTTTTTTTTCCACAAGCTCCTCAGATGCTGTTACCATGTTAGCCATCATCGTGTTACACATACGTTTCATTTTAGTCTGTAAACGGTCGTAGCATGAGTTTAATTTGCTTTTCATTTCATGAAAAACCTGTCATTGATTGTAGCATCATAAGGAGACCTCCACGCTTGAATGAGCCTGCACTGCAGAGCAAGACTGAACTGAATGTTTAGTTCGTGAAGGGAAATTAATGAACGGAAAGTAAAATTTGACTGTGTGTATACATAAATGATGAACTATTTGGGTCAAACAATGGCTAAATACCAGCATGCGCAAGTTTGTTTTCATGTGTTTTCACTTGAGCGAGTGCAGGATGGAAAAGATGTTCGAGATCATGAGACTATTTGCATGTTATTACAGACAAAGTAGCAGTTCCTGGCAGATATCTTTAATTCCTGTTTATAATGTTGGTCACTTTCAGGCTGCATAAAGTAGTCCCACGACATTCGGGAGTGGTGACTAAGAGCTGGTTTACTGATCAAAAGGAAAATCTTTCTTTGAAGATGCTCGCGTTTGCTGTCACAGTATCGAGATGCTGCAGAGATTTTTTAACTCTGGTAACTGAAGTCGTGCCTGCTGAGTGGTGATTGTGGAGCCGACGAGGCAGACGCTCAGCTGATAACAGTTCACACGGATCCTGCCAAAGCTGTCAGGAGTGCTTCAGTTTAAGAGGCAAAGGCTTTTCTGAAATTTCAGTCAGGAGTTCACACTTTGCTATGTGTGTGACTCCTTACTAATGAATTAATTCCTTGTATGAATGCGTTGTGTCTTCTCTGCTTTTGGATATGTAAAATTTATATTCATCTGGCAGACTATTTCTGCTTCATGTGCATTTGCGTTTTTATCCCTTGTTCAGTGCAGATGTCCACTCAGACCTTTGATGCTGAATGAAGCGGTGTTGTCTTTTATTTAGCTCTAATAGATTTTACTTCCTGTGTACCTTTTTTTTTTTTTTTGTTGTTTTTTTGTTTTTTTTTTGTTTTGATCTGTTCACATCCATTATTACTTCCTGGACAGATCTGAATAAAGATTTTGAATTTCCATGAGGTGTAACCCCGTAGTGATTAGGTATCAGTCACTTCACGCTCTTTTTAACATTGAACACTTTATCTATGCTCACGCTTTTTACGAGCTTGCACATAAGGCGACTAATGCCTGTGACAGTGAGTCACAGCTCTGCTTCTCCCTGTTTTTGTAACACAGTGTGCACAATGTTTGTCATGTTTTTGTCCGACAATTCGTAATTTCCTTTTTAATTGTTAACCCAAGCCACCCTTCAGCCCCCATCCTTATCTATATGTGGCACTATCTGTCTTTGTATCAACTTCAACTCAGATGGTCTCTTAAATCTGACCCTGTACACTTTGTCAGTATGAGAGTCAAGTGAATGAGAGTCAAGTTCTCGATAAGGTAGCTTGTTTAATGTAACCCGTCTCATCAGTCATGATTCTCTCCCCTTTTGCTCTCTAAGTAAAACACACATCATTGATTGTCTTGGCCTCACTCTGAGCTTACCGTGCTCCAGTGTTCCCTAACCTTCTCTTTGGTTACTCTAAATGCTAAATATTAATTTTTAATGTCTGTTAAGATGTAAGGAAAACAGACCTATTTTTTAATTTATTATCAGGCATTCACTCTTCATTATGGCATGAATTCAGCTCAAGTTTATGCAGACCAAAGCTTTAATTAGACCTTTACACATTAAGGAGTACTTCCACCTTTCTGCAGTAAAGAAAATCATTAATGTATATAGTATTTCCTACAGCTGATATTTGGTGAACAAAGTCATAGTTTTTACTCACATTATCGTGGCTGACTTATTATTCTGTTTTGTACTTTTCCAGAGCTCCCACCACGAGAGAGACAAGTTTCATCGAGAAAATGAAGAAAACGGTGAGTGGTGTTTTAACAAGCAATACATTAAAATAAATTAACCCTTCATTCTGCTCCAGATATATCCTTTGTCAACTGTTCTGTACTGTAAATTCATTCTCCAGGAGCAATTTTGTTCTAAAACATTACTCAGGGTTTTTTAAAAGAAGCCTGTAGTCCATTTGGTGTTGCAGATAAAGAATGTTGAACATGTAGGGTGACTTTCAAGTTGTTGAACAGCTTCATTTAAAAATGTATTTGTATTTCTGTTTTTATTCCCTGACCACCTACAGCACATAGCTGTCATGTCAACATTCAGTAAAATGCTCAAATGTACCCTTGTAGTACGATGATATGATGACTACAATGGTCTCCCTGCTAATGTGACTGTACTGTATGGAGCTATGTTTAGAAAAACTGTTCTGACTTTAATGGCCCGAGCCAGCCTTGAGGGGGGAAAAAAAAGCTTTTGGTTTGGTTTGCATCATGTGGTTTTGCAACAAATAGTTCAGATACCATGATGGTGGCAGAAAAGAACATCGGGCCCCAGTGCTGTTTTTCTTTGTTATGAAGAATCACAGCAGCATTGTAGACGTGAATCAAATATTTGATGGAATGAGCATTTCAGGATTTTGAAGAAAATGCATTGAATATATTTTAGTTAAATTACAAAAGATGCTGCATCTGTTGTCCTTGCACACATGGTCTGTGTTTTATAATGCGTCCTGTAAGACATGGAAGACAAATGAGCTTTCTGTTGTAGTTGTGAAAGAAAGCCTTTACATGACCCGTAAATGTTTTGTTTTGTCTAACCAGGGCAAAAACATCATTGTGTTCTACGGCTCCCAGACGGGCACAGGAGAGGAATTTGCTAACAGACTGTCCAAAGACGCTCAGCGGTACGGCATGAAAGGAATGGCTGCCGATCCAGAGGAGTACGACATGGTAATTTGCATCAGTGGAAGAACAGACAAGCCTCAGAGTTGAGATGGGCCTCTTGTTAGTCTTATTCTTTTGGATTTTACTTAAAACTGCCAGTGATTGTCACAATGACTTGTCATAGTGTCGTGGAAAAAGTCAATCATTGTAGTGTTAAAGACTCTGATGTAATACATATTCCATGGCAGATTCTCAATGAGCCAAGTAACTGTTTGTAATTGCTGCCAAGGTAATATGATCTCTCTAAACTTAAGTGCTAAAATGAAACCAGTTCAGACACGTCGGTCCATGAATAAAGATAAATAACAGATAAAGCCAAGGACATCACGCGCTCATATCAACGTCTGTATGCTGTTTCACTGACAATAATATAAAGTGTACAATATCAAGACCTCAGGCTTTATCCAAGAATGTTTTCCCAGCACTGACAACAAATATATGCATAGATTATATCCATTTTATATTATTATGTAAGATCTAATAACTTAAATTCAAATATCGAGGCCAAACTTTTTTAAAAGTGGTAACCGTTCAGCACTCACTGTCTTTAATTCTGATGTCTTGTGTTTCAGGGGGAACTGTCCCGTCTGTCTGAGATTGAAAACTCCCTTGCCATCTTTTGCATGGCCACGTACGGTGAAGGAGACCCAACAGATAATGCCCAAGACTTCTATGACTGGCTGCAGGAAAATGATGATGAAGACCTGTCTGGGCTAAACTACACTGTGAGTCTTTATGGTCATGTTATGTTAAGTTCAAGCTTACATGAATGCAGAGAATTGTGTGAGCCTTAGGGGTTGTCATAAAAATTTTTAGGGCTCCACAGAGAATTATATTTCACATTTAATAAGCACGACACAAAATGCATACAGTGCATGATGTCAGTGACCATACGTAGATTGTGCTACATTATCTGTTCTGTGGGTGTAGGGCAGCAATTAACGACTCATTGTCCGTTAACCTATCAGCTATTTTCTCAGTAATATGTAGGAATTAGTGGCATCTAACGGTGTAATTGCTGAGTGCAACGCCTTCACTTCACTACGGTGGCCACGAAACAAGAAATGTTCTGGACTACTGTAGAAACATGGTGGTTCAACATGTTGGATACGCAGCACCTGTAGATATAAAAAGCCTGTTTTAAGGTAACAAAAAACCTAATGATTCTTTTCAGGTGATTATACAGTAATGAAAACATAGTTATAAATATTACACCTAACCTCCTAAATCGTACACACTGGGTTTTTAAGAGCAATTAAATCCCACAATTGAGAACCTGCAACTATCAAATTTTTTTTTGATTTTTATGAAAACAAGTGGCAGTGCAATCATTCATTCATGAGTTAACACATTTATTGCTGCAACTCAAGTGAGCTCATTTGATTTAATAGACTTCATATTCTCTGTTTGAGAATGCGAATAATTTCTACTGGGATTCACAGTAGTACAGTCTTGGTTTTCATTACTCACATACGTTCACTATTGCTGCTTCACAGCCTGTTTTTGTTTTATGAGTCATGCTATGTCAGTTTGCATGTCTGTGACAACACAGCACACAGGCTACAATAGCATGAGCTTCATCTGTCTTTGTGTGCATCATGAATGAAAGTGCTTTGTGTGTTATGTCATTGTTAGGATGCAGTGCCTCTGGCCTCCTATCAGCGAAGAACTTGACTGTAGGAAATCT
This sequence comes from Miichthys miiuy, assembly GCA_036365135.1. Taxonomy (NCBI): domain Eukaryota; kingdom Metazoa; phylum Chordata; class Actinopteri; family Sciaenidae; genus Miichthys; species Miichthys miiuy. Next base: position 16,249,748 of record CM071607.1, on the reverse strand, counting down.
AGTTAAATTCTTAGGCACAGTCACGTCCTTCCTCCGGTGTTTTTATCTGTTGGCTCTCTGGTCTGTTTCAGAGCGACTACATAGATTACAGTCACAGAGATTATTTAGTTTGGCATGTTTTTATTCTGTACTTAAATTCCCTGAAAACAACTTTTAGATTAATCGTTCAGAACTTTTAATAACTGTACACCACTCAGCACCATTTCCACCACGTTTGGCTCACGATTCAGCCGCTGTTTCTCACTATATCCTGTTCTGTCTCCAGGTATTCGCTTTGGGCAACAAGACATATGAACACTACAATGCAATGGGAAAATATGTTGATAAAAGGCTGGAAGAACTCGGGGCCAAGCGAATCTTTGACCTTGGTTTAGGGGACGATGATGGAAAGTAAGTGACCCGTTAATCCTCTGAATCAACAAACAAAGAAATGATAACGTTTCTCTTGGTGCAGCACAAATAACACAAACCCTTCACTGTAATGCTACCCTCCAGACAAACTCAACATTTTTGATAAAAATAATCTCTATGTTTTCTGTCTGTCATCATCCTGGAGTGTTTTCTCATTTAGGACACATTAAAAAAAAATATCTAAATTTTATTTGTCATTGAAAATAAGAAGTATACTTTGTTGAACAAGCTGACTGGGCTGGTTTTGTCTTGTCTTCAGTCTGGAAGAGGACTTCATTTCATGGAGAGAGCAGTTCTGGCCGGCCGTCTGTGAGCACTTTGGAGTGGAAGCTTCAGGAGATGACTCAAGGTTAATTCACTACTTTTTAATTAGTCTTTATCTTTACATTGAACCTTTTGTCTACCAGCTCTTAAAGGGAACTTTAACCAGATGATAGAAAAAAGCTTGCAAACGTGTTAACCCTAACAATGTCTGCTAAAGTAAAGGTTAAGTAATAGATTATTATCAGTACATTTTTTTCTCAGATACAAGATTTTCACATTAGCTACAAATCAGCTAGATTTTTCAGGTTAGCTGTGCTTCCTTTAAATAGATTAACCTCATGTAGAAAGTATTTACACTGTTTAAGTCACTATGTATGAAAAGAGGCTAACTTCAAGTTATCTTCCCTCGCAGCATACGGCAGTACGAGCTGAAGGAACACACTGACATCAACATGAACAAAGTGTACACGGGAGAGATCGGTCGCCTGAAGAGTTTTGAGGTCCAAAAGCCGTAAGTGTTGTAGCAGAGACGCTCATTGAAGCGCTGTCTGTTTGGTCAATGCTCACATTTCACCTACATTCATAACCAACTTGTAAAGTTTACTTGAGGTCACTGTGAAACTGTCTGACCCCTAGTGGATGTGGGAGATGTGTTTCGACAGGCTGATTTTAATCATCTTTAATAAGTCATTTATTTATTCAGCATCAATAAATAAATGACTTATTAAAGTTAACAAATGACTTCACCTCATATTTTGTGTCTTTTAGGACTACAGTCAGCCATTTTTACTTATATTTTAACATTTAAGTGTTGCTTTGTTATTTATTTTTAGGCCCTTTGATTCCAAAAACCCTTTCCTGGCCACAGTCACCCTCAACCGCAGACTCAACAAAGGTGGCGATAGACATCTCATGCACCTGGAAGTGGACATAACGGGCTCAAAGATCAGGTAGATATATGTAACATGCTTTTTTTTTAAAAAACAACAACCTATAAACACTTAAACACAATATGACTAGATGGAAAAACTCTGATTCATGTTCTGTTTGGAGGTTTTATGAATCCAGGTCAAAGTCTCAATTTGTCACATTGTGTGATTTCAGATATGAGTCAGGTGATCATGTTGCTGTTTTCCCTACAAATGACTCTGCACTGGTGAACAAGCTGGGACAAATCCTTGGAGTGGACCTTGACGTGGTTATCTCTCTCAACAACCTTGACGGTATGGCATTGAAAGCCTGAAACACCTTGACTTTACTAGTTGTCCCTCAAAGCCTCCAGAAGAATCTCCCTTCCCATCTAGAGTATGACCTCACTGAATGCACATGAATTGGATATTGTTATATTACTGTAATTACATGTTATTGCTGTATTTAAGGAGTTTCCTGTCACGACAAATGGTTATCAGATGTACTTTGTGGTTGCATAATTGAAAACGACAGTAAATGCCTAACAATGATGGATGGAGGTTATCACAGATGTGTTTTTGTGACCTCCAATCAAACAGGAAATTACTGTAAAATAAATTATCTGACGGTCAAGGTAACTTCAGTAAACATTTATGGTTATTAGTTAACTGTGAAATAAATCCTGTTTTTTTTTTTTTTTTTTCAGAGGAGTCCAACAAGAAGCACCCATTCCCCTGCCCCACCACCTACCGCACGGCCCTCACTCACTACCTGGACATCACACACCCTCCTCGCACCAACGTCCTCTATGAGCTGGCACAGTACGCCTCTGACCCCAAAGACCAGGAGAATATGCGCAAGATGGCCTCTTCTTCACCTGAGGGCAAGGTCAGAGACATGTTCATTGGTTGTGTTAACTTGAAATCAAAAATGGAAACCATTTTCCACCTCTAATACCTCGTTCTTGCCTTTTTCTGCTTCTCTACAGGCACTCTACCAGAGTTGGGTGTTGGACGCCTGTAGAAACATCCTCGCCATCCTGGAGGACTTGCCTTCTTTGAGGCCCCCCATTGACCACCTGTGTGAGCTGTTGCCTCGTCTCCAGGCTCGCTATTACTCCATCGCCTCCTCCTCTAAGGTAATAAATAGCTTTTTGATGTGATTATTAGCAGCAAATACACAATAAAGATGTTCTGAGAGTTAAAGTAGAGAGCTGTTAGTAACTCTCCTCTGTTTTGCAGGTTCACCCCAACAGCATCCACATCTGTGCCGTAGTGGTGGAGTACAACACTAAAACTGGCCGCGTCAACAAGGGAGTTGCCACCAACTGGCTGAAGAACAAACTGGTCACAGACAACGGCCACAAGTCCACCGTTCCCATGTACATCCGCAAGTCTCAGTTCCGCCTGCCCTTCAAAGCCACCAACCCAGTGATCATGATCGGCCCTGGGACAGGAATCGCTCCCTTCATGGGTTTCATCCAGGAGAGGGGCTGGCTCAAACAGCAAGGTATTTGTAGATGGTACACTGTATGCTATGATGCACGTGAGTGTGTGTGGTGTTTGTCTGACCTTTTATAACCTCCCCAGAGATACAAAGAGGAGGGGAAAGTCCTCCAAATACGTTTCTGTCCTTGTGTACCCTTCTCTGGCCACAAAATAACGAGAAACTTCAGGCCTAACATCATCATCCATTCATCAAACTGAAAACCAGGTGTGAGACTAGTCAGATATTGTGTAAATATGCAAGCATGTTGTTTACATGTCTAACAATGAAGAGAAATGCTGTGTGATTGGTTTGGGGAAAAACGTATTGACCTATTCAGATAAATTGCACAGTAATGTGATCTAAAATCCACATCACTGTGTGGGTTAGATCTGAATGGATAATTAGTTTGCACACAGAGCTAAGCTGTTGAAAAATTGAAACCATTAATTAACATTTTCATGTATTTAACAATCAAAGCCTTTGGGTTTTTACAAGCCATAACTCTTTCTCATAACACCATTTGCAGAAGCTGCAAATTAGGCATATGCAAATGTTGTTTTCTGCTCATATAAATAAAACAAGCCTACATACGATACAGGTCACGGCCTGGAGATATTTCTAATTCCTGTTGCTTATGCAAGCCTTTGGCTTGGCTATGCAACATTAAAACATGATTACACTCATAATTAGACTCAGAGTCAATAACATTGTGTGCAGTACACAACGGTTGCCAAACAGTAAATATTTGACAGTTTAGATTAGATTTAGATTAACAGGCATAGTGAGCTATCCAGTGTCAATATCTCCAATTTAATGTGATGACTTTCTGGAACAATTGAAACTGTCAGCTGCAACCTGAATACTTCATAGGTGTCCTATATTAGCAGACAGTCAGAATCGAGTATTCACTCAGACCGTGGTAGAAGAAAGAATAAGTTAATGGTCAGTTATCAAATTTGTGAATGTCTCACAATTGATAACTGACAACCGAACAACTTTAATTTCCATTTAATCATGCCTGTATTTATGAAGCCTGGCAGTATGTCTCCAAATGTGAAGAATTTTAAGAAATAAAATGGAAACTTTATATCAAGTTCAATATCAAATGTCCATGTAAACACCTCAGATCCTTTGTTTTTATGTGAGGAAACTAATTTGTCTTGGTTGATGCAGCGATGATTTTAAAAGTTATTTCCCCAAATAAATCCCTTGACTTGCTCCATCGATCCCATTCCCACGTGCTTTTGTAAAAAGTTACTTCCCACTGTGAACTGCTCTCTTCAGACGGGAGCCTTCTTTAGACTGACATGGTTAAAGCTCTTCTGATACGAAACGGTTTAGAAAATGATCCAATCTGCTACTTTTAATAACAATTTTTAATAATGCAGACGGCACTAGTCAAGGTTGTGAATGACCTCAGGTGCTATATGTATATTAAAAAAAAAAACTCTTCCTGTAATTACACCTTTACTGATCCGCCTTTGTGGCACATTGCTGCAGGTTTGTCTATCTGTATGCTTCACAATCTGTTTTAAGATCCTTTTATTGGTTTATAAAGCTCTTAATGGTCTTGGTCCTACCGGTTTATCAGATTTGCTTTTATACTCCTACCATCCTGTTAGTATGGCCTATATCAGTGAAACTGTCTTCTAGAGCTGAGGGCAGCATTGAATCTTTATTTTTAAATTCAAACTCAAGAACTCTTTTTTTATGAATATTTTTATTGCAGGTTGTTGTTGGATACAGTGCACACTACTGCATTCTATTTGCTTTCAATAATAGCATTACAGCTGAATAAAAGAGCGTGCAGTTGCAATTATTTGCTGTATTCTGTACACAACAATGTCAGGAAGAGATGGCACAAACCAAGACAGCAAGATGAGAGGAAATAGTAAAAAATAAATCCCCATGCCTTATCAAATACTCTCCTACCTTTTCAGTCTGGCTTCAGTTGGCATTTGTCTGTAGTTTTCATTGGCAGATTGTCAGCTGACAGCCAATGGTATTGTTTACAGCGCACGTGCAACCCACACCAGGCCGGGATCTAAACACAGAGCATGGACTCCATGTCATTTTGAGACTCGATTTGTAAAGTTTAGTCAACCTGTGAAAACTCGTCTGACGCACAAAGTCTCCTGTTGTTGCTTCATGTGTGAAACAACGACTCTACTCTGGACTTTGTCCAGACATTATTGTGTAAAAACGGCATTCAGCGTTGCTCCCTCTTTTCCGGCACCGTGAGTTACCATGGTTAAGGGAATGCCCTGAAATTTTGTAATGATTCTCAAGAAGTTTGTGGTTAGTATGACGGTACAACATCACTGAGTACTGAAAAGTTCTGAACATGGTTGATTGCTGGAGTAAAACTTGAAACAAGCTTTGCACAAAAAAGTTTGATTTCATAGACTGAAAAATTTCATTGAAAAGACAAAAAAGAAAAGTGTGAATGGAAGGTTACAGTATGTGTGGAGTAGTACTGAACTCTTAGACATTGTGTCATTTCTTTAGCAGATGTCAAGAAGCAACTAGTACTAACTCAGATTATGTTAGTTGGATTTATCTACAGTGTCCAGACTGACAACTTGATGAGAGAGCAGCCATTAATATCACATTTCTGCGCTGCTAGTATGTCCAGTATACCGCTCCACCACCAGTCAAACTTCAACCACTGCAGCCATCGCATCTTCTCTGAAAGTCGCTGACAGTAACAGTGCGTGTGCCCTCCCATTTATCGATCCTGTTTTTGCTATATGACTAGAAGCAAGTTGCGTTGAGGTTTTAAAAAAATATTTAGAAGGTATTAATAAGGTATTAAATTTAACCTCAGGATACCTGCATTAACCCTAAGTGTATTATTATTATTATTATTATTATTATTATTATTATTATTATTATTATTATTATTATTATTATTATTATTATTATTATTATTATTATTGATGATACAAAGTTACTTTATAAAACATGATAAAAGTGTTTGCAGTTGTGTCAGTTATCTTTTGAAAAAATCAGCAGAAGAGCGTAAATGAAATAATCAGCGTGCACAAAATAACCAGTGTTTTGTGTCGTTTCCTTTTTATAGGAAAGGAAGTCGGAGAGACGGTGTTGTATTTCGGCTGCAGACATAAGAACGAGGATTTTATCTACCAGGAGGAGCTGCAGGACGCAGAGAAGAATGAGGTTATAACGCAGCTTAATGTTGCCTTCTCCAGAGACCAGGAACAGAAGGTAAGCCCGTCTTATCTCATCGCTAGAAACTGCTGGTCAGCTGGTATTTAAACAAATTTAGTTTGTAAAATGTAAAAAGTCAGATGTAGATTGTAGGTTTCAATCACTGTCAGTCATTGTTTAGTCTATAAAATATACCAGAATGTTGCAGCAGACATTTATCTAATTTTCTGCAGTTGTTTTCTGTTAATCATAATCGCAACTCTGATAAACGAACATAAAATAACAAATGTAAATTACAGAAAAACACAAATCTATATACATAATGCTGTAAACCCTTTTATTATTTTCTGTGTAAAGACTTATGTAAAAACCTTGTTTTCTCTTCCCATTTTCAAAAATAAAGGTGTACGTGCAGCATATGCTGAAGACAAATAAGGAGCACATCTGGAAGCTGATTAACTCAGACAACGCTCATATCTACGTCTGCGGGTAAATAACACATTTGACCAGCTGAAAATTAAACATTAAATGTCATGTATTGAAGACAATCACATTCATTTAGAAATCAAATCAAAGAACCGCCACCATGTTTGAGATGAACATTATTGCTGGCTGATGATGAAAAAACACTAAAACAAAGATTACCATACATCTTAAATGATCTCTTCTGATTTTAGGGATGCAAGGAACATGGCTAAAGACGTGCAGTTGGCCTTCCACGAGATAGCAGAGGAGCTGGGAGGCATGACGCGCACCCAGGCCACAGATTACATCAAGAAACTGATGACCAAGGGACGCTACTCGCAAGATGTCTGGAGTTAAAGAGCCTCCGACTCTGCCTCAGTCTTACTACTCAAGTGGTGGTTTTAAATTTTCTATTTTAACTGTATGTCCTGTTTTATCAGGACTGAATATTAAAACATTTAACACTTGTGCATCGCCCTGGTTTATGAGAGCTACAGGTAGCAGAATATCATTAGGCAAACCCTACCTCAGCAGGTTTTCTTAATAAACCCATTCAGTAATTTCCTATGTATACTTAATTATGTATCTGGATCCTCACTTGAGCCATGGTCTCCGACCAAACTACAGTTACCCTGTCTGGTTTCCAGGGACTGTCAAGAGTCTCTGATATGTAAAAGTAAGAACTTGCTCGCTTAAAATTCCTCCATCGATCAGGAGGCTTACTTTGTAAATGCAAAAAGATTCACCTACATTTCACATTTAGTTTTGATTGCATTGTTTTAATGAGCCGATCTGTTTCATGAGACAACAACTCACTGCGTCCAGCCTCTAGATGTACAGAATATAATTCCACTGTGGACATTTAAATTCAAAATCTATATAGCTCATTCAGTTTTTCCATCTTAAGATGTCTGTAACTTTCATATAACCGCAGCCCGGTAAAACCACAGCAGGTAATATTGCGTCATGTGAAGTGAATCTGAGGACACTCGAAGAAGCTTTATAGACATGAAAGGAGCGTATGTAGTGGTGCTTTGGAAAGTACTTAAAATGTTTGGTGTAACAAGCTGACGTCGTAGGTACAGTTATGTTTACCTTTGTATTTTGACAAAGGGTTTTGCCTCTCATGCAGAAGTTTCTGTTCATTTTAATCAGTAACAGAAACCTTTTGAGGGGGCACAAAGTGATGCAAAGGGGGAAGATTGTTTGTAGAGAATATGAGATTATGTGCATTTTTATTTTCCCATAAAAGCCTGTCTTTAAATATGATGAAAAATGAATCTGTAGGTGTCCTATATTTGTAAAATGTTCATATATTTTGAAATGTTGGCCTTGAAACCAGATCTGCCCTTCCAAATGGTGGTTGTTTATTTTATATGCATCCGACAGCAGAGGATTATGAATAGGTTTGTCATGTGGTGGTAACCACCTCTGTTTGATTGTTATACCTTATGTGATTAGAGAAAAAAATGATATGCACCACATGGAGAAAATATTCAAAGAGTTTGTGTGTCTCATCAGTCAGTGCACATTCCAGTACTTTTATGTGAATATGTGGACTTTGAGGCGGACAACCAACCAGTTAAAGTACAGACTGTGCCTTTTTAACACTGCCTTGCCGTAATTATGTTAGCATTAAAACTCTGACGTTTCACTGTCTCTTCAATGGTTTTCTTTCTTCCATGCTTACATTTTGATAGAAAAGTCACTTTACACAGTGCTGTCACTTTTATGTCATTCCATTTTATGATGTAATTATTTGGTTTTATCAAGGCATGCATTTTTTTTTTAATGAATAAAATTGGAATAATTTGTCGTGTTGATTACTTTTTGTGATTAAATTAGCTTTAGATTTAACATATGGTACATATGGTTTATTTACATTCAGTGGCTTTATTACCACTAGACACACCTTCTCATTTGTTTCTTTATTTTTTATAAATATTAATTTTCTAAATTGTAGATTAACACTGAAGACATCAAAATGACAAAATAACCCATAGAGTTATGAGGTGAACAAAGCAAAATAAGCTTTATATTTTAGATTCTACAAAGTAGCCACCTTTTGCAGTGATGACAGCTTTACACACTTTAATCAGATCCATGAGTCAGCGCCTGTAATGGTTTTCCAGCAGCCTTGAAGTTATTCCCATAAATGCTGAGCACTTGTTGGCTGCTTTTCCTTCACTCTGCAGTCTAAGTCATCTCCACCCATCTTAACTGGGTTTAGGTTTGGTGATTATGAAACTCCATAACTCTCCTTATTCTTATGTAGCCTGGAGGTGTGATTTGTGTCACTGTCATGTGAAAAAACAAATGATGGTCCCACCAAGCACAAACCTGATTGGATGGTAGGTTGCTGCAGAATGCTGTGGTAGCCTTGCAGGTCTTGAATTTTAATTAATCAACAGTGCACCAGCAAAGCACCTCTACATCATCACACCTCCTTCTCCATGCTTCACCATGGAAACCACACATGTAGAAAATCTGCTCACCTTTTCTGCAGTTCTTTTCTTCTGGTTGGTCACCCCCAGTTTTGGTTTCTTTGCAGCAAGTCAACCATGAAGGCTTCATTCATGCAGTCTCCTCTAACAGTTGATGTTCAGATGTGTCTGTTACTTGAATTGTGAAACATTTATGTGGGCTCTAATCTGAGGTGATGTTAATTGGTGATTTGTGAAGCTGGTAACTATAATGAACTTCTCCACTACAGCAGAGGTAACTCTTGGTCTTCCTTTCCTGTGGGGGTCCTCATAAGAGCCAGTTTCATCACAGTGTTTGATGGTTTTCGTGACTGTACTTGAGGAAAAATTCAGAGTTCTTGAAATTTTCCAGATTGACCGACTTCATGTCTTCAGTATTAATCAACAATGTAGGAAGTAGTAAAAACAAAAAGAAACCACTGAATTAGAAGGTGTGTCCAAACTTTTGACTGTTCAGTTGCTTGCACACTTTGAGCAAACTACTATGTGAAACCTATATCCAGATATAGCAGTATTGTAAACAATAGTTGTGAGTGTAAGGCGATCTGTATAGCACTACTCGTAGTATATTGTGTAATCTATGAACTCTAGTAGAGTAACCATCTGTTGGCCATTTGTCACCACAAGCTTGCAGCTACATCGATCCTAATATTCACGAGGCGGTAATGTTGAGAGATTAATATCACATGTGGCTGCAGAGAGTTGATATTATAATTAAATCAGCAGCTGCTCCTATCATGGGTGACCCATAGTAACCTTATCAGCAGCCTGTTGTGTACTGACCTATCAATCAACCAACTGTTGAATCCCCTCAAAAGGATAGAGGTGACAAATCCTGTTCTGGATTACAAAGAAATCATCGTCTTTATTATATTGTCTTTAGAGTACAGTATATGAGTCCAGAAAATAGAAAATTATGAAAACAAAATGCCTGCATTTGCCCAGTAGACCTTTTTCATGGCAGACATATTGACTCGAAGCTAAAAAAGCGCAGGTTGAACTAATATTGTTTTTGATGACTGACGATGTTTCAATTAAATGTCTGCCTCAGGGAGCAAGTATGTATGTATACTGCCAAAAAATCTGAAATGGACACAGCTAAACAGAGTACAGACAATAATTATAATTGTTGTAACATGTCAAGTTATACAGGGAAATCTCAGGGAGAGCAACAGAGGAAGGGTCCCAGGTTAAATGCAAATATGTAGATTGTATAACATAAGGGAATAGTCCAAGAGGACAAGTTCAGGTGTTGCCAGATAGTTAGGACTTGAGCCACATGACCTCCTCTCCAATGTGGAGGCAAACACAGCAGAGGCAGCACAACATTAGGTAAAACAAACAAATTCACAGAGGGAGAGAGAGGCATGATAGCATGCAGATTAGGTCAAGACTTGTCCTGTGAAAAAGGTCCATTGGGTCTATCACACACAGACACAGAGACAGATTTATTTTTGTCATTTCAGCATCATAATGATGTGATGTAGCTCTGTTTCACTGTACGCATGCACCCTTACTTACATCTCACTTATTTCACATCTTACTAAAATTACACTGCACTGTGCAATTGACTTACTGACGCTGTACAACTACCCCCTCCTATATTCTGTAAAATCTCTATAATCTCCCTGTTATATTGAGACATATATGTGCATCTATCATAATGCTACGCACCATGTGTGTGTGTGACATAACACAACATGCACATTCACATTGAAAGGTGTATATAGCCTACAATAACACTGATTTTTTTTTCTAGTATATTTTAGACTTTTTTATGTTTTATTTTGTATTCATGAGTACTTTTCTTATCTACTTTGTGTATTATGAGCTACTGTAGCAAGTGAATTTTCCCCGTTTGGATCAATAAAGTCCATCATATCTTATTTTATCTTACAATATTGCATTGACTCACATTTATTAGACTTACCTTAATCATAAAACATGTAATGGATTACCTTGTGTGCCCTCAAATAAGAGGTGAATGTGTTTGTGTAGACAAAATAAGTTTTTGTACCCACAGTATAAACACACAGTATGTACAGACACATTTGAGTAAGTGCCAACAATCGACCCTTAACCCCACTTTGTGAATAGAAAACAAGGGCCACAAAAAGGTTAGTCAAGCTTGTTTAATGACAGAGGAAAAGAATTATATTAATGCAGCCTAAAACCTATTTAAACTAAGAGTTTCTGTGTGGAGTTTGCATGTTCTTTCCTTGTCTGTGTGGGTTCTCTCCAGGTACTTGACTCACATTTATTAGACGTATCCTAATCATAACAAAATGTAATACCTTGTGTGAGTGTTGTACCGCCTAAATATACTTTTGTCCTCGCATAATAATAAACACATGAAAACATATGAGCAAATGCCAATAATCAACCCTAACCCCACTCTGTAAATAAAAAAGATGGGCCACAAAATGCTAAATCAAGTCTAGGTGTCTGCCATTAAAAAGACCTGAAACCAAAACCTACTTAAAAAATTACACTAACAGGTTAAAGGCATGGTGTATCCAGGTTGGTTTATTTGATAGGCTATATATATATATATATATATATATATATGTCGGTAGTTGGCGCCATCATAAGTGAGCTCTGATTGGCAGCAGCGGTTCAAACAGGAGGAAGAAGAAGCTGCATAAGGGAAGTGCCGCAGTGTGTCGGGCTCAGTCCTGCGGCGCTGCGTACATTTCAATCCGGTTTTTAATCAGCGAGGCGAAAGAAACAGACTTCATTGTGTTTTTTTAAAAGCTATAACTATATATAACGACACAGAATGGCCACTGGTAAGTCGACGTGTGTTTTAAATGAGTGTCTTTTTGTGCTTTGTGTTGTTTTTTTGTGCGGATAATAGAAACTGGGTCGATTAGCATTGGGGAGCTAATTTAGCGGACAACCGCGAGGCCGGACGGGCTCCGTCTATTTCATGGAAGATGTCTCATGTTTCATTAGCACAAGCGTGTTAGCTTTATCCGGCTGTTGAGTACTTAGTGGTAGTTTAGAGTTTGCCTTGTAATTAGACGGTTTGGTCGGGTTTAACCACATTTGCGGCGCATTATTGGGGATATAGAAACATCGCCGACTGAACACGGCCTTGTCGCGGGTAGCTAACTTGCTAACCCGATGCGTCTTTGTTTATACCGATGCTATTGTTTGCCTCCTAATGGAGAAGCACCGTGCGCTAACACTTGCACAAACATAGCTGGCGATATTCTCGTTTTAAATAATGTATTTAAAGCAAGCTGTGCCCAGAATGGGCGGCGTTTGTAAAGGTGTGTGTGGTAGTCGGGGTTTTGTTTCATGACTTAGCCCGAGCCGAGGCTAAATTGACCGCCATTTTTGGGAGGTTGGCGTGGTGACGGGCCCGTGTGCGTGTGACCGTCCTACTTAAGTAACTCTAACCCAGTTATGCCTGCGGGCTGGTGGTGCATCATGAACTGCTTAGTCACCATAAAACACCGTGTAGCTCCTCACATTCATAGTAAACCACTTCTGTGTCTCTTTCAGATTCAGGCTACGGTGGCTCGCAAAGGTAAGCCTCACTTAACCTCACAGGTTTGCACTCATACAGATGATCATTCAGAGCCTGCTTTACATATAAGTGAGCCACATAATAATGAGCTTTTATGTCTCATGTCTCTAGCTATGGATCATATGGCGGTCAGCAGAGTGGACAGGTAAGAATCCATCGCCATGTTTCCATCAACCTGTTAAGCACGAGTCGTACATGTACTAACCCGACTGCTCTCTGTTTGACAGGGATATGGTCAAGGGAATGGCAGTAGCTCTTATGGGGGACAGAGTTACAGTGGCTATGGACAACCAGGCGCGACACAAGGTATAGTTTGTCTGACTTAATAGAAGTTTCAGGTTTAAATGAAATGTGTTTGGACAAGAGGAACCGGTCAGCTCAACATTAAGAGTGTGCAACAAGAGTAGAAATGAGCTGAAGAAGTAAAAGACGATACTATTAAAAACAACCAAACAAATGTATGAAGGTTCATAAGTATTACTGCATGAACATACTATATAAATGGGATATATTGCACTGTTTGAAACACTGTAAGAGTGAAGTGACAAAGTAACGTCAGTAACAGTCGTGCAGTTGGTGTGTATTTTGTGCATAACCCTGTTAGGTTGTGTGTTCAATAGTTGGCTTGAGGGTTAAAACAAGACAAAACAAAAACCTTGGCAGTTTTTCAGTAAACTGTTGATGCTTCTTCACCTGAAATGTAATCTTTATTAGGCCAACCTAGCTGTGAGGTTATTGCAACAAGGGATTTCAGTTAATGGCATTCATGTTAGATAAATTACTACAAGGAACTTGTATGTACTGAATTTGAAGTGTCACGTCAGGTCAGGTTTGTAGATTAGATTACTTGCTTTGAATTAAAAAACACCCCCACGCTGACTTGAAAGAACTCAAGCTGCTTTTCAGGTTTCTTAGTAAGATAAGGTTGATTAGATTTATTACATAACAAAGAGATTAAATAATAGACTGTTTTTGAAAGAAATTGGATGTTTCAGAATTTTGTGAATTGTCTTCTGACTCATCTGTGTATTTTGTCAGATGGTTATGCCCAGCCTCAACCACAGAGCTATGAAGGCTACGGCGGACAGGAGTCGTCTGGGTAAGACACTAATATCACATTGTTCAGGGACCTTCTTAAATTGTGAGTGCAAACAGTGATTTGTCTGTGCCACCTCTTGGCTTGGCAACATTGGTCATCATTTATGGAAACAATCGATTATATAATGTATAATTTAATGTTGTAATTTTCTGCTCTATTTTATGGTAATTCTTCATTCACAACCGTTAGTCTTACCTGCCCGGTAGATGAAGACAGATTGACTGACTCAGATATTTGTCATCTTTTGTGCTAACTGTAATGATTTTTGCAAAAATCACTTGAAGGTATGGCGACAAGTCGTCGTCGTCGTCTTCTGCTTATGGGCAGCAAAGTTCCTACGGTGGCCAGGGGCAAGGAGAAGGTGGTTATGGACAGCAAAGCTCCTACGGTGGACAAGGTGGTGGTGGTGGCGGCGGTGGTAGCGGCGGCAGCTATGGAAGATGGAGTGAAGGTACAAATGTCTGGATTTGTAGTTAATATACTGCCCGTACCTCCATCATGTAAAACAAATGTTTTAAAGGTCAGGTTGTGTTGTTTACAACGTCTTTCTTTGCACCAGGTGAAAGTGGTGGTCAGGGTGGGAGGTATGGACGTGACCAAGGAGACCGCTCAGAAGGAGGGGGCTTCAGAGGCAGAGGCCGCGGTGGCTACGACCGTGGCGGTTATGACCGCAGTGGTGGATATGATCGCGGTGGCTTCGACCGTGGCGGAAGAGGAGGACCTCCTGGTATGGGGTAAGTTGCATAGTGCCACTGCCCCCAAGGTACCTCTATACACTGTGAAATATGAGACATGCCTTGTTGCCACTCGACACATCATCACTCATGAACTACAAACCATCCACATAAATAATTGTCACCACTCATCTGCTTTGTGCTCCAAATCCTCAAACTCTAGTTTTTGTTTTTCAAGATCTAATTCATCAGAGTTGTTTCAGATCACATAGGTAATATTCATCACCCCTCCAGGTGCCTGAACCTGCTCAGTGTTTTTTTTTTTTTTTTTTTTTTTTAAATTCACCTGAAGTTTTTACACCAGAGACATGCTGTTAAATCCACATTGCCGTTGAGATCAAATGATGGATCCTCACACAAACAAGTGGTGGTTAAGTGGAGTATAGGGATGAGCTGTTTGACCCACTGAGGATCGACTCGTTATCACAGGGGTCCTAACGAATGGAGACCGAACCAGAGGCCCGGTTGTGCAACCATATTATCGCAGATTCTGTCCAGTCTGCAACTGAACAGTTGAAAGTTTTATGATAAAACTGGAAGGGACATCTCAGTTTTAAAGAGATCATAGCTACAGTACCGGACTGCCCACATTGCTGAGGAGAGCAAATGATGTATTTGTAACTTTTTTTTGCAGACCAACTTTGGTACGATCTTAAACCTCCACACACTAGTCCACTAGATAATATTGTGAAGCCAATTGGCACAATGTTTGTTTATTGTACATCATATATATCCTAAAATACAGCAAACTCCTTTTTAATTCAGACAAGAGATCTTCTGACATTTTGTCATTTGACCTTTTTATCTAAACGTTGAATTTTTGGTCTGCCTTTTTTTTTTTGTAGTAGTAGTAGTTGGCGTTAATCCTCCAGCAGCCATACTTTTTATTTCCCAGAAACTGAGTTTCAGAGTGTTTCGTTTGCTCTGATCATGGTATAGTTTTTTTTTTTAATTGTTTTTTGGAACAATGAAAACTCCACTGAAACGATGCCTTTAGACCTGGAGCCCACATCTTCAGCTGCTTCACATTCAACAGGTTTCATTCAAGTGTTGTGTATTTGACAATGGCGAACATGTGTGTTGTGTTAACATGGATCTACATTTTATACTACAGGTATTCAGAGTGATTGAACTAAAACTTGGACCTCAGTTAAAGGATCTCATAAACGCACTAAGTGGAAGATTGCTTTATCAGTTGCTACACCCCTTCACACCAATTTGGCTTCTCATGTTTCTAAAAACAAAACAAATTGAGCTGGACTTCCAGCTCTTCGTATCCAATCCGATCATGTAAAAAGACAAAAGTGCCAAATTCTTTGTAAATGGTGACCCAGTGACATGTAATAATTGTCTTCAGTCGTCTGCCTGCTTGTTCAGTCAGAGCTGCCTAGTCGTCTGTTCATTGATCTCTAATGTCAAAGACTAACGCATTCCTCGTGTGAGACATTTCCACCATAGTCGCACACCCTGGCAGGAGTGCATACTGATGGGGATGTAGGGGAGCTTTGAGCTCTCAGTTGGGACAAAGGAAAAGCCATCATATCTCCAATTTTTCCTCTGCAGAGGTGGTGACCGTGGTGGCTACAAAAATTACGGTGGTAAGTGACGAGCATCAGAACTGTGTCGGTGGGGGAGGAAAGAACTTGAGTTAGCAAAAAAAAAAAAGAGGGGATTTAAACTCAGTGAATGCCACCATTTTCATGTCCAGATCCGAAGGGACTCCACCTATTATTCTTAGCAGGATTTCTCATAAATGACTTCAGATATGGTAAAGAACATGGAGCCTGAGTTGTAAAATAATGGTATTGTTGCATGAAGACGAAGGCTGATTGTAAATGACAGGTGTTCCCAGGACGAAGAAGGAAAACTTTCTAAAAACTGGAGACATTTTGGTGGTTTTCATTTCTGGTGTAAGCTCAAAAAAAAGAGAAATAAAACAGAGCAATTCTGTTCTTGTTGCGAGGTGTTGGTATGTGGCGCAACGGTATGAAAACACCCATCAGAGAGCTGTAAACATGGACATTTGTTTAATTTTCTTTATCATTATGCATTGATAGGGATGAAGTTAATAATTATTTGTGTGAACAGTGCGAACAGTTTTGAAGGTTCCTTGCTCAAGTGTTGTCCTCCATCCTCTCCTCTGTTTTACAGGATCTCGAGACTACGGCTCAAGGGATGAACCAGGTAAGACCGTCTTTGACGATCACGTGAGCTTATTGTGTATAACTGTTCCTGAGATCGTTGCTGACGTTTTCTCTCTGAATCTTCTTCACAGCTGGTGAGCAGGACAACTCTGACAACAACACCATTTTTGTCCAGGGGTTGGGAGAAGATGCCACAGTTCAGGAAGTCGGCGACTTCTTCAAGCAAATTGGTATCATCAAGGTAAATTAGTCGCTTATGTTGGCAAGTGAAGCAAATCATTGACACTTTTTTGATTTGTAGCGTTCAATTGCATGTGATCATTTTGTGGTTGCAGGTAAACAAGAAGACTGGCCAGCCAATGATCAACATCTACTCTGACAAGGCCACCGCCGCCAAAGGGAGAAGCTACAGTGTCATTTGATGACCCGCCCTCTGCCAAAGCTGCTATTAACTGGTTCGATGGTGAGAACAAAGCAGCCTCTCTGACATTCTCCAAGCAAACAAAAATACTTTAATCATTCGACATCCTGCTGATGTCTTTTTCATTTCAGGCAAAGAATTCAACGGTAAACCTATCAAAGTATCGTTCGCCACCCGTAGAGCTGAGTTCACACAGAGAGGAGGTGGCAGCGGAGGAGGAGGAGGTGGTGGACGAGGGGGACGTGGAGGTGGGTGTTGATGGAGCTGTCGCAGGGCTCAAACAGCAAAGTTAAATAAATGTACGTGCTTGTGTTGCTAAACTGAAGTTTTTGACCAATCCTTGTCTGTCAGGTTTCAGAGGTCGTGGTGGTGGAGGACCCAACTTTGACATTAAGGGAGGAGACTGGCCCTGCCCCAACAGGTGTGTGTACATTTATTGCTTTTTATTGCTAACTTTGAGAATAATGCTGTGGATATACAGCAGAGTTGGCCCCGTTAAGAGTTGATTTTTATGTGTGACATTCCGGTCTGATTTTTGTCCTCAGCTCTTGTGGCAACATGAACTTTGCACGGCGACAAGAGTGCAACAAGTGTGGTGCACCCAAACCAGGAGATGCAGGATTTGGAGGTGGAGGTGAGCGCTTTAAACCTGATATCAGTAACTGGAAAAGGTTTCCCAGAGCTTCCCAGTATGTTCATATTCATTCATAAGACTTGTAATCTTTATGTTTTTGGTTTTACTGACATGGTTGTGATGTTCGCAGATCGTGGAAGCAGAGGTGGTTATGGTGGCGACAGGGGCGGCGGCGGCTTCAGAGGTCGTGGTGGTGGTTTCCGTGGGGGAGACCGTGGAGGCTACGGAGGAGGTGGTGGCGGAGGATTCGGAGGGGGCTACAAAATGGGTGGAAGGTTCGTTAAAACCTCTTTGTTTTTCTGTGTTGTAGATGTTTGGATGTGAACTGACCTTCTGCTAGATAATACCTGTATGATCTGTGGATGTCTGCTGGTGTAGTTTGTTTATATGACCAGTAGAGGGCGTAGCAGGATGCAGGAAGTGTATAGAAAAGCAACATACTGTTTTATATGCACAGAAAACTGTTAAACTTAAAAACAAAAACAAAACTGCAGTATATTAAACTTAAAGACAGTAGTGGGTATTATAAAGCACACTCGAAGGTTATTTATTTTTACTGATTGAGTTAATTATACTTAATTTTGCCCCTCCTCTAGTGTAAACACTACGTGTTACGTTGAGTTTAGTCTCATCCTGACGCCCTGGTTACTCAGAATGACAGTGCTTCAACCAATAAACCAATTTTAAGTCCCTGCTCACCAAGAGGCATGTTTAGTTTTTTAATTTTTTTTTTTTTTTATATAAACGGTCCTTGAGGGTCTGCATATTTTGATAAATTGCTGCTGAAGGTGAAGCGCTGCATTAAAGGAAGGACGACATCCTTTTGTTGAAAGAGAACAGTGTCCATTTACAGATATTTAAAAGGCGACGGGTGTGTGAACGAGAAAATGACGCCATATTTTACCCTCGTCTTCGTCTGTCAGATAACGGTTAATTCAATGACAAGTGGGTAACAGCTGCTAACGGACATGTTTGTCCTCTCCCTGCAGAGGTGACCGCAGAGATGACAGACGAGACCGGCCATACTAAGCGGCGAGCGGATGAAAACCATTGCAGCCCTGGAGTTCGCCATGAAAGGAGGGTTTAGTTTTGTGAAAAGAGAAAAGGGGAGATGGATCAGACATTCTGATTTGTGCACCTTTTTTTTTGTAGCCTGTGCATCCCAACTATTACTGCTCATCTGTGAGTGAGGGAAGGATGTGTCGAGCTACTGTGACGGGACTTTTGGGGCTGATTGGCACTGTTGGCATGTTTGTTTTTGGGTTTTTTTGTTTTCCTGCTTTGTTTTATTTCTTTGTACATCCTTTTTAATTTTCTCTCAGATTCTAGTTACAAATGTTTTGTGAGGTAGGCTTCGTACCATTGTTTTTTGTATGAACGGAATAAAAATGTTTTACTTTGGTTCCTTTCTTTCTTTTTTTTTTTTTTTCCAAAATGATATTAAAAACTGTGATCTTTTCTCTGTGCTTGGTGTGAGTTTATACCTATAAATTATACCACTAAAGACAGCCAAACATGCTGAAGTGCCCTTAGCATGCTCAGTAAGGAGAAGCTGCTGTGCTCTGCTCCTGTGGAGGCAGGCGGACACAGAGGGGCGGTGCTGGCCCTCCCCCTGTGATCCTGCTGCTGCCTGAATAAGCTCCGGCACTCCTCGCAGGGATGGAGACGATATTGGGCGAGCAGCAGCATGCTCTCACTCACTGACAGCAATGAAAATAAATATTAAGAGTTGAACAGAAATATGCAAACCATGCAAGAGACGCAGAGGCGTGTTGATAGAAGCGTGGTTGTCCCGCAATGAGCCGCCGCCGACCTCCGGACCGGTGTGGAGCTGGAAGGGACATGAGGGCAGCCTGGATACTGACTGTGATCACCCTCATCACCGCTCAGACTGCCGAAGGATCACCGCTGGTCCTGGAGCCAGAGGTACTGTCAAAACTACTTTCTTTAAGGTTTGGCAGCATAAACGAAGATAATGTAACATGAACTTATACCGGCATTGTCCTTAATGTTCTGTCAGTGGTATTTGAGACCCGGAGCCTCTTTAACAGCCCAAAAAACAATTTTTTATACTAATTTTCTAAAAAAAAAAAAAGGCTTAACGTCGGTTTGAACTCAGCTGTCAAACAACAAAACGCATTTTGAAGTATTTAATATCTATAATTACTTTTTAACCTTCCTAAATCTAAAATAATATAATTTAGATTTCTTTTATTGGAGTTTTTTGAGTATAATTGACTCCAAACATAAGACAGGGCACTATATAAGTAACATAACTGTATCATAGCCCATATAACACAAAACATTAAATATTTCCTACTTTATGCAAATTGTTTGTGACCTTCAGCAGGTGTGCAAACACGTTTTGAGTTTGTGGCAATAGGAATGGTTACCACTTCAATACTCTTCTACATATTGTGTTTAAATCTGTCCAGAAAAATTGTTTTTGCAATTATTTACATTTGTCTACATACAGTAGTGATATGAGGATGGAAATGCCTCTTTTTTAGGCCTCTGCTTGAAAATGACACACCCAAAATTAATGGGGTATATATATCTGCAACTATAAGGTCTATTTGAATAATTTAGGTGTTATAATAAAGGGAACACTTGACATTGACAGTGACATTTGTTCAGATGTGCAAGTATCAGTATGTATGTCACCGGCTCAGAGTAAATTAAGATGGCACACAGCATAAATTAAAGACTTAATTTCCGCCTAATAAATATTCACACTTTTACAATGAGTCTAAATCAAAATCAAAGCATAGCAACACATGTGGACATTATCCCTGCCAAGTTTGAGTCTTATAAAGTGAGGCAGAGCAAAATTGTTGGTGTGTGTAAATGTGACTTGCATGTGCTTGTAGCAGAATTTCTCATGTTTAATTTAAGGTGTAATATGACTGTACTGTTAAGTGATTAGCACAGCGTTTCATACTTTTTGTTGCGGAGCAACCCCAGTTATGGGGACCCTGGGGCTTCAGAGGTTAAATGCTGGGGTATGTCACAGAATCCATCTGAATAAATATATATTTAAACACAGAAAAAGCTAAATGTTTAGTTTCTTGTCTACAGTAACAATTAATGTGACACATTTCGATCATGTCAGCCATATACTGTAGCTGCATGTAGTGACATACTACAAGCAGACCAAGCCCACTTTTAAAACTGTTTGTGTCTCAGTGTGTTTTAGGATTTTACAGTTTAGTCGTGTCTCTGTGGTTTGGACTGCACTACTTTCATTTGACAGCCGTCCATAAGCTACACATTCATCATAGCTGTAAAGGCACATAACATTAGGTTATTACATGTTTCCAAAACTATATTTTTACATAAAACAAACCCTCCTGCGACGTTTCAAAGGGACAAAGGGACATTTTTTTGTTCCACATTCTTGTTTGCTGAAGCACATCCGTCATCTCCTCAATTTTAATTTCCATCCCAGCTTTGCCACATCTGTAATCATAGCTGCGCCTGTTGTTGTCTGAACATGAAACCTGCTACACACACACACTAAAGGGCTGTGGTTCAGAGGTCGTAATATTAAACCATCAACATGACTAATCCCAAACCACAATGAAACAACATCTGTTGTCATGTACCCAGTTGGTTCTTTTTTTTTTGTATTTTATTGGTGTTAAACTTCAGAGCTTGCACGTTTGCATGAAATTTCTCGTGAAATAATAACTATGAATTTTCAGGGACACCCCAGGGGTTTCTCTCTCTTATGGGTGGTCTAGATCTATACATCCGCTTTGGCAGCAGAACTACAAATGGAAAATTATCTTTACATTTTTATGATTTATTGTTTTTCCCTCATGGGGAGGTCTGTGCCTCTTTGGGTATTTTTTATAAGTGTGAGATTGTAGGTCTGTCTTTAAAATATGAGCACATTCCACAGAGGAGCTCTTGGACCCAATCATAATTGGAAAGCAGTTTTCTGTTGGGTTCATGTGTTTATCGCAGTACTAACAAGTGTTTTAACAATTGCAGGTTTTTCTGGAAAAGTACGGCTACCTCCATCAGGACAACCACATCCACAATGCAGCTGAGATACAGTCAGCTGTCTGGTAGGTGACAAAAATGATCTTCATCACAGAATCATGTTGTCAAAGTAGAAATCACAACAACAGGTGATCAGACGTCAAACACTTAAGTGTTAAGGGTGTAAAGACAAACACTGTTCAGATCAGAGTTAGCTGATGGTCGTGTTCATCAGGGGGAAGGGTGAACTCAGTTTGGGACAAGCCTCGGGGCTGAACGTCAGTGCAGGGCAGTAAAACACACCCTCACCTCTGGGAAACCTCTCCTGAACCCTCTCTGAACCATCCAGGAATTTGAAGAACCTCGCCCTCTGGCCTGTATATTCACTGTATTATAATGGAAACCTATTGCTTGGACTCAGTGTTACATAGTTGTTCATTTCATGGAGTCTTTGGATAAATATCTTGGCTTTTGGCTTTAGATTACACTGATGTTGATCTATGGTAGACAAAGTAAAAGTCATGTGCACTGTTCAACAATGTGTCAGGGTTTTGTCGGTTTACTTGTGACTATCTCCCGAGCCATCATCATGTCTTCGAAAAGCCTCTTCACCAAGAGCGTCATGCAAACATTTCCTCCCTCTGCAGCGAGTTCCAGTGGTTGTCTCGACTTCCCGTCACAGGTGAGCTTGACGGCGCCACCCTGAGGCAGATGTCTGAGCCCCGCTGTGGGGTGTCGGATGAGGGCAGCCAGGAGATCTGGGCTCAGAGGGTAAATGCAATCTTCACTGGAAGGAGACGACCACATCGCCGCAGGAGGAGCTCTGCCCTGCAAGGTAATGTGTGAATGTGTTCATACAGTACGTGTGTTTCTAACTGGGATCTTTGCCTCCATTTGCAAGCTATAATATCCATTCAGTGCCTCGTATGTGGAGGCTTTCTGTGGCCTGTTATGGAGTGGTCATAAAGAGCCAACAGTTAACTGGGAGGGTCTGTCTCTGTAAACTAAAGCACTAAATAGATATGAGGGGTGTAATTAAAGGTGGTGGAGTGTCTGATGTTGCACGCGTCAGCCTGGATGATTCCTGCTTTTAGCTGCAATTACATCATCCTCACTTCAGTTTTGCTCAATAGCATTTTTATCTTTAGTGTAGGAGTTAAAGCTTGAGTCAAAAAGACCTCTAAACCCACTGCATTGTTATTCTCGGTTTGTAAAATGATCGTGGAGATGTCAGGGCTCTGTAAATCCAAACTGTGGTTGTCCTTTGGAGGATTCTGTTAGGGATTAGCCTAATTTTCTGCTTTAAACACAGTAATAACTGCATTCATTGGTAGTAGTAGATCGCTGCAATTTGAACTGGCTAAAGACTGCAGGATTTAAAGTGTTTAACAGTGGTTAAGAGCTGCAGCTGAGCAGCCAAGTTTCATGCAGACTGCATGAAGTAATTGAGCACAAAGTTCGTCCCTCTCCTAGCTCAGGAGGCGCTTTACAGAAAATCCTTGAGAATTACCAAGAGGTGTAATTTCTCCTCTCTTATAAACATGCGTGGGAAATATTGAGTGGAGCTTTTAACTATAATGGATTTTGTTTACGTCATTTGGGGGATTAGTTATTAAGATGACCCTCTCATGCCGGGGTCTAGCAGGATATCTCAGAATGAAACTTGGTGGCACATGCCCAGGAGTAAATTATTATTTTCTTGTGTTGCTCTGGATCCATTTTCAGCCTCTTCTAGAGTTACAAGCTGGATGTTTGTGTCTTTCATGACTTATGTTTTCATCTCTTGTTTTGTTCCTACTGTCTCTCTCTTTGGTGCTGTCATTCCTCAATCTCTTTTGTCAACGAGCAGCAGCAGGCTGGTGCCTCCAGCCTCACAATGTGTGAAGCCTCTGCATTCCTTCCTGTCACTGACGAGGTTGGCTAATGTTCAGGGAATGCAGCGGTGGCTGATGTTTGCCGCTGCCTCTTCATGTCAGTACCTGACATGTTTCCTTCTGGTAAACACATCCACAACTGACTGACTGGGTTACGTTGTTTTCCAGACTGGTTATCTCAATGGCCAGATATCTCACTGGCTAAACGAGTGGATATTTTGCTGAGTGACTGACTGTGTGGATGAATTACCGACTGTTCTTTATTCTTGTCCCAGATGTGACTCATATGACAGATAGCTGTATCATTACACAAAGAGCAGCATTAACAGCAGATCCTTTTACACCCTCAGGTCAAACCTCTTATATATCCACTGTAGTTTAGCAATGTAATAGCTTAATTGTAAGTAGTAGTGTAGTGAGCCTGTGTAACCACCGCCTTGTACTCAAACATTAGTGGCAGCAGATATGTTTCTGCATGTGACTTAAAGAATGTTTATAGGGAGTGCTTTATGTTTGGATAGAGCGGTTGATGGAGTTTGTTAGCCAAACTTCGACTCAGGTGGCATTAACATTTGATTTAAAGGCCTCCATTATCTACAGCCCTTGTTTTTAGCCACATTAACAGCATGGCTATGTGGATGGAAATCTTGGTTAGCTTGTCTACCACAGACTGAAATGTCTGAACACCTACCGGACGGATTGACATGAAATTTTGTACCCAGATGTAAAGACATATATTGGCCCCAGAGAATGAATCCTACTGACTTTGACTCTTCTTTCTGGATATTAAACTAGAAAGTCATAAAATGCTTACTTGCAAAGGTAAGGAAAGCAAACAGAGTCATATGAAGTAGGTCATCTGTTGTACAGTAGGTGTTTAACAATATTGACAAAGAGGGAAGCAGTGGGGCAGTTTTTTCTGGCCTTTTTACTCGCTGCCAGCCAGATCATCTTAACTTAACCCGTGAGACACAAGACAGATGGATGTGAATGTTGATATTAAAGCCCACAGTTTATGTGATGATTGTTGTTCCTTCCTTATATAAAGTCTAAAAAGAGGGACACAACCAGATAACATGATCAGCCATGATTTTCCCCCAGCAGCATATCTGTGTCCCAATTTGTTTAGACTTCTGTTCGGGAGTGATAAAAAAGCGAATCAAGTTTTTCCAACAGAACTCTCTTGAGGTCTCTGAGTTGGTGGAGGACGACTGTGTTTCCCAGGCATTCAGTTATTTTAATGTCCAACACTTTTTTTCCCATTGAATGAGCAAGTTGAAATCTTATTTTACTCATGGAATTACATTGTGGGGTGACCAATACCACAAAAGTTGTCTTCCACCCAGTAACTAATATTTCAAGGGCCAGAATCACCAAAATCAATACCAATACTGTTGCTTCTTACTACTATCATGTAGGAGAGAACCATGTCATCCTTGCTTCCCCGTGCATTGTAGGAAAAGTATAGTTGAGTCAGTCTTCCTATCAGTCCTAGATTATGGTGATATAATCTACAGACATGCTTCTGCTTCCACTCTCAAATCCCTAGACTCAGTTTATCGTATTCTGCTCTCTGAGTCATTACCAGAGACCCTTATAACACTCACCATTGCATTCTGTAAAACGCAGTTTCATCCATAAATCCCTTATTGGACATTCATCACCTGATATAACACCACTGCTGGTCCCAGACTGGCTCCACTAACTTAGATTTTGTGCAACAAACACATGGAGTTATCTACAACATGCTCGTATTGATACTTAAAACAGTAGTACAGTACAATTAATAGTCTTGATATTTTAGGTATCGATCCACCCATCCTTGTAGGTTACTGCTTTTAGGATTACATATGTGTATGTGTGACTTAAACTTAATGTTTAACTCTTCAAGCTGTCTGTCCTTGACAGCTGACGCTCTGGCTGCTCAACCCAGCCTGCAGGCTGTGGCAACATGCAGATGAGTCAGCCTGTTTATTCACTCTCAGCTGTGGTGTGATGTCATTTGCGTGAACATGGCTGCCTCTGAGCTTCCTGGAAACTGAACACAGACCTTGAATTGTGGTTGAATCTCATGGTTGTTCCCACTTATATTCACAGAGTTGACATTCCACCACCCTTCTCTAAGATAAGTGCTATAAGTGCAATAGGTGTGTGTGTGTTTTTCAGTGGTGTGCAGTCTGTGCCCTGCCCTGGAAACTGTTAACTGCTTTATTGCCATTTTACATCATATCACTAACATACAGTTCAGGGCTTTAATAAATATATTTGAAAATAATCAGTTTCGATAACTGCACAGCTGTCCAAAAGAAGCCATGTCATGGCGCCGCCTTGGATTCTGGGAAATAATGATGGGCATTTGTAGCGATGCTAACAGCACAGCTTCAGGGATAGCAATATTAGTCGGCCAGTTCACCAAACTGAAACAAATATAAATATCTAGTCTGCTTGATAGATTGGCACAAATTTTTGTTCAGAGATTCATCATGTCAGCAATGCAACCTGCAAAACTAAACACGTTCCCATCAGCCTCAGCTGTACTTTGTCTGTAGCGTTAATTAGCTATGCTAAAACACTAAAATGGTGAACATGGTCAACGTAGCACATTAGCATTGTCATTGTGAGCACTTTAGCATTTAGCTGCGTCAAACAGTGTCTAAGTTGACACCAGTAACAAACCAAATCTCCCTGCACCTCCACAAACAATAACTTTTGCTATCAGATCATCTCGGTCACTTCCTAATTTCTGTGATAGCCCACCCTCCCCACACTGCTGCTATAGTGGGCATCATGGTAATTGCTTCCATAAGGGAAGTCGGGGAATGTCTTGCGTATCTAACTTCCTGGCCTTTTCTGCTGTCCTTGGGGACCCTTGTACTCTGTGGAGGTCTGGGGATGGAGAGAAGGCGCCTACGAAGGAGCTCTACTGAGAATACAGAGCTGCACACATCATATGGCTACAAGCCTGATACATGTTGTTCACCTGGGAGTGAAAAATGAAGCTGGAGGCAGGGAGTGTGTTCAAGTGCCCTAATGACTCTACTGCGAACTGAACCAGATCCCAAATTGTGTAAAAAATCAGTCTTGCAAAGGAAAATGGAGGCTGTAATAACAGTGACATTACTCCTGAGATTGAATATCTTAACTTATTGTGTCTTATTTTCTTTCGTTTCTTGAGTCAATGGTGTGAACAGTTGAAGTGCTCGAGGCTCTGGCGCCTCGGCTCTCTCCATCTAATATTTCTGTGGATCGATGGAGCAAAATTGCTAAAGATCTACTCTCAAGTTTACACAGAGTTTTGTGTTGAGTTGCTGCTGAAGCACAAATTCTATTTGGGTGTTTACACAAACAGAAACACAGACTGATGTCATTGCCAAACCCATGTCTTAATGACTCCAGTTATCCAGATATTTCCCTTTCTCCAGGGTGCTATTGAGCTCTCATGGCAATTCACAGTATGCAGTGCATACCTCTGCTTTATCGCCCACATCTTTCACATGACTCTTTGCTGTATATTATTTAAGCGTGCGCAAATGGCAACTTCACATTCTCAAACCTGACTCTGTGTACGATGAAGTGTGTAATGCAGGCATATGTGTGCGCAGACCTCCCACTCATATTTGGTCTCCCCATCATGGCAAACATACGTCGGCCACCTTTAAATATTTTGACATCTGTAAGTGTTCTTGAGTTATTTTACCACTCTTAGCTAAGCCTCAAATGTGAAGGTATGTGTAAATGTATAAAGCCCTCGTGGCAATTCATCTTAAAGTGCATTAGTTGGTGAATTTGACTCATTCTCACCTTCTGAAGCCCTCTTACCAATAAAAGTACAAATACTTTTAAAAGGCAGTAGTCTCAATTTGTTAGATGTACTACCATTACACCCTTTGTAGTTTGATGTTTTAGTCTTTGTCTTTGTTTTGGCTTCAGGTCTAAACCTAAAGACTACCATATGAACATTATGTAAAATACTGGGTTATAAATATTAGGCTATGAGATTTTCATGGTATGATAAATGGTATTACATAATTACTCCTCTGGTTGAGCAAACACTTTAAGACAACATATTATGTCCTATATTTGTAAACTAATGTTGTAAAATTCAAGAGTACGATACGTATTAATTTTCATACTGTTGTATTGTTGCTGTTGTATTGATGGTAATCTGCAATCTCACCACTACATCCTACTAAATCTTACACACTGAACCTTTAAGGCAAATGCCAGTTTCGTTGAGAGATACAGTCCAATTGTCCTTCACTGGTTTATTATTATTATTATTCAGTAGAAATTGTTTATTTATTATTTAAAATAAAATTATTTTAAAGATGTATTCACCCTGCATTTTAAGTTGATTTGGTATGCAACACAAGAACAATCTTCTGTTCCAAATATTTTCATGCTGATATGAAAAAAATCAGGAGGACATGAAGTATGAAATGGTTAGCGGTTTTATTTACCACAAAACTTTGGGCAGTAAAGCCTCAAGAAATGTTGTTGAATGCAGATGATTCAGATGATTATTACCACAAAGTCTGCACACCCTTTTAAAATGTATCTTTTGGTTCAAAATGTGTTCACCACTTCAGTTCACTCTCGGACTTGTACAGAGTGAGTGTCCAGCCTCTCCAGCTGCCTCTCCCTAAAGCTTCATATTATCTAATGACTGTTTCCTCTGAGGCAGCCTCTCTGTCTGCTTGTTGTGAATGCATGCTGCACGGTTGAGAGCTTGTGTATGTTTGCTTTGTGCCCAGACTGCTTCATTGGGTAAATCCTATGTATATATTAAAGAGATTAGCGTTTTGTAAATTAAAGAACGGCTGAATTGAACTCTATCACTGAACAAATGTGCGTTTCTGAAGTTTGCGACACATGTAATTACGTTTAAGCTGAAAAACCACAAACACGTGTTGAAGTAAATTGTTTAGTCAAGCATGTACTCTGAGTGCTTGTTAGTTTACCCAGCTGTGAGTTTACATGGTTAGCATCCTATCATTTTGGCTCTGCCTGGATGTTTAGAAGCTCTACTTCAAAACATGACAGTTGAACATGAGATATCTGACATCCGAATTTAGGACACAAATATGCAAAATGCAAATACATAGCCGCTCCTGCAGGTAGTAATATAAATAGTTTGTGAAGCCCCTTTTTAAATAGTATTAAACAAGTAATAAAACTACTTTAAATGTCAATAATGAAACTAGTAGAAGCACCAGGCATGCATTCAAAATAAGCTGCATACAAACAGACAGAAAGTAGCATGAAAACAAAGTGCATGCTGTCTCAGTTTGGATATATACGAGGGATGGACTTTTTTGAAGGACTTTGTGAGATGCGCGCTCAGTAAGAGAAATTTGAGGAGGCTATCAATCTCAAGTGTATTTATTCCTACTGCAGAAGTCCTTTTAAACTCATTTAAACTCATTTTTTATTGGACACAAATACATAGCATATACAATAAGAACACATAGGAGGAGATACTTATGCAGTTACACATGAAACATGAAATAATTCTTCCTCCTTTTCATGATACCTAAACTTGAGCTAAATGTAGCATTGGCCGAATAGTCTTAGTATCAAGTGTACAACAATAAGAAAAAAAGTTCAGCTAAAAAAAGAGGAAATGAGGCAACTAGAGTTGTGGCATTGCCTGTATTAATAGTGATAATCTTTCAGTAAACCTGTCTGTTTTCAGCTGTAATCTCTCTGTGATTTTGTCTATGATAAAGACATTTCTTACCGCTCTCTTCTCTCTTCATTCTGTTAGTTGTGGGGTTGTGGCTTCAACCAGGAAGCTGTATGTGTTTTCTTTGCTATTGAAAGCAGAATTCTCAGTAAACAAGTCAAGTCAAGTCCCTGTCTGACAGTATCAGGAGGTAAATAGCCAGTATATAAAGTGCTAGATATAAAGTTAATTTCCTTTTGAGTATTGTTCCAGAAATCTAAGATCAGTAATCCCAAAATATATGTGTAAAGTCTCCCACCAACACACAAACATGGTTCAGAAGTATTACTGTATTTTGATATTTTGAGGTAATAGATGTGTGTTAAAATACCAATCAAATTCCCTCCTTAACATTTGTTATTATAATATTTGCTTCCAATTCCTATTTTTCTTTGACATCCATATTGTTATTAAGTTATTGTTATTGTATTGTAATGTTTTATACATATTTGATATAACTCATTTTCTTTGTCTCTTCCTCTGTAAATCACATTAATCATTCCTCTAGTTTGGATGGTGCTTTACAGATATTCTCCCACTCCTCATGTGTCTGAAGGTGATGTCTTAGTTGTAGAAATTTAGAAAAGTCATGGGCTGGTAGATTTGATTCTTGTGTTAGTTGTTCGAATGACTTCAAGGTGCAATATATATTCATGTATAATTGTCATAATCTGCATCCATCATAGATGGCAGAAAATCTGGGTTTGTTGCAATTTTTGTGGCTCTACAAATGAAGTTTGACAGTTTTAATTTGTTTCATACCACTGACCATATTTTCATTGTTCCCCTGATCCAGTCGTTGCCAATATTTAATCTCTTTAGCGTGAACAGACCTAAAAATGGATGACTCCAGAGTGAGTCACAAATGCAAACTTTTAAAGTCATTTTTTAGCCTTTCTAAAACAAGCTGGACACAGTGCATTTATTGATTTTGTATGGTTGTGTGAGCCAACATCCTCTGCCATATTCTGCCAAATAGTTTAAATATTTTCGCTCAGGAAGCTGCCAGAGGTTTTCTTTTGTTTATCCGGTGATTTGAGCTTATCTGCCGTTGTATTGGCTGTAAGTTTGTGATGACTAACATTGTTCATACCTGAGTGTCTCATATCTCTGTTCCTCTCTCTCTTTCTTTCTCTCTCTGTTCTCCAGTTGAAAAGTGGTACAAACGCCATCTGACCTACCAGATAGTGAACTGGCCTCGCCACCTGTCTCTGGGCTCCGTGCGGCTTGCAGTGCGCACTGCCTTCCAGCTGTGGAGCAACGTGTCGGGCCTGGTGTTCCAGGAGGCCCCTGAAGGTCCCGCAGACATCCGACTGGCCTTTTATGAGGGAGACCACAACGACGGGGCTGGCAATGCCTTTGACGGGCCAGGTTAAGGACAGCCACATGTTGATTCAAATCGCAGGGGTTTTCAAAGTCTGTGACAGCGGGCCTTCCCTCAGACAGAGCTTGGAAAAAGTCACCCCTCTTTAGTTTACTTACTTAGTTTTGATTCTTAGATGCCTGTGGGATCATGATTATATTATTTGATCCCATCAACACTCAACAATTGAGCCAAAATAGCCTAATATTGCTGTTTGACATAACTTCAGACTTCACCAAATACATCATAAAGGTCTGTCCAAAGCCATTTATTAGTTTAAGACTAACTACCACAAATCATACACATTTAGGCTATTGTATATGATCTCTTTTTTATAACTCGTAATATTTTTCTTTTCGATTCAATGAGACTGAAACAGTTTGGAGCCCCTTAGGGGAGGTCTGCTTCCCACTTTGAAAACCTCTGACCTATCTGTGTTTTCATTTTGAACACTGAAGTTGTCTTAATTAGTGCGTGTGTGTTACGTTCTCGTGTATGTAATTTGTTCTCAGGTCTGTCTTACAAAAGACGTCTTGATCCAAACATCCTGAATAAATAAAGCTTAACAAGTCCCACTGTTTATTCGTCCACAGTAACTGGATTACTGTGGCTAAACCAGATTAAGACAGTAGTTTGATTACACTTTCTGCACTAGGATGGATTACGCAATAACAAGAGTTTACATGGTAACTAATCAGGTTAGCGTATGAAAAGAAGTGTATTAGTGCCACAAGTGGAGACAATCCATGGTTTTTGGTCACAGTGTTTTACATGAGACATGAAAAGGCGAAAAGACAGGTTATACAATAAATACAAGGCAATACAAAGAGACACATACACAGGGTTGAATAGGAACTTAAATTAAGCTAAAATAGAATGAAAAATATAGTGTATATATATATAGGCCTCTTGTGAGGGTCCTGACCTCCAGGTTGGGAGTTATAGTTGCAGCTAATCAACTGATTTCATTGATGAATTTGACTGTAGACTATAAACCGTAAACTTAAAGTTTGCAGGTCAAACTTCTCAACACAGGAATCTGAAAACAGCCCCCACTTTATAACTTTTAATCAGATTTGACTGTTGAACTGTAAAATGACTCTGACTGTTTCCCTCCTCTCTGACCTTCAGGAGGAACTCTGGCTCACGCCTTCCTGCCTCGCCGTGGGGAGGCCCATTTCGACAGGGCGGAGAGGTGGACACTAAACGGACACAAGGGACACAACCTGTTCATGGTGACCGCACACGAGATCGGACACACACTGGGACTGGAGCACTCCCCAGTCCGTCATGCCCTAATGTCGCCGTACTACAGGAAACTGGGCCGCAGCCTGGTGCTGAGCTGGGACGACATCATCGCAGTGCAGCAGCTGTACGGTGAGATGATGGTGCCTTTTATGCAGATCCTGTACATGTGTCTCTTCCAGATTCAAACTACTGAAGGGACATGTTTTCTTTGTGAAATGGAAAGTGTGTGGTCCCCAGGTCAGGAGGAGTGTTAAACGTAGCACCTTCCCTGGACACACGGAGGCATTTTTACTACTTGTTCCTCAGATTTAAAGTCTGGAGGGTTGAGGGAAAAAAAGCTAGTGGACAGATGACAAATGTCTCACTGTCTGGCCTCGGGACAGCTGAGTTAAAGCTGGTGAAATTAGGTTGTAGTTTAGAAAGAACTATTAATGGATAGACATAGAACCAATTACATGAATTACTGACTTGTTATGAAGCCAGACTGTCTTTGAGGAAACACAGAAGGGGAGTCATTTTTGCTCTGTTGCCCATTAAAGCGAGAGTCCTGACACTGAGCTGTGAAAAGAGTAGAGAGACAGCCCTGAAGGCCACCAGCTGCAGACACAGAATGAGAGTGAGTAGAACGGCAAAGCCTGTCGAGGGTTCCCACAGTTCATAGATAGATAGATAGATAGATAGATAGATAGATAGATAGATAGATAGATAGATACTTTATTGATTCCGAAGGAAATTCAAGGCCTAAAATAGTCTTTAAAATGAGTTGCGTTGGATCCAGAAAGTTGTCTTCCTAGTAGTGTCTTCCTGGATGTTTCTGGCCTAATGAAACAAAGTCCACAGCTATGAATGTAAGTCCATGACAGCATTGTTTGTGAAGGAGAAAGTCTTGTTTTCTAGGACAAAAAGAGAAAGGACAGTCACTTTGTGTTGTACAAAGAGCTGAAACATCATCCTCTCTTTGTGTTTTTAGTCGAGTTTGCCATGCACATCATGAGGAAGTCTGTTCTATTAGTTTCACTTCTGTGGCCTCTTAGCTGCTGGGAGAAGTAGATCTAGTGTGAGGGCAGCAGAGGTGATGTAAACGTCGAAATAACACAGACTGAGTGAGTTCATCAGCTGCAGGTGGCCTGGTTTCTTACTTTACACTCAGTAGCCTGTGAGTGTATTGTTATTATCCAGCCTCTCGCTGCTCCACACGATGTTTACGTGAGACTTTTGTTGTGATGGATTGCATGGTGTGGGAGCGTTACGTACGTCTTTGTGTATGACAAATGTAATAGTTTCTGTTTACCGTGAGTGTGTTGACCCTCCCGGCATGTGTAAGGCAGGTTTCCACATGTGCTGAGTTCTCTTATTGCTTGTGCGTTTTTCTTTCTGCTGCCACGATAATGATTTCCCTGCAGAGGTTGCACAAGAACACGTGTTTCTAACTTGTCTGCACCAAAAGTAGCTCCTGCAACGACTTGACCTCCCTTTGTGATGATATGGTACTCAAGATGCAAAAGTACTTTCCCTGCTTTGAGGTGTAAAACAGCTGCAAGGGAAGACACAACAGTCTGCAGGAATGTTTGCGTGGCTGCAGGAAAGTCTCACACTTATTTTGATAGTTCAACTCTAAACTTGATATTCAGCTCAACAGAAGCTTGCAGGCAGGCCGCGTCCACATGTCTCCTTTTCTGTTTAATATCTGAGGAGTCCCATCTGCTCTTCCTCTGGAGATATTCTGGCCTCTGCTTCGTAAAATGGTATTTGCCAGCCTTTTCTCCTCCCTTATACATTCTGGATTTGAACTGACCACCACTGCTGCCTCAGCCAAGCCACCGCTCAGACACACATTTTCATTTTCAGCTCAGTTACACTCGGTAACCACAGCACTTAAAGCCACTTGTTTGCTTAAAGAAAGAAAAGTCAGCTCACTCTGTGAACTCTTTATTGCTTCACAAAAAGTTATTAAGGATTCTTAAGTTGCCGCTCAGGTGGAGTTTCTCAAGTCCTCTTATCTACCTGATTCCCACCCCGTGGCAGTAATTTCTGCAGACTGCAGCTGCTCCCATGTAAATGTCAAGCAGCTCCAGAGACAGACATGGATGACAACCGCAACTGACAGGACTGCCGGTGCTGGGAAAATGTTACATCTGCTTTAAGATATGAGCTTTAGGCAGTTTGTGTGTGTGTGTGTGTGTGTGTGTGTGTGTGTGTGTGTGTGTGTGTGTGTGTGTGTGTGTGTGTGTAAACCATTCCTGGTGTTGGCATCGTGAGCTGATAGGGAGCAGAGGTTAGACAGCCTGAATACGTCAGTCTCCAGAGCTCCTGACTTCCACTGATTGCAGAAAACCCTCATGGCATGTTACACGCATGTGGTGATTCTGACTTTTAAGACAATGTGCTGTATGTATGTACAGTATGTATGATGAACAGCAGCAGGAAATATTTAGATCCTTTAGTTGAGTAAAAGTAATACCACAATATAAAAAATACTTGATTACAAGTAAAAGTCCTGCATTGCAAATGTTAAAAATAAAAGTATGTAAGTATTATTAGAAAAACATCATAACGTGGCTCCACTGAGTGTTATTGTAGTTTTAATGTTGTAGTTTGGTAGTCTGTTAGTTTAACAGTGCAATATTTCCCACTGAAATGTATAAAGTGGCAGAAGATACTGCTTTTAAGTGTACCCTATAGTGAACGTAATCTCAATGCTTTACTTTGCTGTCAGACAGCTCATTTGTTTGACACTACATTGTCTCAACTGTAGAACCACTGTAATTAAATTCAGTTAAATTCAATTTTATTTATATAGTGCCAAATCATAACAGAAGCTATCTTATAACACTTTCTATATAAAGCAGGTCTAGACTGTACTATACTTTACTACTTTATAATATTACTCAATTCCACCATGAGCAACCACTTATAAGTATAAAGTCTAGTACATTTATATAAAGTATATTTCCTAAAAATGATGAACTATTGCTTTAATTATAAGGAAACTTTTCCCTTTTGAGCACACACAGAGTGCATTTTTATTCTAAAAGTACTGATCCCACCAGTCAGACACGGTGCACTGTAGGTTTTGAATAATGTACAACAGACTTATCTTAGTTTACGTTTCCTTGAGCTGTGTTAGAAAACAGATTTTTGTTTAAGTGTCCATATTCCCAGTTAGTTTGTATATCAGCCTCTCATAAGAGGCTGCCTCTGACAGGGCTGTGTGCCATTCAGAGTAGGTAGGGTTGTTCCTCCCATCCAGTGCCTCAATATGACCCTCCCTTTACTTGAGTATTTACTTACTTGTACTTTTACTCCACTAAATTAGACTGAATTTATCCCACAGCTACAGTTATTAGTTACTTTGCAGATTCAGCTTTTAGCCACAAAACATGCGACCGCCCAATAAAATATGATTAATTTTCAAACCAGATATGAAGTTGTTCAAATGAGCTCCGTCAGCTCGATCAGCTGTAACATACTGTGAGTAGAAGTAAAATATCTGGATAGTTTTTCCACCACTGATGAAT
Organism: Miichthys miiuy; assembly: GCA_036365135.1. Lineage (NCBI taxonomy): Eukaryota > Metazoa > Chordata > Actinopteri > Sciaenidae > Miichthys > Miichthys miiuy. The sequence goes on along the minus strand of CM071607.1, from coordinate 16,214,275 downwards.
GTAAACACAGTGAAGTCAGACATCCAGCTCTAATCTTACAACACTGCTCTCTGTCTCACACACACACACACACACCGTGTCTGTGGTGTGTGTATATCTTTTTTTCCTGCTGTCTTCCTCCTGTTCTTGGGTGTGCTGATTTTATCCATCTCCTACACAAATGTTTGTTCAGCTCCCTGCAAACGAAATGGTTGTAATCGCTTTTAAAGCACCCCCGTTTACTCTTCATGCTTCGGTGTGTTGTGCTTTTCTTTTAGTTCAGCTTTAATTCTTATTTTATTCTTTTGATTTTTAGGTGCCAGGAGAAGAAAAAAAACGAGATGGTGGCCTTTTTTATAGTGGTAGAAATTCAATAAGTTTGTTCCAGTGTGTACTCCAGTATTTATTTGTTTGTTTCCTGTGCAGTATAATATCATCCAACAGTATACATCAACTCAGCCACATCCTGTAAGGACAATTTAAATGTTAACATTATCCAAGTCCTGTTTTAGGAGAAGCTGTCACTGTTTGTCTTTCCATTTATTCCCATGCTGTCCAAAATACTTAAATTGCTCCTGGTATGCGTGAGAAGTTAAACTGATCCGTGCTCAGCGACTGTAGGTCTTAAATAATCACCTCTACATGCTTCGTGGGAAAGTTAAGCCGGATATACAGCCACCAACACAAAGTGATTCATCTTCTTTCGTGGCCTCGTCTGCAGCCTTTTAGTTCATTGTGTTTTGTTGCTTTGTTTTGTTGCCCTCAGGTAAACCATCAGGTGATCGCCCTGTGAGGCTGCCAGGCCAGGTTTTGCATGCTGCGCTGCAGGAGTGGGAGTTCAGAGAGCTTCACAACGGGCATGAGACCAAAGGGCAGCCTCTCTACTGCCAGGGTGTGTTTGATGCCATCACGATGGGTGAGGTCCAAATAAAGTATTATTAGAAAACAACATTCAATCACATCCTTCATGACTGTGGTTACTGGTGTGGCTTCAAAAAAACAAACAAAAAAATACAATAAAATCCTGCAGAAAACAGAAGAAAATCTTGATATTGTATTTATCTTTTTAGATTTTCCTGAAGCTATAAACAATATTTCACAGATGAAGACCACAGGATGCACTTGAAAGCTCTGGAAAAAGCTACTAAACTGACATTTAGACTACCCATGTTGAACTACTATTTCTATCTTTAATTGTACATATATATTTGTTTTTCTTTTCCTTTTTTGTGTATTCAGACCAGAATAAGACGGTGCTGGTGTTTCGGGGGAGCGTGTACTGGACTGTATCGGTCGAAGGTGCTGTGAGCGGCCCGCTGCCTCTCCGTCAGCGCTGGTCTGACCTCCCACCGGCCATCGAGGCTGCTGCCTTCTCCCCGCTGGACTCCAAGTGGTATTTTTTCAAAGGTGCTGCTTCACTGAACTCATTAATGTGACTCACGCTTCCTTTTAAAGACATTCCCTCAATGATTGCCTTCACTTCACACGTCTGTTAAAGGGCCCAAAATAAATTCAGTTGTGCCTATTTAAAGACTATACTGCAATGGCGCCTCAGCTGTAGTTTTTAAAGTAGCTTCACCTGTGTGCTAAAGGCTGATAACTTCTTTGAAGTTACTGCCAGCTTCACTGATAAATGCCAGGAGCCTCACAGTGTTATCTAGATTTTACAGCTTTATGCAAAATACAGACGCTCTCCAACAGCTTTACTGATACTCCATAAATCATCTCCATCTTTTTACTGTCTTTTGTTGTCTGACAAAGACTCACTGTTGCTCTCATAAGAATCAGGTTGCATTTCCTGAAGACACTGAACCCCGAAACTTTTATTTACTGTCTTTTGAAAGGGTTATACTTAGTTTTAAAGGAGCAGAGCTTATTGCATTTGAGTATTTTGATAAATATCTTTCATCTTTTAAAGAGCAGGTGCCCTATTGACTTTGACCTGTTGACCTACTGGATGAATTTGTGGAGCTGCTATGATGATCAAATATAATATATAATATCAAAATAACTTCTTTTCTCCTCGTCTCGTGACTTGCAGGGAAACGTATGTGGCGCTACACTGGCAGCGTGCTGGATCCTGGCTTCCCCAGGCAGATCAGTGAGTTGGGGCTGCCTCGCCACCCTGACTGTGCCTTCTATTACGCTCCTCTGGGTCACATGGTCGTCTTCAAGGGCTCCCGCTACTCTGTGCTTAACCTAAAAACCCTGTGCCAAGAGCCCTACTACCCTCGCAGGCTGACAGACTGGACTGGCGTGCCACAGGGGACCAATGGGGCGCTGACCCGCCCAGACGGACGCCTCTACCTGTTCAGAGAACAGCGGTTCTGGAGATTTGACCCGGTCAAGGTGCGAGTCACCAAAGAGGGCCTGTGGGCCAAAGATCTGAGCTGGACTGGTTGCAGCAACGCTCCTGAGAGCAACAACCTCCTTTGACCAGCAGAGGGAGCTGTAAGCTTAGATAAAGTGCAATTTGTTGGTGTTTCCTGTAACATAAAGGCGCTCAGCCTGAACCCACAGAGTTTATATGTTACAGACCGAGCCTAGCTCTGCAAACTCATGCCATGAAGGGATTCAACATAAATAAAGCCACTTGGTTTATACATTAAAGCACATTTAGTATGTATATTGCAGAGCAATGGATATTACTGTATATGGATGTGCAATTATAGCCTCACTAGTACTGTTTAGATAGTGTTGAGACCATCTTCTTCTCTCTTGTAGTATTTGCACACTGACAGAGAAACTAAAGTGTTTTTATCATTTCTTCTGAAATGTCACTAACGTATTGTATAAGTAATGTTACTTACCTTCGCCTGTGATTATCTGTTCCCTCCATATTTTCTACCTAATCTTCCAGGGTGTCCGGCATTGTAAGAAATCACATTTCGCTGTGTATCATGATGGCAGATGAATGGTGGATTATCACAAAGCTGACAGCTGTGTCAACAGTGTGATGCATTTTGAGAAATGGTTGCAGATTAACAATGATTCCGGGGGGAAAACCTCCGGCGTTCACCTCTGACCTTTTCATCCAACCATCTCACTCGGCATGTGATTTTTTTTTCCAGCGCTGCAGGCGGAGCAGTGGTCTGTCAGTGCATATGTCGATCATTGATTACTCAGCTCACTACACGGTAGACTTGTCTTACAGCTAACTCATTTTGAATCACATTGATATTAAACTTGATGTCAGGACACACACACACACACAGTAACAGAAAGCTGTTTTATTCATGTGTCTTTTAATACTACACCTTCAGACATTTCTCTGAATCACTGAACATGTTGGACACTGAGCTGACGTCTGCTTCTTTCCAGTAACACCCATTATTAGTAAACAGTTAAACATATTCACACCTACGAGCTGCCCTGCACTGTCACATGAGCAACTTATAGTATTACATATTCTATGCATTTGATCAAACACTGGCCATAAAGCACAAGTGAATACCAGTTAGTGGGGTAAACTTAGAAGGTCCTTCATGATGAGCACTGTGCAAAAATGTTGTGGATGTGACGACCATCTGTTGGAATACACGATGTATCGGCTAAGTTTTCACTTAAGTTAATCTGTCTGCTGATCCTCAGCTTACTGTGGCCTTACAGTAATTAACATTTGTGAGATCTCAGGGGCTCTGGACACATTTGGGCTGTTTCAGACACCTCACATACTGATGGTTAGATTAATATTAAGACATATATATTACACACATCATTTTCAGTCCAAATGCAGTCTCTTTGAGTTTAGAAAATCTTGTTCTCTGATGAAAATAATGTCATCAAATTTGACCAGATCTAGTCCACAATACATTTTAACACACATGCTAGAGCAAGAATCATCTGAAGTGCATTTAAACAAATGTAATCAAAAGCCACTAAGGCTACACGTTCTACTGGTTTCAGGACTGACAGTGCTGCACTGTGGAGAGCAATCAGACTAAATCAGATTTCTAATAACGATCAACAAAGACATCAAAGAGCGACTTCACGCTGAGATCATCTTCATCTGTTTCAAAGGCAATCAAAGAATAAGACATTACTTGCCCGGCTGAGGAGTTGTACAGAAACCTAGAGTGGCATTAGTACCCTGACAGTTAACATTTAACACAGAGACATGTTTTGCTGTTCACAGGGCTACATTTTAGCACAATAGCTGCACAAATCATTAGTTGGATCTAAATATAAAAGTGATTTAGATGTTCAACAATATTATTATTACCTGCAGTCTTCAAATATCACTCACTTTGTACCAGTCCACTGGGAGGTCTGTTAGAGTTTGATAATTACTCTATGTTGTGGAAATTAATGGGACAAGTCAAACTGAGCGGAAAGTGTCACCTGCAGCTGAACTTTGGGTTTTTTTTCTGTCCCGCATGACTTCAGATCTTCTTTAAAGGGATTCTTATCTTGTCCAACCTCTTTTATGTTTTTAATTGCACTGCGATTATTATCACAGCATGTGGCGAAGTGGCAGGAATTTAGATGAAGAACTCATCGACATGCTCTTCATTGTTTGTGCACGCTGACAGCAGCTCAGCAGTAGTCCTGTTCTCCACCACGGGCCCTCTGGAGGGGCTTTGTCCTGCTCCCACAGTCCTGCTGTCGCAGCCCTTTCTGGCTGCATCTGTACAACCAGCGGAGCCCCACGTCCTGGAAGGGCCCTGAGGGTGCATGTGTGTCCGTGGCAGACATTCAATCAGCTCCTTGGCCAGACTCTCGGCAGCTGAAGCCCCGACAGCTGCAGGTCTCTCAGAGCGGAGATTCATCAAAAGATCCATTGAGGAGGAGCGAGCAATTGTTTTGACTGCTGCGTCAGAGTGAAGTGAGACGGGGACTCCTGTATCCACGTTGGTCTCTGCCTCCTCCTCATCCTCTTCCAGAAGGAGATGGGAGAGAGAACGGGTGATGGATGGGCGCAGAGGAGAGTCAGGATGATTGGTGGTTGAGAGCGGTGCAGGGCTGCTGCGCTGGGATGAATAACAGGAGCTGCCTGGAGGGGTGCTGCAGCAGCTTCCTGACCCCAGGCTCTCTGCTCCACCACTTCCTCCATGAAGCTTCTCTAGGACAGGGTCACTACGCGGTCTGTGGCCTGCTGACAACCAATGACATATCAAGCAGAGTCACAAAAACGGCCAATTAGAAGCCTTTGCTGTTGTATTATACTCAAATGACATTGAACATGGCGCATAGTGGTAAACTTAACATAATCTTTGGGTCATATAATTTTCTGATGATGATTCAGGGTAAAACTGATATTTTTTTTATTTCTTATAATAATTATGATAAGTGATTAAATGCCAAAGTTATTGCATGGACATCTTTTAAAAGGTGTGTAGTGGATTTAGTGGCATCTAGTGGTGAAATTGTAGATTGCAAACAACTGAAAACAGCTCGCCTCACCCTCCCCGTCTCAGGGGTAGAAAAAACTATTTTGGGCAAACTAGAGGCAGCGTATGATTTGTTCATTCTATGCAGGTGCAACATGGCAGACTACATGGAAGAGGACCCACACCCTGTGTAAATATAAAAGGCTCATTCTAAGGTATCAAAATACAATGATTTTCAGGTAATTATACACTAATGAAAATGTTCGTATGAATAATCTATTCCATTTGTGTCAATAAATTCCCCTAAATCTGACACCGGAGCTTGAATGACTTTCAAAATAAAACTATGAAAAAAATAAGTTCACAGATGGCATTGTGGCTTACAAAATGAAACACTACTGTTGTGCTAGACTGTAGTGTTGGACAGTCAGTGACTCCACAGGAAACATTTAAGGCTTCACACTTACTTGACAAACTTTCCATATCTCTGATTCATTATTACAATAAATCCCCCACATTAAAACGGTCATTTAATACAGAGGAACTGTTGCAGTGTGGAAAATTAAAAATAGTCTTGTCATGAGTTGAGTCAGATCATTCTTATTACCTCAGAGCTCTCCTAATTTAAGACCTTTCTAACTGCCTCTTCCCTCGAGCTCCTTCGTGAATTTGTGGAAAACTAATACATGCAGCAGATTTAACACGTACAGCTGAATATAGCATCTTAAACTATGGTTTTTACTTACCCTGCCTGTGTGTTTGCCAGGGTAGTGGTGTCGTGAGGCTGCATGGTGACAGGCTGTGGCCCTGTCCTGAGCTCCTGAGCTGCATTCCTCGAGGGGACACGCTGGGGCATGTCAGGGGGAAAGCACAGGTCAGAGGTCGCTGAGGTTGAGCTGGGGTTTTCACCTGCAGCACAGAAGGACAGGACGACAGGGATTATGATGTACAACAGGACTACAGAGATTTAAGAAGGTTAAGTAACTTTGACAGAATTAACATACACGCATCCAACATATGGCTATTGTGACAGCTGAAACTGATTATTCTGTGCTGCCAACAGTTCTGACTCTGCCCTTATGGTTTCAACAAAACAACCTGTTTGACTTTGTTACACTGTATTTGATCAGGTCTGATGTGACACTGGCACTAATTAACAACAGCTATCACACATAAGTTTCCCCACCCGACTTGCTCCTAATTATTTGGTACATAATTGTATTTGGATACATCTAATCTAAAATGATCTAAAATAATACTGTACATGATGTTGTCTGTCTTTTACATTTTTAGATCTTTATTTAATTATTCTGAAATAATTGTGAACAGAAGAAAATCCTCTTCTTGATGTATTCAAGGTTAAATCATCATCAGAGAAGTGAGTTTGCTTTGGAGGGAAAGCAGCAGAAATTAAAGAATGCTGTCATTCAGTTTTATGTCTGTTTTAAATTGTGTTTGACAAACTGCAGCTACACGGAGAACAAAATCTCCCATAAACAACATTTTAGCAGGACAATGAACAAAGATCCTGCCCTTCAGACTCCATACTGACTGCATGTTGTGAGATGATTACAGAGTAAACCTTCCTACAGACTGCTGTGTGTTTACAGTTAATGTAGGGCTGCTTCAGACTGACGCAACCACTGATGTATGACAAACCTCATGATCTGACTGGACATAAATCAACGGGAAGCTTTTTCTCCGTTCTATCTAACATGCGAGTGTGGGACAGACTAAAAGACTAAAAACACACATCAGTAATTAAGCTGCATGTAAAGCATACAATTAAACAGGAACTGAACAATCATGTGTATGACGTTAGGCATCAGGCAACATGAAACATATCTGACAGGATATAATGAGGTGTATTTTAAAGGTGCACTTACCTGGAAGAGAACCTTGTTGCCATCCAGGTCTTCTGTCTGCCAGCGTGTAGTGCTGATGGGGGTACAGGGGTTGGGCAACAGAGGGACCAGTTGGCCGATTTCTTCCACACTGAACTGCAGCACGGCAGAGTTACATGGCTCCACCCGAACCCCTGGTGACAACTGTTTTAAAGCCAGCTGCAGGCACAGGCCGGGCTCTACGTGGGAAGGTGAAGAAGTGAGAGGAACAGATAGCAGAGCAGAAAAGAGAGGAAGGGAACGTGTTGAGGAAAATTAAATTATGGTTTTAAGGAAGTAAACATAAGTGAAAGAGAAGAGAGAAAACAACTAATATATTTAATATTACAGATGATTTCATGTTAACATAATGTCACTAGATGCAAAGATATTCTGTAGAGTAGGTGGTGCATTGGAAACAAGTGTTTTTTTAATCACTTCACTGCCTATTTGTTTTCTTCTTTTTATGAGAAAAACAAAGTAGAATATATACATAGAGATTTAGACATTTAGAATATATATATCACAAACACTCGTACCAGTGTGGAGAGTGAACCAGCAGAAGCCTGTCTTTTGCTCCTCTGCCTGTCGCTGCAGCACTGTCTCATAGAGTCGCACTGCATCCTCATAGTTGTCATATCCACTATACAGTGTCACACGTAGTATTTCTCCTCCACAGTGCACTGGTCGCACCCCCCACACGGGCATCCCCGCCCCCAAACTATAGAAGTCTCTGCTGGGCAGGAGGTAGGGCCGCATCAGGGCATTGGCTGGGGAGCTGCTGGAGGTGATGTGGATTCCTCCAGTTCGTCTCCCACAGCTCTCGGTGTGGTGGTACTGCCAAGGTGGACGTTGAAAGAAGTCCAGCACTTTGAGGATTCGCTCCTCTCCGTATGCCTCATGGAGGAAGAATGTGATGGCCAGAGAAGGGTAGCCTGAAACGTTTTTTGGCAAAGATTTACTCCCAATCAAATTAAATAAAAACAGATGCATTTCTAACAAGGGAAGCTCTTCTGGGATGGCTTGTTTACATCATGCACCGAATAAATGTAATATTCAGTTAAGATGGCATAAAAAGGAATGTTAAAATGGTTTGAATTTCTGTAAACATGTCTTGCTCTCACATATGGAAATTATTATAAAAACACACATACTGAAAATGAAATGAGGTTAAATGCACAGGAACAGCAGGGTTTGACCTGACTGTATAACAAAGTGTATGTAACATACTGTATTCAAATGCAAGACCACACAGTGAGGATAATTACCTGCCACAGGACAGAGGCGGGTATAACTTCTGAATGGGGAGGCCCTCTCAGACACGTGGAAGATGCGGAGGCTTGGGCAGAGCCAGCGGAGGAGGCGATCCAGGGTGTGCTGCAGCAGCAGTGAGTCTCCAGGGTTGGACAGCAGATGCAAATTCATTAGCAGGAGCTGCTGCTGCTGCTGCTGCCGCTGCTGCTGCCTGACTCGGCTGGTCATGAGCTCAACTAGGATCACACACACAGTCGCACTTCGTAGATATTTTACACATGCAAAAAAGAGGCAGCACATGTTTTCACAGTCCAGAACAAATGTCCAGATCAGAGTTTACACAGTTTTACACCATGCACCACCTCTAAAAATATCAGGCTCTCCAAGTATCACCATTAGGACGTTATAATAGAATAGCATGGCACTGTTCAGCTACATTCAGTTCAAGATTATTTATTGTTTAGTATTGTTGAATCCTGAACAACACTGGTTCAAGAAAAATGGTACTCCTGATGCAAACTTCTTGTCCACATATTTTCTGTTTGGAGCCACGATTGCAGAGTTTTTGAAGCATTAATTTGATCTCTGTTTACTATCTTGCCGTCACATTGTAGCTCGTGACTAAATTACACGAAATGCAAAACTTATTCGCATTCCAGCAATCTCATAGTTAAACGTTTTGTTTTCATTCTTAAAAAAATATTTCAGCGATTCCCCCAAGTACCACTACAGGGCGGTCACATACCACAGTTTGAGAACCAGTGGTTTAGATCACTGGTTCTCAAACTGTGGTCTGTGTACCACTGGTGGTACATGACCTCCTTGTGGTGGAATCTCTGAAATAATTTTTGAAAATGAAATGAATTCATTATTTCAACTATGCTGGAATATAGCTTAAAATATGTTTTTTTTTATTTCATGCAATATTTTGTTTTAATATCAGCCTCATATGTAGTCACAGTTCATACATGTAGCGCATAGCACACATACATTTATGATTAGTTACGAGCTAAAATGTGCAGCATGTGTTTCATGCTTCAGTGTGTTAGTTCAGTGCCAAAAGAGACCTCAGCGTGGGCTTGGAGACATCAAATTTTGAGTGTTAGGACTATAATCACACATTAGTGGCATGGAAGGAATGGGCATTTCCAAGGCAGGGAGAGCCTAACAATCAATCAGGATTTGGTGTTTTTTTTTTTTTAAACTTGACTCATGCTATCTTGATCGATCAGTTTTGACCTTTACCCTTACAAATTGCCTGTTCAACATCTGTATCCACGAGTGAAGGAATACTTACTGCCAGACGATGACATCCTGCTGCAGTCAGATCTGAGTGAGACACAAAATAAAAAGCACATGTGTGATTATTTCATGCACACTTCGCTGAGATCAGACCCGGGGCTGGAGGAGAGACAAAAATCTGTCTCCATCTTGTGGCGGTTGGTTTGGAACCCTGCCCCTTCATTTCGGTCACCATGACAACCCATTATCTGTTGTTAGCTAACATGAGCTTAAAAGCCCAATTTATGAGAAAAACACCATAAAGTGTATAAAAAAACAAACAAAACAAAAACCTGCAGTAGTGTCCTGAAAGGTTAAACCAACAGTTAAGTTGCTGGTTTTAAATGCCAGCCCCTTCACAATTTATCACAGTGAGCTAATATAATTTCCATTGTAGCTACGGCTAACAAGGCGAAGTTGTGGCTAGCGGAGCTAACGTTAGCCCCCGGAGCTAACGCTGAGACAACAGTTTGACTCACTCGGCAGTTTCAGCTCCGGAGTCCGCGTTTTCATCGTCGGCTCTCTTTAACACCGCCGCTCTTCGAAACATAGTCCGGTACACCTTTCACATCAGGTCGTGAGAATTTAAGCTGTGTTTGCAGCAGTCCGTAATGAGAGTGAAGAGCATCCTGTTTGATTTCTTTCCACAGCCTGCCCCACAAGAAAAATGGGACTCTTGCTGGGACGCTGACGTCACCAGGCAACCATACACCGTTATGTTAAAATATGGGCTCCGGATAATTTTAGCACCATGTAAGAAATAACTACAAATGACAGTGCTCCTCATTCAAGTAGAGACGAAATGCATGCTGCACAATAGTTAGGAAGTTAACTAAAGTCGTCTGGGCGAAAGGGAGCAGCAGAAGTTATGCTGCTTTAAATCTAAAGCCGCCTATAATAACATGGAGCAGATGGCATGCGTCTAACAATATGAGAGGACAAAGGAGACAGTCCAGACGGGCTGGACAGATTTAAAAGTGCAGGACATGTATGGAGGGCAGCCTCTAAACCTGAAAATTAAACACATTGTTTGTTAAGACCTTGTTAAGAGCATTAAGCTCACTAAACAGCTCTCTTTTTGAAGTGACAAGACCATACATAAAAGTCACTAAAAGTTACATCCAAAAATACTAAATATAGCCTAACATCATGCATGGGGACTCTAATGACATTGTAAAATAATCCTGCAAGTGTTGAAAATCCACATTATTGTGATGAAATCCTGTTTCTTTTCACAATAAGTCATTTTATTTAATTTTGATCCGAGTCTGTTTTTAATCCATAATGACATTTCTTCTCCACTGTAAGGGTTTATTTTATAATACCACTTTTCACCATTAAGTCTTTGTCTGTCTATCAAGACCAGCTGGGCAGATACTTTGGTCTGAATTAACTCACAGACCATTTAGTTTTGGAAATAAAAATAGCTGCTGTGAAACAAAAATGACCTGAAAACTAAACTGAAAAGAAACAGACAAAAGATTTCATCATAATAAGCTGAATTTTGAAACCATGTTGGGTTACGCAAAGGTCCAATGTGTAAGATTTAGGCATTGTAAGTTGTGTGGCCATTGCGGTTTTGTTCTATGTACTTGAAAAGGCAGGGTGGGACGTGACCGGTATTCAGTAATTTGCAATCTGAAACTTCAAAACTAGATGGCACTAAATCTTACACACTGGTCCTTTAACAGTTTCATCCTTATGTTACATGTTTTGTCTATATATTTGGTTAATTATTTCATAGTGTCTTCCTTTTTTATTTAATATTGAACATTTGGAGCTCCACTTTCTTTAAATTTACAATGCTTTGCTTTAGAAGGGTGTTGATTCAATTTGTAACATTTTAAAGGCTGCAGTTTGTGGTGCTTGTGTTGTTTCTAAAGTTTGACCTACTCGTTTTATACATCAAAATATTAGAAATGCCTCCCAGTGTCACACAATACAATTAAACAGCAACAGAAACCAAACTTAAATCTACAAACTAGATTTATATCTAAACTTCTCTAAAACTATTTCAACAAAACCTAACATTTTTACTGAGTGTATTTTCTTAAGATGGATAAAAGGTACACTTAAATCTCAAAATACTGCAGTAAACAATGACCTTCAGAAGGCTGCAAAGTTCCTCTTGTGAACACGGGGATTTTCACTGTGGCTTACCATTTACATTAAGCTTTAATTATGGTTAGAGAGGCAAGTATTTCTTATGTTTGCCGAGGCCTTCTCATGAAAGATGTTTAAAAAAAAAAAGAAAAACCCATCCCTTCATTTGTTTTTTTATTCTACATTTAATATGATGAAAACAAGGCCCTGTACAATCCACCTTTGCAGTGAGTACAATAATTATTTTACAATTTGTACACATTAGAACATGGTGCTAGACTGGTTTCACCCGTTCAAAATGCAGTCGAGAATGGAAAAAAAAAGAAGAAAAAAAATCCTCTTTGAAACCTGCACCACGAGTAACTTTCCATTCAAAAGAGAGGAGATAAATCTTTTTGGCCGATCATACAGCAGGCCTGAAGTGAAAAATGTGTCATGAGAGACCAAACACCATTTATGGAGCTTCTATGTGCGTTTTATACCCTCGATTGATCCATTAGATAAAAGCATGCTGTGAAGCTACAGCTCTTGATCTCTCTAACCACTAGTACAGACCTGGCCAAAATATTGAAAATGGCATTAAATATTTCAGCTAAAAAAAAACAAAAACAAACAGACATAATTGCAACATAGATTAAGTACTCTTGTACTTCCAAGTACTCAAAATGTCTTTTACTGCTGTTGTAAACCAGGTCTGTACCAGTTAACACTTTGTCCTCGTCTTTAAGTTTAAAATCCTCAGGGAAGAAAAGGCCAAAAGTGTCTGTCAACCTGTACAGCCATCAATGTGCCACAAAAAACGAACATAACACATTGACATCAACATTTAAAACAGGGGAGTGAATTTGAATGTTTTCTTGGTCTCCGTGTAGCCGCATGTTTGCTTTTAACATGTTTACGCTCGTTCTCGACAGCACGTAGTTAATTGGCAAACCCAATCCTCTCCAAAGGCCACAAGAAACATGATTTTGTACAAAACTAGATCCCCCTCTTTTAATTTCTCTCAGCAGAAGAAATCTAATATTACTAGAAAACTTCCCCATCTTTTGCATGTTTTTTTTTTTTTTTTTTTTTACACATTTTATGGAAGAAAAGTTAAGCTTCCCAGTGTTTCCCAGAATCAATGATGAAAGCACTTCCAAGTTCATTCAAACGCATAGCAGTCCACAAAAAAACCAAGGCTCTCAGTTTCTCTCAACTCGATGTTATGCTTTCATTGAATTCACTTGTTTTATGCTACGTATGTGTACACTTTGCGGTCCTCTGGTGTTCGTGCCAAATATTCCCTCTCAATGAGTCCTTCAATGCGCTTCTTGATGACTACGGGACTAGGGAGGAATCGTGCTCGCAACTGCTGTGTGACCTGTGGAGACACCAAACACAGTAACAAAATTAGTATATCATACTTTTCATCCTGTTATCATCACCTTGTTTTATTTCTTTTGCCTTCACTTCTGGTTATTTTACATCTTATTTAGCTAAATTGGGACAGTTTGTCGTAATCGTAGTAAGACCTTTGATTGATTGTTTCAGATGTTCAGTTTCAACTTCCTTGCTCATGAGGCCCAAGTTCATCACTAGGCCACTCAATAAAAGGGAAGAAAATGAAATGTAAACTATGCTAATATGGGACAAAAATGTGTGTCAGCTGACTGACCTCTGCTACTAGGACGTTGTGCTGCATCTTCTTTCTGGACTTCATGATGCGAACAATGGCAGCTTCGATCTCATGCTTTCTGTCATCGTCCACTTTCTGTCGTGTTTCCTTCCTCTCTGGGTCGGACTCCCCCTGTTTAGCGGCCACTAGATGCACAACAAAGAAAAATAAATACACAAGACATGTAGTGCGACTAAAAGGAACATGCTCTTTTCCCAAATGAGTGCTTTAAATAATTTGACTGCATCAGAAATTAAACATAAAACTAAAACATGATATTCCTTCAAGACATCATACATCAAACATCATATAACCTTGATGATGGGTACCTGTCTGGATCTTGACACGGTGCAGTTTGGAGGTAAACTGGTCATTGACTGTAAACACATGGCCATTTTCTATCTCCTTGGACTTTGGCTCCTTGGTGAGAACTCTCTGAGTGGGCTTCCCACAGGCCAGAGACTGCAGCGCCCGCACTAACTCCCTCTCTGGGATGTCCGTCTCCTGCTGGATCTCCTACAGGGTGAAGAAATTAAGTTCACAGCCATGATGAAACAACAAGCAAGACATAAGAGAGAGGGAATCTGAAACTTGTATGATAAATGCCTTATTGAGGTGAAATTGTCCACTATCAAATCACCAGGATGTTTGTGTTTCTGAGCATGGCAAATTATATTTGTTATCCTGCAGGAACTGTAACATACTGTTGCACCGTGTGAGGGCAGTGAGACATTAAGCCGTGTACCTCAAAGGTGGACTTCTCTCTGTTGTTGAAAAGCATGAGGATGGTCATCTGGAAGGTGGAGACCTGCAAGATGTGCTTCCTGGTGTTGGAGCCGGTTACTTGGGCTCCTCCAACTCCGACCTCTGACCCGTCCTCCTTTTGAAATGTTGGGATTAAAGATCAGAATCTAAAAACATGATTCAAAATCCCCTTCACAGGAAATTATGTTTAGTCATTATTAGTCATCCCTAGAGTCTTGGTCACCTAGGTTATTTTGTATTGTACATGCCACTAAAGATTTGAATTTTTATGTTTGTAAATCATTGCAACACATTAACTGTCTTATCAAAGAATACAGTCAAGTATTTAAAGTGATTAATGTAAAGTACAATGTGCTGATATGCCAATTTAAGGTGACACATACCTTTTTGATGGGGCCGTAGAAGGTGGCGTTTAGATCTGCAGAGCCCATATGGTGCTGCAGTGTGAGTTGTCTGCCACTGTGCTTACCAAGATAAAACCTACAAGCAGGAACAAATTGCTCCAGGTTAACATCTACCAAGAACATTCAGTTTACCACAATCAAAGCAACTTAAGTGTTACTTTCTGCAACAGGCCCGAGGAGAAGACCTTGACTGAAAAAGGTCGTTCCTCTGGTCAGCTTCCAGTTGTAACAAAACATAATGTGGTTTAGTAAGGCCCTAAGACAAAGTTATACAACCACAATCACACATGTAAGCATATTAACTTCTTATTCTGTAACTAACCTTCTAAAGACTTCAAATGCGTGTCGCGGTGAAGGGGGGATGTTGCACTTAGGTGTTGCTGATTGTGTTGGCCAGTATCCCGTGGTCAGGACTCTCACAGTGAGATCAACCCCTCCAAGTGACACCTGGTGTTATTAAAAACATAAGATGCACAATTAGGTTTCAGTCCATGATTAAATAACCCTGTACAGAGCGTTTATAATCTGTGCAATAAGATATAAGAAACAGATAAAACAGGCAGAACTTAATTACTAACGACGATCGACACAAACTAGGCACATGTGCAGATCACGGCGTTGCATCAACAAATTCAAAATCTCTTAATTTCATGAAATAATAATTCAGATAAATTAGAGAAAATAGATTTAATTACTTTATAAAAGGTACTTTTCAGATATAGACTAAGAACAAAATGGTTCATGTTAACAAATTCATTATCTGCTCGACATGAATCACATTTGTTTCAGCAAACTAGAATGAAAATCAAATTCAGTGACAAATGTTCTGGCGACAAAACACCCTGTGCACAGCACAATTCAGAAATTAGCAGCATGTATTCCCACGATACGGAAAGTTAGGTGCATAATTGTTTTCATGTAACAGAGCGACACGGCAATGCTCAGTCAGTCAAGCAGCTGTGTACCGATTACAGATTGCAAAGTGGGCTCATTATTTTGACAGAATGAGTCGTGGTGTGTAACGTCTCACCCCAGTTGTCTGTAGATGTTGCCTAAACTCGTCCATGGTGGTGTTGGAGATGCTCATATCCCGGAACATGCCCTCCAGTTTAGAGGTGAACTGACAGCCACACTCGGTCTGAGCAATGAAGACCAGAAGAAGCATCAAGTTTAGTTACACAAAAGCTATTCATGTTCAAATCTTTGCCAACAGCGGCAAGTGGACAGTGGACAAGCTTAAATCTTTACTGTAGAGGATTAGATACCCATTAACAAGCACACAAAAGATCTCAAATCACATCACCATCCACACTGACTCAGAAAACCTCACAGAGATGTGAAAAATGTAAAGAACGTTCCTTTGGATTGGACGGCACAAGAAAAAAGGAAATTGCATAAAATCATTTGAGCTAGACGACCTCCTCCTCGTCTAGCTCAAATGATTTCCATTCAATCAACATCTTGCATTGAATCTAATTAATTTGCTCCAAAGAACATATCGCAGTTATGTCACATTCCTGCTCACCTTGAGCTTTGAGATCATGTTCTTCTCAGAGTCATCGGAGACGCTCTTGTTGGTGAGCAGCCTGCGAGCGAGGTGCTGCTTGTAATACCTCTCAAACACGTCCTTTTCCTGCATGAAGCGGAACAGCACCATGGCCTTGTCCAGTATAGACTCCACCTCCTGCTCCGTCAACTGGACAAAAAACAAAATGTTGCAGTGTCAGAAATCTTACAGGTTAGCTATTCCTTTATTAAAATAAAAGTTCTTATCCATTAAAAGGGCTCACCCCTTTTACTCCTTTCTTCAGTTTGTCATCAATAAAGAGTGAGAGGTACTCAGGCGAGCGAGAGTTAAGGTTAAGGAAGTACTCAAAGTCGCCTGCAATAGTTTGTTTGAAGAGCCGGTCATTATTGAAGGACTCTTGGAGGAAACGGTCGAAACGTGACTTCAGGTCCAGCAAACCCTGCAGGGAAAGAGGCAAAGAGACAGGGATGAATTGGGAGAAAACAGCAGCAGTTTGCATTAGCGGCAGCTTAACGCAGCGATTACAGATCCAACAGTAGCTCCAGCAGAGGAAAGCTGGTCTCATCAGAAAGGAGTCAGGCTGCTTCAAAGGTACTGAAAGATGAACATAATGAGAAAAAAGTGCCTTCGCTCTTGTCGGAAAATGTTATTCGGTACAGTGCAATGGCAAAGTGTGGCTGAGGGCAGAGACCATCATGGTTTGTGGCCACAAACACAGTGGGTCAGACCAGTTACCCGCTACTGGGAAGTTATGGAAGTGCATTATGGTCCAAGCGCAGCACGCAATGATGTGCTAAAGCATGCTGAGGCAGTAGAAATGACTATAACAAGGTAAGATGTTAGGACTGATGCCTTTTCACTCGCATTCACTTAAAATATATGTGCTTAGAAGGTTACAGTGTGCTTTGACAGAGCATGTACGCCACCAAAACTGCCTACACTTGCAGCAGCGGAGATGCTCCTGCAGATTCACAAGACTAAGTAATAACATCGCTGCACTCGAATGTCTCCTGATGACCCGTCGTCTTACCTGGATGTAATCTACAGGGTTCTTTCCCTCTCCCTCCTCTGACACGAGGGCTTTGCCTTGCTCCCGGAGATATGAGCTCATGCACTCACACATGGTCTTCAGCCCATTGGGAACCCTGCTGAACAGCTTGTACATGCACGCCAAATCTGTGATAGATACGCATGAATACACACACAAGCACACACACATTAGAACTCTACCACTGAGCAGCTGAGATATGCAGAAGAAAAAAGGTTTATTTGTGCAGAGTGAACTAAAATACTTTGGCGAGTGAGAATATTTTCCGAGGGCACCCATCATCACTGAAGCTACAACACTACAGTCCCAGTTCCATCTAAACCTAATCATCAAAATTACATTCCCGGTATCTTATTGCCTGTGACATGAGCAAGGGGAACACTGAGACTGCTTTATTGATCCAGTAAAATTTATACATCTCTTGGAAGTGACAGTTATAGAGTTCAATAAAGAACATTTGTGCTTTATGTTTCCCTTTTTTGGAGTGAACAGCAGCTTCAAACACTAAATGACCAACTACAAATGCTAAAGACATGAAGCACAAGGTTGCAGCACTCTCACCGTCTGTCTTGCCGTTTTTGAGCATGTGGACCAGGCCAGAGTTCTCCATCTCTACGATTGTCTTCATGTGTTTGGAGATGAGCTCACGTTCCACCACCTTGACAATAGGCTCCTCTGTAGATTTGTCCAGGCAGTGCATCACCCGTTCAATCTCCTCATTGATCCTGGCTTCCACTTTCTTTATGTACACACTGGCACTGTTTTCTGCGAGGAACTTTTGGCTCTCCATCTAAACGAAAACAAGAAACCCTTATAAGCTGTAAAAGAGCTTGTTCACAATTCTACAGTACATACTGCAGTGTATATAAGCTGCGTTAGTTGTAGTAGTCGAAAGTAGCCATGGTAACAACTAATAATGATCAAAATAAACGATAAACACCCACAGACCTGGAAAAATTCTGCAGACATTTCTAAGAACGGTGCCTCAAAATCTTCTTCATAAACAGATCTCCCTTCAAGGCCGAGGATCATTAACATTTGGCAGGCATTTCTAATGGCCCCCCTGATGGAGAGGAGAAGCAAACCAATGTTGAAAGTACAATCAGTGATGCAATAAAAAAAAACATTTCAGGATTTCAACATTTCACACTTACTGTGCCTGCCCACTAACTTTGGATTATTTGTTCATCTAAAAAAAAAAAAAAAAACACAACACACCACAGAGCAGGAGGCTCGGAAAAATCTGTGTTTTAACGACTTCACAGCAGATTTAATTGTAGAAGATGTACTGCAGCTATTTTATCGTCTATGGCAAAAGCAGGCACTCTGTCAACTGATGAATTAACATTCTTTACTTTGACTAAATCTGAAGGATGTGAATTTGATTTTCAACTGCATGCAATCAGTCCTGTGACTGATATGAGTTTTTGGGCTACCTGTCCACCACCTCCCCCTTCCTTTCGCGTGCGATCATGTCCAGCAGGGTCTGTCGAAGGTGGTCTCTGATGCAGCCATAACGGACCACTTGATCCCTAAAGATGATTAGACCCAGGTTGTAGACATTCTCTACATTGTTCTGCTGTACGTACACCCGGTCCTGTGGGACGAACACACAAAATATAAAATGTACAGCGATGTCTCGGACAACAGCCTTCAGCTTTCATATCACTTACGTATTGACATAACAACTAAAATATTGACGAGTTTGCCCAGAGACATTTTTAAAAACAGACCAGAAGTTCATTCTTCAGTGATGATTCAACACTTAAAAACTGGTTCGGGTTCATTTTTCAAATATGTGGGTGTTGGTGTATGACCGTAGTGTATTTTCACACGCACTGACAGCATATATAATCCACTGTAGTCCATTCACCAGAAGGGTGCAATCCCTCCACACAAAGTTTAGTCCTGTATAGACGTGTTAGCACTCTCCGAAGGTGAGTCAGGCCTCTTTAGTTTGTTTGAACACCGACTAATCATGTCACACTCACAGGCATTATGCCATGTTGCTGAGACATTCACAAAAGTCTTATTTTACTGTGGTTTAAATCTACATGTGCATCTGAAACTGTAAAACTGTGACAGAAGACTTCTTTAGTCAGGCCACACATGAATAAGAAGTATCTGTTGTGAAGTTCCTCCACACTAATGACCAGTATTCACCTTTCACCTCCTCACTGATATATGCCAAGCTGTGTAAATGTGTTAAATTAGCAGCTACTCACCATATACATCAGGATGTCTCTGATCATCACCATCGCTGTTTGATGGTCATTCCAGGCTTGATTTAGGGTTTGGAGGAAGTTATTGTTTAGCGAGTTGAGGACATCTTCTCGTACCTTTTGGGGGGAGACAAACACATGTGCATGATGTGGATGTACTACCTCAAGTTCTGTAGTGTTAGTGATCACATAGTGCCTGAACAAGAACCAAAATGGGGAACATTGCTTGGTTAAGAGAAAAAAAATGCTCCTGCATGAAGCTGAGACACTTTAATGCAGTATTTAACTTGATACTTTGCTGTTTCCTTAATACAGTTTCTCTACTAGTCAGGTATAAACCAGCTTGATAGTAGTAACACTGCAGTGTGACTCAGCACTGTAAACCTAATGTCTCTGTAGAGTAAGATTCTTAAGGGCACACCGACCTCCCCTTCTTTTCCTCCTCCTTCTGGACATGATGAATTATCACCTCTGTTCCTACTAATTCACCAGATCAACCCCTCTCAGACTCACTAACGCCTTCTCACACACATCCAAATGCTTCGGCGCAAGACTCATTGTGCACACTCATGGCTTACTTATACAAGTCATTATGAAGTTACTATTGTTGCTTGGTGCTGATAAGATGAAGATGGTATATGTTAATGTGTTCTGACCATTTAAATAATACCTCAATTACAGTAATATACATATATTAAACTGTTTAATTAATGTAATATAGTTATAAAATGATAAACAGGAGGTGTGATGCTCCACTGAAAATAGCTATAGTCAACACAAGTGTGATGTGTCATTTATTGGTTTCTAGAAAATAGATATTGTGGAGCCAAATGTTTGTTGCTGTTGCTGTTGTTTGTTGCTGTGTTTGTGGAGTCATAATGGGAACATCAGCAGAAGTAAAATTAACCATAAAGGAGATTTTGTAGAACAAAAGACTCGATATTATTACTGGAATATTTGGCCATTTCTTCTTCACCCTTTCTTTAGATGACATTAAGGGAACTTTTATCTGTCACCTCTTTCGTGTTGGCCTCAAAACTCGCCTCCTGCCCTGGATGCCTCGTCAGTGCGCTGCAGCTATTCAAGCTGAGCGTCTAAACTCTCTGTCAACAATTTAAAAATAATTTATTACACCCAACTGAGAAGCAGAGTGACTGTTCTCATAGGAATAAGCTCACACTACATCTTTAAGATCTTACAGATCTGGTCTGGTCGAAGTGCATGCAAATCATTACTGTCTTAGGATGAACGACATATCTGGATCATTATTAGACAATAAAAACACTCAGGTATCTTCTTATTTGAACTATTGCTTGTTGACATTCCTTGACTGCTAATTTACTAAATCTGCCAAGTTGAGAATGTGCATTTAATCAGTCCGTAAACCCATCTGGCTGGTATTCAACAGCAGGCTGCTGAAATGTTGCTCATTGGGTATCTTCACCCTTTAAGCTGCAGAGAAGCATTCACGACAGACAAGATGGCCAAACCTAATTTGTTACTACGCAAAGAAAAACAAGTGACAGCTTAAGAAAAACATTCACGGATGGCTTCGCTAACTTGTCAGCATCCATTTAAAAATGAGTTCATCTCGTAGTTTTTAAACACAGGCTGTTGAGCACTATCCAATTCACTAACATGTCTACCGTTTCACTTACAAAGGATTACTCCACGTAAACAGACAAAATGACACATTTAAGAGGTGTCATTCAAAAACCGCTGCACTCCTGTAACACACGTGGGAAAAAACAGATGACCAATCTTTCGCAGCTGAAAACCCAGAACAAAATTACAACTCAAGGATCTAATCCACAAACCTGGGCACTTACTAGACAGTCACAGAAATGAGGAATCTGTCAAAAAGGACTGAGGTCTGAGTGATTCTTATGGAGTTTTACCGATATCCAGTACGTAAGACTTCAAGTAACAACCTCTGAAATTGTATTTCGCAGCTTTCTAACTGCTCATGACTGGAAACAGCTCATGTTTTATGGTATCGCCTTTGTTTTCCAAGGACAGCACACAGGCCAAGCAGTAGCATGAATCTTAATATGAAACCTCTGGGAGCTTCTGTGAAGCATCAAGGAGAAGATGCTTTCCACTCACAAGACTACTTTATATTAAAGACAAGCATGCGCCAACAATCATCTGTTGCATACAGGAATGAAACAGCAAATACTTTAAGCACTACAAGAAATAGGAGCATGAAGCATGTTTACATTTCTTTCTACGAGCAATGTGTCACCACTCGACTTCACGTGTCTGATGTATCTTGAAGTGCCGTGTGTGAGACTTTTGACAGGAGAAAAGACGCAAATTTGCCTGTCAAATCACACAGAAATATTCTCAAGGAAATGAGCCTTTATGTGCAGGACTGTTTTAAGTTTTATGGCTGTTTAAGGAATTACTCATGTGTTTATTACAGGAGTAATTACCTTGTCATGAACGTCAAAATCTGTAATCCCACGTCACGCCCAGTGTTTTGCAAATGCCTGAAATCTGTGTTAGTCTTACTTTGTTGATAAGGTGTTCAGTGACGACTTCCCGTAGGCCTGTGTACAGCTTCTCTCCATGTTTGTGGAGCACCATTGTGTAGGCGTTCCTGTATAGTTCCTCGAAGCTCAGGCCGCTGTTGTTCTTCCTCTGAATCTCCTGGATGGCATTCTTCAGAAGGTCCCAGATGTTGTTGACGTACTTCTCATCCATCGTCATCTACAAAAAGGTGGCGAATAGTGAATAAGATGACCATAATCTATGATTATTTGTACCAACACTTAGATAAAAGGATCTTGTTCCTAAATAAATCCTTGATACGGATAGACTTCCACTTCGGCAAAGTTTTGTCCTTGGATTCTTTATGCATCAGAAACGTGGGCCAAGGACGGTGTGCAGGAATAATGGTCAATTTGTAAAATCACAGTCATTAAATATTTACATTTTTATTGAGAATGAGCCACTGACAGGACACTGTATTACACATGAGATTTTCCACTCCTCTAACAAGCTTCCACATCTCTTCTGCTGTTCACACGTCTTTGAACTTATTATAATAGCACATATGCTGGGAAGGGGACCTTTTGCCCTTATCTGAAACTCTAAAGGTAATACTTCCTCCCCTGCTGTGTATATTGCCCTCAAGATTCTACACCAAACATATGCTTTAATGTATGGATGGATAACGTTGGTATTTGAGCCCCTGGTTGGTGTTAAGGGTCTGCTGATTATAGCAAATGAGGTAAGAGTTTTTACTTAGCCTGACAGAAAGGTCTGTCTGGATGAATTAATCGGAGGGGGCTGCCTAACATTAAAAAGGTCACGACATGACAGCGACGTGAACAGCTACAAAGAGCACTGTTAACACACCAGCTCATGCTGAATCCATGAACAGATGAACAGAGATATTAGCTGCATTTGACACAAACTTCAATTTCACATATGCTTTCCTGTAGTAACACACGTCTACTCTGATTTAAAGACATAAGGTAACAATTGAACTAATGCACAACACTTAGCACTCTTTAAGAGTCAAGGGACACCTTTCAATTCCTTTGGATATTTTGATAAATATGTTATGCTGATGAATGTCCATCTTGATTAGTTTGAATCAAGGCTTCCTGTTTCCTCTCTCAGTCTTTCAGGTACCGTTGACATCTTCTGTAAAATCTAATAAATCCAATAAATTATCGGAACAGTGGTTAGGCAGTCTATCCCATAAAGGGTAACAGTCAGATGTTCAATGTCTGTCATGTCTTATTGAAGTGTGGCTGAGAACGACAAGGCACCTCCAATCAGAGGACTGTTTGCATCAGTTGCTGTAGGTAAGAACATCTATGACAAAGATGTGAAATTAAAGACTATGGGTTAGGCCAGTCATTATATAGGTCAGTCAACAAGTGTTAAATATTTATATTAACTGTGGTTCAGAACTACTGCGTCGCCTAACCTCAAACATTTCTAAATGTGGCATGAACGCTGAGAGAGACTGTACAGTCTTGATTTGCACATTGAAACGTTTGGGTTGTGTTTTACTAACGAGAACGAGAGTTCCTACGCTGCTACTTTAATTTCCTCTGTTTTCATAAGCCATTTAAAAGCTAGTAATTTGGGAGACTGTGCATGATTTGTCAAGATTTAGTCAAGAAATGCAGGATTTTTATTCTACCTGCCATGTTAAAAGAAAACATGTAGTTCTGCATTACTGGATTACAATCCCCCCCCCAAAAAAAAACAAAAACATTAAATTTAAGCCACAGCTGTCAACTGTGAACTCAACATGTGCCAGTACTGGTGGTGAGGAGGAACAGTGTGTGCTCCTTTCTCAGCAGACAAGCCCAAACACATGCATGTCAAGATGCTGCTCGAAGAAAAAAAGCAAGTCTCTCTGTCACGACTGCATGGGGCCACATTCAACAAGCACACATATAAAGCAAAAGGTCCTCTCTGTAGTTGTAACACAAGGTAAGCTATGTGGCCATAACTTGGATTTACTCCATTACTCATAGAGGAGTAACCACAGGAGTATCTGGAGGATGTACAGTCTCACTCAGCCAGTCACAGACAGGCTGAAATTTCATTTAAAGCAGAATGAGGTCAGTTCATAAATGAGGTCTTTCAATGACTTGCAGACAAAGGGAGTGCCAGGTGGACGAGGAGACAAGTCCTAAATCATAGTTTAATGCTCAAATAACGACAGAAACAAGACCCGGATCAACTGTTTATACAACAATCAACCCAAACCCAGAATCAACGTTAGGTTAGCCTGTTTGTTTTTTTTGTTAGCATCCACCTACAAGCTGTAGTAACGCTGCAGCTTGTGCCTGCAGTTTTGGTTTTTTTTTTGGAGATTTAGGTGCTTTTTAGGGCACTAAAGTAAACTTAAATTTAAAGCTCAGACACAAAAGGTGTCGGGCATTTAATAAAGAAGCCGCAAACAGTCAAAACAACAAGTGTCAAGAGCCAGGGTTAACGTTAGCAACGGCTATGTCGACTGATCCTGTCTGCTAGCTAACGTTCAGGGAGTTGGGAGGTAGTTAAACGTTATTAAGGGCAATAAAAGTGATTAATTAAAATTCACAATGAGCTTAGGATATAAGAGAGGAGCCACCTAAACAACTGACCAAGAGTGGGGGCGAGTGAACATTTGACGGCTGCACTTTGTTTACGGATAGGCAAGTCATATCTGCTGCTCAGCTGGTTAGCCTGTTAGCATTTAGCCAGCAGCCCAGACCACGGTGATCGAGTCACCGCCTGCCGGGCAGACAGAGCACCTACTGCGGTGTACACTTACAGGAAAGGCCCGTATCCTCATTTTGGTGTCCTTCTTGGTGCCGCCTTTGCTGAGATTGGACATGGTTGCCTCGTCCGTTGGCTCTGTATTCACATGAAAGTATTCTCCGGGGAGGGACGGGGGCGACTACTGGTATATGGAGCAGCCGACGAGCTTTCACTCGACCTCGTAGCTCCGCGTCCCGGCACCGCAAGTTTATTGTTGACAGCCAAACGCCAAATCCGATAGTTCTTCATACAGCAATGGCGGACTACCTGCAGATCTCATTGCGCAGAGCTCACGCACTCCAAGTCACGCGAGAAACTAACAATTTTGGAACATTTGGTCAACTTTACTTGCACCTGTACCTCAGAAACATTTAGATTTATTGCACATATATTACAGAAGTACAGTAGGGAGCATTGATATTAGAGCCTCTATTCAAAAGTTGTGTTTTCTGCACCGTACTATAAGACAGACTAATGATCCCACAGCAGGGAAATTAACTTTCCAAAGCAGCTCCTGCACAAAAGGCTGATAAGTAATTACTCATAAATAAGAAATGTATATATATATATATATATATATATATATATATATATATATATATATATATATGAAAAGTAATTAAAAATCAGTGTGTAGGATTTAGTGGCATCTAGTGGTGAAGTTGCAGATTGCAACCAACAGAATACTACTCACCTCACCTTCTGTTTCAAGCATGAAGGAGAAACTACAGTGGCTATGAAACTTGCTAAAAACAGGAAAGTTCATATCTAGAGCCAGTGTTTGCCAGTGTCCTTTCTGGGCTACTGTAGAAAAATAGCAGTTCAACATGGCGGACTCTGTAGAAGACGACCCACTCCCTCTGTAGATGCAACAAGCTCTTTTTTAAGGTAATAAAACATAATTCTTATTTTCAGATGAATATACACAAATGAAAACACAGTTATGCATATTATATTTATGTTCTGCCGTTAGATCTCCTTAAATGTTACACACTGGATCTTTAAGCCATGCTGATGTTATATAAGAGGCTGACAGCTGTTGGAATGAAGGACCTGTGGTAGAGCTCCTTCTTACATGGTGGGAATATCAGTCTGAGTATTTTCCAGTGACGAAAGATTTGTTTTTTACTTTACTAGTAAAAGTACAACCACACAATGTAATGAAACACCAGTGGTGAAAAAGTGTAATTACCTCAGTAGTTTTACTTCAGTTTTTGATGTTACTACTCCATTATAAACCTAGCTATGAAAGGGAAATATTTTCACTCTACATTTAAAGGTCCAGTGTGTAAGATTTAGGAGTAGCTATCGTCAGGAATGGAATACAATATTCATTAGTATGTTTTCATTAGTGTATAATCACCTGAAAATAAGGATTGTTGTGTTTTTGTTGTCTCAAAATGAGCCCTTTGTATCTACAGTGATTCCTACATGCATGAAAGAAGAGGATGAGGCGTTGGAGAGTATTTATTTGGTTGCAATCTGCAACTTCACTGCTAGGTGCCACTAAATCCTAACACAGTGGACCAGCTATACCTACTAGTTATTTTTCAGATTGAGACAACAAGACATATGATCAACTCATAAAATATGATGCATTATAGTGTATACAGTGGTTAAAATCTCTCCACCCCATCAACCTCAACATTAAAGTACTGCTTACATGTTAATGCATTCATAACAACTATAATAATATATAGTCATATAGCCAAACACTGTCATCATATAGCCAAACACTGTCAGGGACCAGAGAACTTTTGCTTTTGACACTTTAAAGTGCATCTTGTTACATATAATTCTGTTATTTAATCTCACAAATTCAACAAATTCACACGTCACAGCAGCACATCTACACAAGGTGAATACTCATACATAAGAAAGTCATGAAGTCACGCTGGTGTTGAAGCATCTTACAGCTAATGGAATAAAGGACCTGTGGTAGCACTCCTTCTTACTTGGTGGGAGTAGCAGTCAGTTGCTGAAGGAACTGTTTAAGGCCCCCACAGTCTCATGCAGGGGGTGACTGGATTTGTTTAGGCTGTGATGTGCTATCTGAATGTTTGGACTCCTCCCTGGCTGGCAAAGTAACAATACTGTATGTTTTGGATGTACATAATAGCTCTTCTTCCTATTATTCCTTTTGTATTTTTATTATCACATCAAGTTCTTGTCCAAGTTCTGTTTTTCTGTTTGGTGTTTTTATTGGTGCAATCTGCAGTTGCATAACTGCATGAAAAGTCTTGTTTTATAGTATTCCTCCCAAATTCATAAATCAAGTATTACCTCCACATAGAAGTTATAGGTTTTCTTAGAAACTAGATAATATTCATTCAAACTGAATTGAACTGGGATGCCAAATTTAATGTCTTCAATAGAATAGATGTTTCTAGCACAGTTTGTCTTATTTCAATCCACATGTGGCTGGTGACAGGCATCATTTTAGGCATAATATCAGTCGATGAGCCTGTGAAGGGACCTTTGTCAAATCCTTAAATGATGCATTTACATAAACAAATTTTGTTTGATGTCATTTTACATCAGTTGGTTGCTTTTATTACCTCTTGGCAAAATATAACCCAGGCATGTCCTCACTAGAGACTCATCCTAATAAAAGCTTCAGATACTGTACAAACATGTTATGATGTTACTTCAGCTACATGCAGAATGTAGAGAGGTTGTTCATTGCTGGGAGTGAAGTGGATTTCTGCCCCCAGGGGCCCCCAGTGTGTTAATCTGGCCATGCTTATACAGCATCAGTATGTGGGATAGGTCAACAGGATCAACAGAAATGCCACTGCGATGACTAAATCTGTGTAGCCTAATGTCACCTGATTATTCCTAGGCAACCGAGCACACTGTCATGGTGTTGTAATATTGGTTAATAAGCAGCATATGCTGTGTTGTGCATGTTTAGAGACAATAACCAAAAAGCTTTTCACCAGATTTATTCCAAGAAAGAAAAATTAAAACTTCATCCATTTGTCTTGTCAAAAATGTCCTTTTCATTACATTTGAATAAAAACAAGACCACCAGCACTCATAACTCAACAAAACAAATAATTAACAGATGACTGAATTTAGTCCTCACGTATAAGCATCATGTATACATCTCAGATTAGTTTGGGTTCTCCTTTGTGGTAGAATATCATATGTATATCCTAAATACACATAACGTTTTCTTTCATCCCCTCTGTCTAAAAGTCTAAGTTTGGGGTTGTTCAAAAATGGCATGAAAAAAAAAACGAGAACAGGATGCAACCACTTTAAATACATTACAGAATTGAAATACTTCCCATTGTAATAATGTAATAATGACAGACAATCAAGTAACATTTTCTTTTAAAACTTTGATATTTACAGCAATTATATTTTTGCCACTTTTAACAGTTATGTCACAGGTGATCATTACAATGACATTACATCACAGGCAAGAGCCGTGCTGTTCTGTGATGATGGGAAATAGATGGGTTTCATACTTTCTGGATGAGCCGTAATTTTCAGACCTGTATCAGAAAAGTTTTATATGAACACAGCCCTCAACTTCACTCCAACATTAGAGAACAAAAAAATAATTGTATGTATGTATGTATGTCTGTTTTTCACAATGTTTGCTTGGCACATTTAGCCCTGACTCTCTAAAACAAACATAAAGGGAAAGATACACACTCAGTATAGAAAAGGTAGGTATACTAGGTCAGTATACTAGGTCTGGACTCTCAAAAGCATTTTAGGATTAAAATGATCACAGGCATTTGAACTTTTTTCAATGGAAACATCATGAATCTAACACTGAAATGCCTTTGGGAACTCAGAACTGAAGTAATAATTTAATAAGAGGCATAGGTATTTACATAGGAATCTATGCAACATCACAGAGGCAGACACTTCATATTGCACATGAAAAAGGCAGGTACATATGAAACAGTGGTTTAAAAATAATAGAAATGTGAAAACGCACATGTGAGAGAAAGAGCTTGAGAAAGAGAGAGAGGGAGAGGCTCTTCTACAAACACTTCTGTATGCCCTTTAAGAAATTTATCATAAAAAAATATTCAGTCCACGAAGCAGACCAAGGCAGATCAAACGATTTCATCCAATCGCACTAATGCATATCCCAATGTACACTCGGTGTAGCACATACATCAAACCACTTTGCTTACCAATTAACCTTCCTCCCTAAAGCACCCTCCTGAGACCCTTTCATGAAAAAATGAGCTATTTAAATCCTATGATTGCAACATTTTTGCTTTCATCTACCTCCACTAGCATAAAAGGGGACATTAGTGAAGAAATTTTAAGAGACCTGTTGAGGTTTATGTCTGCATCATCGCTATCAATGCCAGCAGTGTAAGGACTGGTTAGACCAAACATTTCTCTCTTGGTCTTAAACCAACTACCTCCACTCCTGTCTCTCTCTCTCTCTCTCTCTCTCTCTCTCTCTCTCTCTCTCTCTCTACACACCCACCCATCCATCCACTCACTCTCACCGAGCATCAGCCTACATACAGTACAGTGGTATCCATTACAGAAGTTTCTCTTCATGTAACTATTCTGTGGTTATCTCACCCTAACTCTGCAGCATTTCCTATTTTAAACATTGTAAGCTAAATCTGAGTATGTCATATTGTAACACAGAACCCCATGGACCCAAAACATTTTAACATGAGGCACAATCTGAAACTTAACTCTAATTTTCCAAACATTTCCTTTGGGATGCAGCAATAGTGAACTGAAAGAGTCTTTTCTACAATGGCTACATCTCTAGTTCCTTCTTTAAAACAATTTCTGAGTGCATTGAAAACTTAAAAAAAGGTTGACGTGTCTGCCTAATATCCACCTGTGGTTGTATACATAACTTAAGAAGTGAAATGACATGAGATCTGAGGTCTCCACACAGGTATTTCACAAATATACATCTTCTGAGCATGGTGATCATTCAGTCAACACACTGATACTCAAACTATGTCTATAACAAATATACAACATACATACTAAACAGACTCTTTATTTCAATTTTCATATATTAAAAGCTCTAAGAAAGGCAGCAAAGATGCGCAATAAGGCAGATCCATATGACACACTCAGTGACACACTCCATATAACACGCTCTACTCTGGCACATTTACACTAACAGATGAGATGGATGTTTTAAAGGGCTTCAGTTGCTCTCTATCTAATGTGGTTTATGAGGAAGTTAAAAAGAAAAAAATGAAGTGAGAAGGGTGCGAGGGAGTGGGAAGGATGGCTGAGAAAACTAAACCGAGAGTGTGTTTTTTAGGTCGTGAGCTGTAGATGCACACTAGATGCATTGACATGCAGTTAATATGCAGGGGTGTATGTGTATTTTTAATGTTTTATGTGGGATTATGTGTTTTAACCAGGGATCTGTGGGACTCTGTCATTGATCAGTGATTGTCAAATTGTCCCATAAACACCCCCAAAATGAGGTAAAGTGAATCAATACAGATGAGGGTTATAACGCTGTGTAAGTAAATGTGTAAGTCTCCCCTGTACAACTTCATGGACATCATGAATTAGTTAAATATACTTTGAAGAGCTGAATACAAAAATCCGTTCTGATGGTATAAAAATGGACTGCACCAATTTCTTAGCCATGGAGAAATGAACAATGACAAAGATAAAAGGAATAATACATGAGGTGTCCATACAGCATGCATTCATAAGCATCAGGTGAGGGACTATGGCAGCTGCTTGTGTGTGAACAAAGCCGAGCCATTTAAATCAATATAAGCGATTATGAAACATTTTACAGAAAGTATAGCACTTTATCTCACTGTTACATGTTGAAGTAGTCTTTTTCCATAAGAATGAATAGTTTTTTTTCTTTGTTGTGTGTCTACACAGTATGTGCATGTACATATGTAAGTCATTGTGTGTGTGTTTTTACAATCGTTATCAGGATCAATACCGTAAGAATGAACTTGTGAGTTGTGGTAAAAGCTTAT
>CM071607.1:15522146-15583081 GCA_036365135.1 Miichthys miiuy | reverse complement strand
CCATAACGTTCATACACGTGATGCCGATGATCAAACAGAAGCCTTACATCGGGCATTTTCCTGTGACAATGTATCGCCTTACATCAATATGTGGAACAGTGGAGACACAAACTGTGTGCTGTCAAACCTTCACCAACTATGTGGTGTAAGAAGGTCAAAGTTTTCTTTCTATGTAACTGGTTTGAAACATGATACACCACCTTTCATTCAGTCTCGTTCATAATCGGTTGTGCATCTATGCTATGCCAACAACTGCTCCTAGGCACACCAGACAGGCGATTGTAAGACAAGTTACTCCATGGTTGCACCTATGACAACTCGTCTCGACCACAATTTAAGCATTTCCAGGCCTCGTTGGCGCAGTAGGCAGCGCGTCAGTCTCATAATCTGAAGGTCGTGAGTTCGAGCCTCACACGGGCAGGTGTTTTAAAGTCAGACGGCACCTCAACACAATGGGCCAGACACATGGTCCATAACGCTCACCATAGGCTAGATTTGCATGAAAATCAAAAACATACACGTGATGCCGATGATCAAACAGAAGCCTTACATCGGGCAGTTTCCTGTGACAATGTCTCACAAGACACGACTGAAGGTGGTGAGTTCGAGCTTCACACGGACAGGTGTTTTAAAGTCAGACGTCACCACAACACATTGGGCCAGACACATGGTCCATAACGTTCATACACGTGATGCCGATGATCAAACAGAAGCCTTACATCGGGCAGTTTCCTGTGACAATGTATCGCCTCACATCAATATGTGGAACAGTGGAGACACAAACTGTGTGCTGTCAAACCTTCACCAACTATGTGGTGTAAGAAGGTCAAAGTTTTCTTTCTATGTAACTGGTTTGAAACATGATACACCACCTTTCATTCAGTCTTGTTCATAATTGGTTGTGCATCTATGATAGCCCTACAACTGCTCCTAGGCACACCAGACAGGCGATTGTAAGACCAGTTACTCCATGGTTGCACCTATGACAACTCGTCTCGACCACAATTTAAGCGCTTCCAGGCCTCGTTGGCGCAGTAGGCAGCGCGTCAGTCTCATAATCTGAAGGTCGTGAGTTCGAGCCTCACACGGGGCAGGTGTTTTAAAGTCAGACGGCACCTCAACACAATGGGCCAGACACATGGTCCATAATGCTCACCATAGGCTAGATTTGCATGAAAATCAAAAACATACACGTGATGCCGATGATCAAACAGAAGCCTTACATCAGGCAGTTTCCTGTGACAATGTCTCACAATGTCTCACGACTGAAGGTGGTGAGTTCGAGCTTCACACGGGACAGGTGTTTTAAAGTCAGACGTCACCACAACACATTGGGCCAGACACATGGTCCATAACGTTCATACACGTGATGCCGATGATCAAACAGAAGCCTTACATCGGGCAGTTTCCTGTGACAATGTATCGCCTCACATCAATATGTGGAACAGTGGAGACACAAACTGTGTGCTGTCAAACCTTCACCAACTATGTGGTGTAAGAAGGTCAAAGTTTTCTTTCTATGTAACTGGTTTGAAACATGATACACCACCTTTCATTCAGTCTCGTTCATAATCGGTTGTGCATCTATGCTATGCCAACAACTGCTCCTAGGCACACCAGACAGGCGATTGTAAGACAAGTTACTCCATGGTTGCACCTATGGCAACTCGTCTCGACCACAATTTAAACGTTTCCAGGCCTCGTTGGCGCAGTAGGCAGCGCGTCAGTCTCATAATCTGAAGGTCGTGAGTTCGAGCCTCACACGGGGCAGGTGTTTTAAAGTCAGACGGCACCTCAACACAATGGGCCAGACAAATGGTCCATAACGTTCACCATAGGCTAGATTTGCATGAAAATCAAAAACATACACGTGATGCCGATGATCAAACAGAAGCCTTACATCGGACAGTTTCCTGTGACAATGTCTCACAAGACACGACTGAAGGTGGTGAGTTCGAGCTTCACACGGGACAGGTGTTTTAAAGTCAGACGTCACCACAACACATTGGGCCAGACACATGGTCCATAACGTTCATACACGTGATGCCGATGATCAAACAGAAGCCTTACATCGGGCAGTTTCCTGTGACAATGTATCGCCTCACATCAATATGTGGAACAGTGGAGACACAAACTGTGTGCTGTGAAACCTTCACCAACTATGTGGTGTAAGAAGGTCAAAGTTTTCTTTCTATGTAACTGGTTTGAAACATGACCAATACACCACCATTCATTCAGTCTTGTTCATAATTGGTTGTGCATCTATGATAGCCCTACAACTGCTCCTAGGCACACCAGACAGGCAATTGTAAGACCAGTTACTCCACGGTTGCACCTATGACAACTCGACCCACAATTTAAGCGTTTCCAGGCCTCGTTGGCGCAGTAGGCAGCGCGTCAGTCTCATAATCTGAAGGTCGTGAGTTCGAGCCTCACACGGGGCAGGTGTTTTAAAGTCAGACGGCACCTCAACACAATGGGCCAGACACATGGTCCATAACGTTCACCATAGGCTAGATTTGCACGGTTGGACCTATGACAACTCGTCTCGACCACAATTTAAGCGTTTCCAGGCCTCGTTGGCGCAGTAGGCAGCGCGTCAGTCTCATAATCTGAAGGTCGTGAGTTCGAGCTTCACACGGGACAGGTTTTTTAAAGTCAGACGTCACCACAACACATTGGGCCAGACACATGGTCCATAACGTTCATACACGTGATGCCGATGATCAAACAGAAGCCTTACATCAGGCAGTTTCCTGTGACAATGTCTCACAATGTCTCACGACTGAAGGTGGTGAGTTCGAGCTTCACACGGGACAGGTGTTTTAAAGTCAGACGTCACCACAACACATTGGGCCAGACATGGTCCATAACGTTCATACACGTGATGCCGATGATCAAACAGAAGCCTTACATCGGGCATTTTCCTGTGACAATGTATCGCCTACATCAATATGTGGAACAGTGGAGACACAAACTGTGTGCTGTCAAACCTTCACCAACTATGTGGTGTAAGAAGGTCAAAGTTTTCTTTCTATGTAACTGGTTTGAAACATGATACACCACCTTTCATTCAGTCTCGTTCATAATCGGTTGTGCATCTATGCTATGCCAACAACTGCTCCTAGGCACACCAGACAGGCGATTGTAAGACAAGTTACTCCATGGTTGCACCTATGACAACTCGTCTCGACCACAATTTAAGCATTTCCAGGCCTCGTTGGCGCAGTAGGCAGCGCGTCAGTCTCATAATCTGAAGGTCGTGAGTTCGAGCCTCATACGGGGCAGGTGTTTTAAAGTCAGACGGCACCTCAACACAATGGGCCAGACACATGGTCCATAACGTTCACCATAGGCTAGATTTGCATGAAAATCAAAAACATACACGTGATGCCGATGATCAAACAGAAGCCTTACATCGGGCAGTTTCCTGTGACAATGTCTCACAAGACACGACTGAAGGTGGTGAGTTCGAGCTTCACACGGGACAGGTGTTTTAAAGTCAGACGTCACCACAACACATTGGGCCAGACACATGGTCCATAACGTTCATACACGTGATGCCGATGATCAAACAGAAGCCTTACATCGGGCAGTTTCCTGTGACAATATATCGCCTCACATCAATATATGGAACAGTGGAGACACAAACTGTGTGCTGTGAAACCTTCACCAACTATGTGGTGTAAGAAGGTCAAAGTTTTCTTTCTATGTAACTGGTTTGAAACATGATACACCACCTTTCATTCAGTCTTGTTCATAATTGGTTGTGCATCTATGATAGCCCTACAACTGCTCCTAGGCACACCAGACAGGCGATTGTAAGACCAGTTACTCCATGGTTGCACCTATGACAACTCGTCTCGACCACAATTTAAGCGTTTCCAGGCCTCGTTGGCGCAGTAGGCAGCGCGTCAGTCTCATAATCTGAAGGTCGTGAGTTCGAGCCTCACACGGGGCAGGTGTTTTAAAGTCAGACGGCACCTCAACACAATGGGCCAGACACATGGTCCATAATGCTCACCATAGGCTAGATTTGCATGAAAATCAAAAACATACACGTGATGCCGATGATCAAACAGAAGCCTTACATCAGGCAGTTTCCTGTGACAATGTCTCACAATGTCTCACGACTGAAGGTGGTGAGTTCGAGCTTCACACGGGACAGGTGTTTTAAAGTCAGACGTCACCACAACACATTGGGCCAGACACATGGTCCATAACGTTCATACACGTGATGCCGATGATCAAACAGAAGCCTTACATCGGGCAGTTTCCTGTGACAATGTATCGCCTCACATCAATATGTGGAACAGTGGAGACACAAACTGTGTGCTGTCAAACCTTCACCAACTATGTGGTGTAAGAAGGTCAAAGTTTTCTTTCTATGTAACTGGTTTGAAACATGATACACCACCTTTCATTCAGTCTCGTTCATAATCGGTTGTGCATCTATGCTATGCCAACAACTGCTCCTAGGCACACCAGACAGGCGATTGTAAGACAAGTTACTCCATGGTTGCACCTATGACAACTCGTCTCGACCACAATTTAAGCGTTTCCAGGCCTCGTTGGCGCAGTAGGCAGCGCGTCAGTCTCATAATCTGAAGGTCGTGAGTTCGAGCCTCACACGGGCAGGTGTTTTAAAGTCAGACGGCACCTCAACACAATGGGCCAGACAAATGGTCCATAACGCTCACCATAGGCTAGATTTGCATGAAAATCAAAAACATACACGTGATGCCGATGATCAAACAGAAGCCTTACATCGGACAGTTTCCTGTGACAATGTCTCACAAGACACGACTGAAGGTGGTGAGTTCGAGCTTCACGGACAGGTGTTTTAAAGTCAGACGTCACCACAACACATTGGGCCAGACACATGGTCCATAACGTTCATACACGTGATGCCGATGATCAAACAGAAGCCTTACATCGGGCAGTTTCTGTGACAATGTATCGCCTCACATCAATATGTGGAACAGTGGAGACACAAACTGTGTGCTGTGAAACCTTCACCAACTATGTGGTGTAAGAAGGTCAAAGTTTTCTTTCTATGTAACTGGTTTGAAACATGACCAATACACCACCATTCATTCAGTCTTGTTCATAATTGGTTGTGCATCTATGATAGCCCTACAACTGCTCCTAGGCACACCAGACAGGCAATTGTAAGACCAGTTACTCCATGGTTGCACCTATGACAACTCGTCTCGACCACAATTTAAGCGCCAGGCCTCGTTGGCGCAGTAGGCAGCGCGTCAGTCTCATAATCTGAAGGTCGTGAGTTCGAGCCTCACACGGGCAGGTGTTTTAAAGTCAGACGGCACCTCAACACAATGGGCCAGACACATGGTCCATAACGCTCACCATAGGCTAGATTTGCACGGTTGACCTATGACAACTCGTCTCGACCACAATTTAAGCGCTTCAGGCCTCGTTGGCGCAGTAGGCAGCGCAAGTCTCATAATCTGAAGGTCGTGAGTTCGAGCTTCACACGGACAGGTTTTTTAAAGTCAGACGTCACCACAACACATTGGGCCAGACACATGGTCCATAACGTTCATACACGTGATGCCGATGATCAAACAGAAGCCTTACATCAGGCAGTTTCCTGTGACAATGTCTCACAATGTCTCACGACTGAAGGTGGTGAGTTCGAGCTTCACACGGACAGGTGTTTTAAAGTCAGACGTCACCACAACACATTGGGCCAGACACATGGTCCATAACGTTCATACACGTGATGCCGATGATCAAACAGAAGCCTTACATCGGGCATTTTCCTGTGACAATGTATCGCCTTACATCAATATGTGGAACAGTGGAGACACAAACTGTGTGCTGTCAAACCTTCACCAACTATGTGGTGTAAGAAGGTCAAAGTTTTCTTTCTATGTAACTGGTTTGAAACATGATACACCACCTTTCATTCAGTCTCGTTCATAATCGGTTGTGCATCTATGCTATGCCAACAACTGCTCCTAGGCACACCAGACAGGCGATTGTAAGACAAGTTACTCCATGGTTGCACCTATGACAACTCGTCTCGACCACAATTTAAGCGTTTCCAGGCCTCGTTGGCGCAGTAGGCAGCGCGTCAGTCTCATAATCTGAAGGTCGTGAGTTCGAGCCTCACACGGGCAGGTGTTTTAAAGTCAGACGGCACCTCAACACAATGGGCCAGACACATGGTCCATAATGCTCACCATAGGCTAGATTTGCATGAAAATCAAAAACATACACGTGATGCCGATGATCAAACAGAAGCCTTACATCAGGCAGTTTCCTGTGACAATGTCTCACAAGACACGACTGAAGGTGGTGAGTTCGAGCTTCACGGACAGGTGTTTTAAAGTCAGACGTCACCACAACACATTGGGCCAGACACATGGTCCATAACGTTCATACACGTGATGCCGATGATCAAACAGAAGCCTTACATCGGGCAGTTTCCTGTGACAATGTATCGCCTCACATCAATATGTGGAACAGTGGAGACACAAACTGTGTGCTGTCAAACCTTCACCAACTATGTGGTGTAAGAAGGTCAAAGTTTTCTTTCTATGTAACTGGTTTGAAACATGATACACCACCTTTCATTCAGTCTCGTTCATAATCGGTTGTGCATCTATGCTATGCCAACAACTGCTCCTAGGCACACCAGACAGGCGATTGTAAGACAAGTTACTCCATGGTTGCACCTATGACAACTCGTCTCGACCACAATTTAAGCGCTTCCAGGCCTCGTTGGCGCAGTAGGCAGCGCGTCAGTCTCATAATCTGAAGGTCGTGAGTTCGAGCCTCACACGGGGCAGGTGTTTTAAAGTCAGACGGCACCTCAACACAATGGGCCAGACAAATGGTCCATAACGTTCACCATAGGCTAGATTTGCATGAAAATCAAAAACATACACGTGATGCCGATGATCAAACAGAAGCCTTACATCGGACAGTTTCCTGTGACAATGTCTCACAAGACACGACTGAAGGTGGTGAGTTCGAGCTTCACACGGGACAGGTGTTTTAAAGTCAGACGTCACCACAACACATTGGGCCAGACACATGGTCCATAACGTTCATACACGTGATGCCGATGATCAAACAGAAGCCTTACATCGGGCAGTTTCCTGTGACAATGTATCGCCTCACATCAATATGTGGAACAGTGGAGACACAAACTGTGTGCTGTGAAACCTTCACCAACTATGTGGTGTAAGAAGGTCAAAGTTTTCTTTCTATGTAACTGGTTTGAAACATGACCAATACACCACCATTCATTCAGTCTTGTTCATAATTGGTTGTGCATCTATGATAGCCCTACAACTGCTCCTAGGCACACCAGACAGGCAATTGTAAGACCAGTTACTCCATGGTTGCACCTATGACAACTCGTCTCGACCACAATTTAAGCGTTTCCAGGCCTCGTTGGCGCAGTAGGCAGCGCGTCAGTCTCATAATCTGAAGGTCGTGAGTTCGAGCCTCACACGGGGCAGGTGTTTTAAAGTCAGACGGCACCTCAACACAATGGGCCAGACACATGGTCCATAACGTTCACCATAGGCTAGATTTGCACGGTTGACCCATGACAACTCGTCGACCACAATTTAAGCGTTTCCAGGCCTCGTTGGCGCAGTAGGCAGCGCGTCAGTCTCATAATCTGAAGGTCGTGAGTTCGAGCTTCACACGGGACAGGTTTTTTAAAGTCAGACGTCACCACAACACATTGGGCCAGACACATGGTCCATAACGTTCATACACGTGATGCCGATGATCAAACAGAAGCCTTACATCAGGCAGTTTCCTGTGACAATGTCTCACAATGTCTCACGACTGAAGGTGGTGAGTTCGAGCTTCACACGGACAGGTGTTTTAAAGTCAGACGTCACCACAACACATTGGGCCAGACACATGGTCCATAACGTTCATACACGTGATGCCGATGATCAAACAGAAGCCTTACATCGGGCAGTTTCCTGTGACAATGTATCGCCTTACATCAATATGTGGAACAGTGGAGACACAAACTGTGTGCTGTCAAACCTTCACCAACTATGTGGTGTAAGAAGGTCAAAGTTTTCTTTCTATGTAACTGGTTTGAAACATGATACACCACCTTTCATTCAGTCTCGTTCATAATCGGTTGTGCATCTATGCTATGCCAACAACTGCTCCTAGGCACACCAGACAGGCGATTGTAAGACAAGTTACTCCATGGTTGCACCTATGACAACTCGTCTCGACCACAATTTAAGCATTTCCAGGCCTCGTTGGCGCAGTAGGCAGCGCGTCAGTCTCATAATCTGAAGGTCGTGAGTTCGAGCCTCACACGGGCAGGTGTTTTAAAGTCAGACGGCACCTCAACACAATGGGCCAGACACATGGTCCATAACGCTCACCATAGGCTAGATTTGCATGAAAATCAAAAACATACACGTGATGCCGATGATCAAACAGAAGCCTTACATCGGGCAGTTTCCTGTGACAATGTCTCACAAGACACGACTGAAGGTGGTGAGTTCGAGCTTCACACGACAGGTGTTTTAAAGTCAGACGTCACCACAACACATTGGGCCAGACACATGGTCCATAACGTTCATACACGTGATGCCGATGATCAAACAGAAGCCTTACATCGGGCAGTTTCCTGTGACAATATATCGCCTCACATCAATATATGGAACAGTGGAGACACAAACTGTGTGCTGTGAAACCTTCACCAACTATGTGGTGTAAGAAGGTCAAAGTTTTCTTTCTATGTAACTGGTTTGAAACATGATACACCACCTTCATTCAGTCTTGTTCATAATTGGTTGTGCATCTATGATAGCCCTACAACTGCTCCTAGGCACACCAGACAGGCGATTGTAAGACCAGTTACTCCATGGTTGCACCTATGACAACTCGTCTCGACCACAATTTAAGCGCTTCCAGGCCTCGTTGGCGCAGTAGGCAGCGCGTCAGTCTCATAATCTGAAGGTCGTGAGTTCGAGCCTCACACGGGCAGGTGTTTTAAAGTCAGACGGCACCTCAACACAATGGGCCAGACACATGGTCCATAATGCTCACCATAGGCTAGATTTGCATGAAAATCAAAAACATACACGTGATGCCGATGATCAAACAGAAGCCTTACATCGGACAGTTTCCTGTGACAATGTCTCACAAGACACGACTGAAGGTGGTGAGTTCGAGCTTCACACGGACAGGTGTTTTAAAGTCAGACGTCACCACAACACATTGGGCCAGACACATGGTCCATAACGTTCATACACGTGATGCCGATGATCAAACAGAAGCCTTACATCGGGCAGTTTCCTGTGACAATGTATCGCCTCACATCAATATGTGGAACAGTGGAGACACAAACTGTGTGCTGTCAAACCTTCACCAACTATGTGGTGTAAGAAGGTCAAAGTTTTCTTTCTATGTAACTGGTTTGAAACATGATACACCACCTTTCATTCAGTCTCGTTCATAATCGGTTGTGCATCTATGCTATGCCAACAACTGCTCCTAGGCACACCAGACAGGCGATTGTAAGACAAGTTACTCCATGGTTGCACCTATGACAACTCGTCTCGACCACAATTTAAGCGCTTCCAGGCCTCGTTGGCGCAGTAGGCAGCGCGTCAGTCTCATAATCTGAAGGTCGTGAGTTCGAGCCTCACACGGGGCAGGTGTTTTAAAGTCAGACGGCACCTCAACACAATGGGCCAGACACATGGTCCATAACGTTCACCATAGGCTAGATTTGCATGAAAATCAAAAACATACACGTGATGCCGATGATCAAACAGAAGCCTTACATCGGGCAGTTTCCTGTGACAATGTCTCACAAGACACGACTGAAGGTCGTGAGTTCGAGCTTCACACGGGACATGTGTTTTAAAGTCAGACGTCACCACAACACATTGGGCCAGACACATGGTCCACAACGTTCATACACGTGATGCCGATGATCAAACAGAAGCCTTACATCGGGCAGTTTCCTGTGACCATATATCGCCTCACATCAATATATGGAACAGTGGAGACACAAACTGTGTGCTGTGAAACCTTCACCAACTATGTGGTGTAAGAAGGTCAAAGTTTTCTTTCTATGTAACTGGTTTGAAACATGACCAATACACCACCATTCATTCAGTCTTGTTCATAATTGGTTGTGCATCTATGATAGCCCTACAACTGCTCCTAGGCACACCAGACAGGCAATTGTAAGACCAGTTACTCCATGGTTGCACCTATGACAACTCGTCTCGACCACAATTTAAGCGTTTCCAGGCCTCGTTGGCGCAGTAGGCAGCGCGTCAGTCTCATAATCTGAAGGTCGTGAGTTCGAGCCTCACACGGGGCAGGTGTTTTAAAGTCAGACGGCACCTCAACACAATGGGCCAGACACATGGTCCATAACGTTCACCATAGGCTAGATTTGCATGAAAATCAAAAACATACACGTGATGCCGATGATCAAACAGAAGCCTTACATCGGCAGTTTCCTGTGACAATGTCTCACAAGACACGACTGAAGGTGGTGAGTTCGAGCTTCACACGGACAGGTGTTTTAAAGTCAGACGTCACCACAACACATTGGGCCAGACACATGGTCCATAACGCTCATACACGTGATGCCGATGATCAAACAGAAGCCTTACATCGGGCAGTTTCCTGTGACAATGTATCGCCTCACATCAATATGTGGAACAGTGGAGACACAAACTGTGTGCTGTCAAACCTTCACCAACTATGTGGTGTAAGAAGGTCAAAGTTTTCTTTCTATGTAACTGGTTTGAAACATGATACACCACCTTTCATTCAGTCTTGTTCATAATTGGTTGTGCATCTATGATATGCCAACAACTGCTCCTAGGCACACCAGACAGGCGATTGTAAGACCAGTTACTCCATGGTTGCACCTATGACAACTCGTCTCGACCACAATTTAAGCGTTTCCAGGCCTCGTTGGCGCAGTAGGCAGCGCGTCAGTCTCATAATCTGAAGGTCGTGAGTTCGAGCCTCACACGGGCAGGTGTTTTAAAGTCAGACGGCACCTCAACACAATG
The DNA here is from genome assembly GCA_036365135.1 of Miichthys miiuy. Lineage (NCBI taxonomy): Eukaryota > Metazoa > Chordata > Actinopteri > Sciaenidae > Miichthys > Miichthys miiuy. The sequence goes on along the minus strand of CM071607.1, from coordinate 15,572,018 downwards.
GGCCAGACACATGGTCCATAATGCTCACCATAGGCTAGATTTGCATGAAAATCAAAAACATACACGTGATGCCGATGATCAAACAGAAGCCTTACATCGGACAGTTTCCTGTGACAATGTCTCACAAGACACGACTGAAGGTGGTGAGTTCGAGCTTCACACGGACAGGTGTTTTAAAGTCAGACGTCACCACAACACATTGGGCCAGACACATGGTCCATAACGTTCATACACGTGATGCCGATGATCAAACAGAAGCCTTACATCGGGCAGTTTCCTGTGACAATGTATCGCCTCACATCAATATGTGGAACAGTGGAGACACAAACTGTGTGCTGTCAAACCTTCACCAACTATGTGGTGTAAGAAGGTCAAAGTTTTCTTTCTATGTAACTGGTTTGAAACATGATACACCACCTTTCATTCAGTCTTGTTCATAATCGGTTGTGCATCTATGCTATGCCAACAACTGCTCCTAGGCACACCAGACAGGCGATTGTAAGACAAGTTACTCCATGGTTGCACCTATGACAACTCGTCTCGACCACAATTTAAGCGCTTCCAGGCCTCGTTGGCGCAGTAGGCAGCGCGTCAGTCTCATAATCTGAAGGTCGTGAGTTCGAGCCTCACACGGGCAGGTGTTTTAAAGTCAGACGGCACCTCAACACAATGGGCCAGACACATGGTCCATAACGCTCACCATAGGCTAGATTTGCATGAAAATCAAAAACATACACGTGATGCCGATGATCAAACAGAAGCCTTACATCGACAGTTTCCTGTGACAATGTCTCACAAGACACGACTGAAGGTGGTGAGTTCGAGCTTCACGGACAGGTGTTTTAAAGTCAGACGTCACCACAACACATTGGGCCAGACACATGGTCCATAACGCTCATACACGTGATGCCGATGATCAAACAGAAGCCTTACATCGGGCAGTTTCCTGTGACAATGTATCGCCTCACATCAATATGTGGAACAGTGGAGACACAAACTGTGTGCTGTGAAACCTTCACCAACTATGTGGTGTAAGAAGGTCAAAGTTTTCTTTCTATGTAACTGGTTTGAAACATGATACACCACCATTCATTCAGTCTTGTTCATAATTGGTTGTGCATCTATGATAGCCCTACAACTGCTCCTAGGCACACCAGACAGGCAATTGTAAGACCAGTTACTCCATGGTTGCACCTATGACAACTCGTCTCGACCACAATTTAAGCGCTTCCAGGCCTCGTTGGCGCAGTAGGCAGCGCGTCAGTCTCATAATCTGAAGGTCGTGAGTTCGAGCCTCACACGGGCAGGTGTTTTAAAGTCAGACGCACCTCAACACAATGGGCCAGACACATGGTCCATAATGCTCACCATAGGCTAGATTTGCATGAAAATCAAAACATACACGTGATGCCGATGATCAAACAGAAGCCTTACATCGGACAGTTTCCTGTGACAATGTCTCACAAGACACGACTGAAGGTGGTGAGTTCGAGCTTCACACGGGACAGGTGTTTTAAAGTCAGACGTCACCACAACACATTGGGCCAGACACATGGTCCATAACGCTCATACACGTGATGCCGATGATCAAACAGAAGCCTTACATCGGGCAGTTTCCTGTGACAATGTATCGCCTCACATCAATATGTGGAACAGTGGAGACACAAACTGTGTGCTGTCAAACCTTCACCAACTATGTGGTGTAAGAAGGTCAAAGTTTTCTTTCTATGTAACTGGTTTGAAACATGATACACCACCATTCAGTCTCTTGTTCATAATCGGTTGTGCATCTATGCTATGCCAACAACTGCTCCTAGGCACACCAGACAGGCGATTGTAAGACAAGTTACTCCATGGTTGCACCTATGACAACTCGTCTCGACCACAATTTAAGCGTTTCCAGGCCTCGTTGGCGCAGTAGGCAGCGCGTCAGTCTCATAATCTGAAGGTCGTGAGTTCGAGCCTCACACGGGGCAGGTGTTTTAAAGTCAGACGGCACCTCAACACAATGGGCCAGACACATGGTCCATAACGTTCACCATAGGCTAGATTTGCACGGTTGCACCTATGACAACTCGTCTCGACCACAATTTAAGCGTTTCCAGGCCTCGTTGGCGCAGTAGGCAGCGCGTCAGTCTCATAATCTGAAGGTCGTGAGTTCGAGCTTCACGGGACAGGTTTTTAAAGTCAGGCGTCACCACAACACATTGGGCCAGACACATGGTCCATAACGTTCATACGTGATGCCGATGATCAAACAGAAGCCTTACATCAGGCAGTTTCCTGTGACAATGTCTCACAATGTCTCACGACTGAAGGTGGTGAGTTCGAGCTTCACGGACAGGTGTTTTAAAGTCAGACGTCACCACAACACATTGGGCCAGACACATGGTCCATAACGTTCATACACGTGATGCCGATGATCAAACAGAAGCCTTACATCGGGCAGTTTCCTGTGACAATGTATCGCCTCACATCAATATGTGGAACAGTGGAGACACAAACTGTGTGCTGTGAAACCTTCAACAACTATGTGGTGTAAGAAGGTCAAAGTTTTCTTTCTATGTAACTGGTTTGAAACATGACCAATACACCACCATTCATTCAGTCTTGTTCATAATTGGTTGTGCATCTATGATAGCCCTACAACTGCTCCTAGGCACACCAGACAGGCAATTGTAAGACCAGTTACTCCACGGTTGCACCTATGACAACTCGTCTCGACCACAATTTAAGCGTTTCCAGGCCTCGTTGGCGCAGTAGGCAGCGCGTCAGTCTCATAATCTGAAGGTCGTGAGTTCGAGCCTCACACGGGGCAGGTGTTTTAAAGTCAGACGGCACCTCAACACAATGGGCCAGACACATGGTCCATAATGCTCACCATAGGCTAGATTTGCATGAAAATCAAAAACATACACGTGATGCCGATGATCAAACAGAAGCCTTACATCGGACAGTTTCCTGTGACAATGTCTCACAAGACACGACTGAAGGTGGTGAGTTCGAGCTTCACGGGACAGGTGTTTTAAAGTCAGACGTCACCACAACACATTGGGCCAGACACATGGTCCATAACGTTCATACACGTGATGCCGATGATCAAACAGAAGCCTTACATCGGGCAGTTTCCTGTGACAATGTATCGCCTCACATCAATATGTGGAACAGTGGAGACACAAACTGTGTGCTGTCAAACCTTCACCAACTATGTGGTGTAAGAAGGTCAAAGTTTTCTTTCTATGTAACTGGTTTGAAACATGATACACCACCTTTCATTCAGTCTCGTTCATAATCGGTTGTGCATCTATGCTATGCCAACAACTGCTCCTAGGCACACCAGACAGGCAATTGTAAGACCAGTTACTCCATGGTTGCACCTATGACAACTCGTCTCGACCACAATTTAAGCGTTTCCAGGCCTCGTTGGCGCAGTAGGCAGCGCGTCAGTCTCATAATCTGAAGGTCGTGAGTTCGAGCCTCACACGGGGCAGGTGTTTTAAAGTCAGACGGCACCTCAACACAATGGGCCAGACACATGGTCCATAATGCTCACCATAGGCTAGATTTGCATGAAAATCAAAAACATACACGTGATGCCGATGATCAAACAGAAGCCTTACATCGGACAGTTTCCTGTGACAATGTCTCACAAGACACGACTGAAGGTGGTGAGTTCGAGCTTCACGGGACAGGTGTTTTAAAGTCAGACGTCACCACAACACATTGGGCCAGACACATGGTCCATAACGTTCATACACGTGATGCCGATGATCAAACAGAAGCCTTACATCGGGCAGTTTCCTGTGACAATGTATCGCCTTACATCAATATGTGGAACAGTGGAGACACAAACTGTGTGCTGTCAAACCTTCACCAACTATGTGGTGTAAGAAGGTCAAAGTTTTCTTTCTATGTAACTGGTTTGAAACATGATACACCACCTTTCATTCAGTCTCGTTCATAATTGGTTGTGCATCTACGATAGCCCTACAACTGCTCCTAGGCACACCAGACAGGCGATTGTAAGACCAGTTACTCCACGGTTGCACCTATGACAACTCGTCTCGACCACAATTTAAGCGTTCCAGGCCTCGTTGGCGCAGTAGGCAGCGCGTCAGTCTCATAATCTGAAGGTCGTGAGTTCGAGCCTCACACGGGGCAGGTGTTTTAAAGTCAGACGGCACCTCAACACAATGGGCCAGACACATGGTCCATAACGTTCACCATAGGCTAGATTTGAAAAATCAAAAACATACACGTGATGCCGATGATCAAACAGAAGCCTTACATCGGGCAGTTTCCTGTGACAATGTCTCACAAGACACGACTGAAGGTGGTGAGTTCGAGCTTCACACGGACAGGTGTTTTAAAGTCAGACGTCACCACAACACATTGGGCCAGACACATGGTCCATAACGTTCATACGTGATGCCGATGATCAAACAGAAGCCTTACATCGGGCAGTTTCCTGTGACAATGTATCGCCTCACATCAATATATGGAACAGTGGAGACACAAACTGTGTGCTGTGAAACCTTCACCAACTATGTGGTGTAAGAAGGTCAAAGTTTTCTTTCTATGTAACTGGTTTGAAACATGATACACCACCTTTCATTCAGTCTTGTTCATAATTGGTTGTGCATCTATGATAGCCCTACAACTGCTCCTAGGCACACCAGACAGGCGATTGTAAGACCAGTTACTCCATGGTTGCACCTATGACAACTCGTCTCGACCACAATTTAAGCGTTTCCAGGCCTCGTTGGCGCAGTAGGCAGCGCGTCAGTCTCATAATCTGAAGGTCGTGAGTTCGAGCCTCACGGGCAGGTGTTTTAAAGTCAGACGGCACCTCAACACAATGGGCCAGACACATGGTCCATAATGCTCACCATAGGCTAGATTTGCATGAAAATCAAAAACATACACGTGATGCCGATGATCAAACAGAAGCCTTACATCGGACAGTTTCCTGTGACAATGTCTCACAAGACACGACTGAAGGTGGTGAGTTCGAGCTTCACGGGACAGGTGTTTTAAAGTCAGACGTCACCACAACACATTGGGCCAGACACATGGTCCATAACGTTCATACACGTGATGCCGATGATCAAACAGAAGCCTTACATCGGGCAGTTTCCTGTGACAATGTATCGCCTCACATCAATATGTGGAACAGTGGAGACACAAACTGTGTGCTGTCAAACCTTCACCAACTATGTGGTGTAAGAAGGTCAAAGTTTTCTTTCTATGTAACTGGTTTGAAACATGATACACCACCTTTCATTCAGTCTCGTTCATAATCGGTTGTGCATCTATGCTATGCCAACAACTGCTCCTAGGCACACCAGACAGGCGATTGTAAGACCAGTTACTCCACGGTTGCACCTATGACAACTCGTCTCGACCACAATTTAAGCGTTTCCAGGCCTCGTTGGCGCAGTAGGCAGCGCGTCAGTCTCATAATCTGAAGGTCGTGAGTTCGAGCCTCACGGGCAGGTGTTTTAAAGTCAGACGGCACCTCAACACAATGGGCCAGACACATGGTCCATAATGCTCACCATAGGCTAGATTTGCATGAAAATCAAAAACATACACGTGATGCCGATGATCAAACAGAAGCCTTACATCGGACAGTTTCCTGTGACAATGTCTCACAAGACACGACTGAAGGTGGTGAGTTCGAGCTTCACGGGACAGGTGTTTTAAAGTCAGACGTCACCACAACACATTGGGCCAGACACATGGTCCATAACGTTCATACACGTGATGCCGATGATCAAACAGAAGCCTTACATCGGGCAGTTTCCTGTGACAATGTATCGCCTCACATCAATATGTGGAACAGTGGAGACACAAACTGTGTGCTGTCAAACCTTCACCAACTATGTGGTGTAAGAAGGTCAAAGTTTTCTTTCTATGTAACTGGTTTGAAACATGATACACCACCTTTCATTCAGTCTCGTTCATAATCGGTTGTGCATCTATGCTATGCCAACAACTGCTCCTAGGCACACCAGACAGGCGATTGTAAGACAAGTTACTCCATGGTTGCACCTATGACAACTCGTCTCGACCACAATTTAAGCGTTTCCAGGCCTCGTTGGCGCAGTAGGCAGCGCGTCAGTCTCATAATCTGAAGGTCGTGAGTTCGAGCCTCACGGGCAGGTGTTTTAAAGTCAGACGGCACCTCAACACAATGGGCCAGACACATGGTCCATAATGCTCACCATAGGCTAGATTTGCATGAAAATCAAAAACATACACGTGATGCCGATGATCAAACAGAAGCCTTACATCGGGCAGTTTCCTGTGACAATGTCTCACAAGACACGACTGAAGGTGGTGAGTTCGAGCTTCACACAGGTGTTTTAAAGTCAGACTTCACCACAACACATTGGGCCAGACACATGGTCCATAACGTTCATACACGTGATGCCGATGATCAAACAGAAGCCTTACATCGGGCAGTTTCCTGTGACAATGTATCGCCTCACATCAATATGTGGAACAGTGGAGACACAAACTGTATGCTGTCAAACCTTCACCAACTATGTGGTGTAAGAAGGTCAAAGTTTTCTTTCTATGTAACTGGTTTGAAACATGATACACCACCTTTCATTCAGTCTCGTTCATAATTGGTTGTGCATCTACGATAGCCCTACAACTGCTCCTAGGCACACCAGACAGGCGATTGTAAGACCAGTTACTCCACGGTTGCACCTATGACAACTCGTCTCGACCACAATTTAAGCGTTTCCAGGCCTCGTTGGCGCAGTAGGCAGCGCGTCAGTCTCATAATCTGAAGGTCGTGAGTTCGAGCCTCACACGGGGCAGGTGTTTTAAAGTCAGACGGCACCTCAACACAATGGGCCAGACACATGGTCCATAATGCTCACCATAGGCTAGATTTGCATGAAAATCAAAAACATACACGTGATGCCGATGATCAAACAGAAGCCTTACATCGGACAGTTTCCTGTGACAATGTCTCACAAGACACGACTGAAGGTGGTGAGTTCGAGCTTCACACGGGACAGGTGTTTTAAAGTCAGACGTCACCACAACACATTGGGCCAGACACATGGTCCATAACGTTCATACACGTGATGCCGATGATCAAACAGAAGCCTTACATCGGGCAGTTTCCTGTGACAATGTATCGCCTCACATCAATATGTGGAACAGTGGAGACACAAACTGTGTGCTGTCAAACCTTCACCAACTATGTGGTGTAAGAAGGTCAAAGTTTTCTTTCTATGTAACTGGTTTGAAACATGATACACCACCTTTCATTCAGTCTCGTTCATAATCGGTTGTGCATCTATGCTATGCCAACAACTGCTCCTAGGCACACCAGACAGGCGATTGTAAGACAAGTTACTCCATGGTTGCACCTATGACAACTCGTCTCGACCACAATTTAAGCGTTTCCAGGCCTCGTTGGCGCAGTAGGCAGCGCGTCAGTCTCATAATCTGAAGGTCGTGAGTTCGAGCCTCACACGGGGCAGGTGTTTTAAAGTCAGACGGCACCTCAACACAATGGGCCAGACACATGGTCCATAACGTTCACCATAGGCTAGATTTGCATGAAAATCAAAAACATACACGTGATGCCGATGATCAAACAGAAGCCTTACATCGGGCAGTTTCCTGTGACAATGTCTCACAAGACACGACTGAAGGTGGTGAGTTCGAGCTTCACGGGACAGGTGTTTTAAAGTCAGACTTCACCACAACACATTGGGCCAGACACATGGTCCATAACGTTCATACACGTGATGCCGATGATCAAACAGAAGCCTTACATCGGGCAGTTTCCTGTGACAATATATCGCCTCACATCAATATATGGAACAGTGGAGACACAAACTGTGTGCTGTGAAACCTTCACCAACTATGTGGTGTAAGAAGGTCAAAGTTTTCTTTCTATGTAACTGGTTTGAAACATGATACACCACCTTTCATTCAGTCTTGTTCATAATTGGTTGTGCATCTATGATAGCCCTACAACTGCTCCTAGGCACACCAGACAGGCGATTGTAAGACCAGTTACTCCATGGTTGCACCTATGACAACTCGTCTCGACCACAATTTAAGCGTTTCCAGGCCTCGTTGGCGCAGTAGGCAGCGCGTCAGTCTCATAATCTGAAGGTCGTGAGTTCGAGCCTCACACGGGCAGGTGTTTTAAAGTCAGGCGGCACCTCAACACAATGGGCCAGACACATGGTCCATAATGCTCACCATAGGCTAGATTTGCATGAAAATCAAAAACATACACGTGATGCCGATGATCAAACAGAAGCCTTACATCGGACAGTTTCCTGTGACAATGTCTCACAAGACACGACTGAAGGTGGTGAGTTCGAGCTTCACGGACAGGAGTTTTAAAGTCAGACGTCACCACAACACATTGGGCCAGACACATGGTCCATAACGTTCATACACGTGATGCCGATGATCAAACAGAAGCCTTACATCGGGCAGTTTCCTGTGACAATGTATCGCCTCACATCAATATGTGGAAAAGTGGAGACACAAACTGTGTGCTGTCAAACCTTCACCAACTATGTGGTGTAAGAAGGTCAAAGTTTTCTTTCTATGTAACTGGTTTGAAACATGATACACCACCTTTCATTCAGTCTTGTTCATAATTGGTTGTGCATCTATGATAGCCTACAACTGCTCCTAGGCACACCAGACAGGCGATTGTAAGACAAGTTACTCCATGGTTGCACCTATGACAACTCGTCGACCACAATTTAAGCGTTTCCAGGCCTCGTTGGCGCAGTAGGCAGCGCGTCAGTCTCATAATCTGAAGGTCGTGAGTTCGAGCCTCACGGGGCAGGTGTTTTAAAGTCAGACGGCACCTCAACACAATGGGCCAGACACATGGTCCATAATGCTCACCATAGGCTAGATTTGCATGAAAATCAAAAACATACCTGATGCAGATGATCAAACAGAAGCCTTACATCGGACAGTTTCCTGTGACAATGTCTCACAAGACACGACCACTCCATGGTTGCACCTATGACAACTCGTCTCGACCACAATTTAAGCGTTTCCAGGCCTCGTTGGCGCAGTAGGCAGCGCGTCAGTCTCATAATCTGAAGGTCGTGAGTTCGAGCCTCACACGGGGCAGGTGTTTTAAAGTCAGACGGCACCTCAACACAATGGGCCAGACACATGGTCCATAACGTTCACCATAGGCTAGATTTGCATGAAAATCAAAAACATACACGTGATGCCGATGATCAAACAGAAGCCTTACATCGGACAGTTTCCTGTGACAATGTCTCACAAGACACGACTGAAGGTGGTGAGTTCGAGCTTCACGGGACAGGAGTTTTAAAGTCAGACGTCACCACAACACATTGGGCCAGACACATGGTCCATAACGTTCATACACGTGATGCCGATGATCAAACAGAAGCCTTACATCGGGCAGTTTCCTGTGACAATGTATCGCCTCACATCAATATGTGGAACAGTGGAGACACAAACTGTGTGCTGTCAAACCTTCACCAACTATGTGGTGTAAGAAGGTCAAAGTTTTCTTTCTATGTAACTGGTTTGAAACATGATACACCACCTTTCATTCAGTCTCGTTTATAATCGGTTGTGCATCTATGCTATGCCAACAACTGCTCCTAGGCACACCAGACAGGCGATTGTAAGACCAGTTACTCCACGGTTGCACCTATGACAACTCGTCTCGACCACAATTTAAGCGTTTCCAGGCCTCGTTGGCGCAGTAGGCAGCGCGTCAGTCTCATAATCTGAAGGTCGTGAGTTCGAGCCTCACACGGGGCAGGTGTTTTAAAGTCAGACGGCACCTCAACACAATGGGCCAGACACATGGTCCATAATGCTCACCATAGGCTAGATTTGCATGAAAATCAAAAACATACGTGATGCCGATGATCAAACAGAAGCCTTGCATCGGACAGTTTCCTGTGACAATGTCTCACAAGACACGACTGAAGGTGGTGAGTTCGAGCTTCACACGGGACAGGTGTTTTAAAGTCAGACGTCACCACAACACATTGGGCCAGACACATGGTCCATAACGTTCATACACGTGATGCCGATGATCAAACAGAAGCCTTACATCGGGCAGTTTCCTGTGACAATGTATCGCCTCACATCAATATGTGGAACAGTGGAGACACAAACTGTGTGCTGTCAAACCTTCACCAACTATGTGGTGTAAGAAGGTCAAAGTTTTCTTTCTATGTAACTGGTTTGAAACATGATACACCACCTTTCATTCAGTCTCGTTCATAATCGGTTGTGCATCTATGCTATGCCAACAACTGCTCCTAGGCACACCAGACAGGCGATTGTAAGACAAGTTACTCCATGGTTGCACCTATGACAACTCGTCTCGACCACAATTTAAGCGTTTCCAGGCCTCGTTGGCGCAGTAGGCAGCGCGTCAGTCTCATAATCTGAAGGTCGTGAGTTCGAGCCTCACGGGGCAGGTGTTTTAAAGTCAGACGGCACCTCAACACAATGGGCCAGACACATGGTCCATAACGTTCACCATAGGCTAGATTTGCATGAAAATCAAAAACATACACGTGATGCCGATGATCAAACAGAAGCCTTACATCGGACAGTTTCCTGTGACAATGTCTCACAATGTCTCACGACTGAAGGTGGTGAGTTCGAGCTTCACGGGACAGGTGTTTTAAAGTCAGACGTCACCACAACACATTGGGCCAGACACATGGTCCATAACGTTCATACACGTGATGCCGATGATCAAACAGAAGCCTTACATCGGGCAGTTTCCTGTGACAATGTATCGCCTCACATCAATATGTGGAACAGTGGAGACACAAACTGTGTGCTGTCAAACCTTCACCAACTATGTGGTGTAAGAAGGTCAAAGTTTTCTTTCTATGTAACTGGTTTGAAACATGATACACCACCTTTCATTCAGTCTTGTTCATAATTGGTTGTGCATCTATGATAGCCCTACAACTGCTCCTAGGCACACCAGACAGGCGATTGTAAGACCAGTTACTCCATGGTTGCACCTATGACAACTCGTCTCGACCACAATTTAAGCGTTTCCAGGCCTCGTTGGCGCAGTAGGCAGCGCGTCAGTCTCATAATCTGAAGGTCGTGAGTTCGAGCCTCACACGGGGCAGGTGTTTTAAAGTCAGACGGCACCTCAACACAATGGGCCAGACACATGGTCCATAATGCTCACCATAGGCTAGATTTGCATGAAAATCAAAAACATACACGTGATGCCGATGATCAAACAGAAGCCTTACATCGGACAGTTTCCTGTGACAATGTCTCACAAGACACGACTGAAGGTGGTGAGTTCGAGCTTCACACGGGACAGGTGTTTTAAAGTCAGACGTCACCACAACACATTGGGCCAGACACATGGTCCATAACGTTCATACACGTGATGCCGATGATCAAACAGAAGCCTTACATCGGGCAGTTTCCTGTGACAATGTATCGCCTCACATCAATATGTGGAACAGTGGAGACACAAACTGTGTGCTGTCAAACCTTCACCAACTATGTGGTGTAAGAAGGTAAAGTTTTCTTTCTATGTAACTGGTTTGAAACATGATACACCACCTTTCATTCAGTCTCGTTCATAATCGGTTGTGCATCTATGCTATGCCAACAACTGCTCCTAGGCACACCAGACAGGCGATTGTAAGACAAGTTACTCCACGGTTGCACCTATGACAACTCGTCTCGACCACAATTTAAGCGTTTCCAGGCCTCGTTGGCGCGTAGGCAGCGCGTCAGTCATATAATCTGAAGGTCGTGAGTTCGAGCCTCACACGGGGCAGGTGTTTTAAAGTCAGACGGCACCTCAACACAATGGGCCAGACACATGGTCCATAACGTTCACCATAGGCTAGATTTGCACGGTTGCACCTATGAAAACTCGTCGACCACAATTTAAGCGTTTCCAGGCCTGCGTTGGCGCAGTAGGCAGCGCGTCAGTCTCATAATCTGAAGGTCGTGAGTTCGAGCTTCACGGGACAGGTTTTTAAAGTCAGACGTCACCACAACACATTGGGCCAGACACATGGTCCATAACGTTCATACGTGATGCCGATGATCAAACAGAAGCCTTACATCGGACAGTTTCCTGTGACAATGTCTCACAAGACACGACTGAAGGTCGTGAGTTCGAGCTTCACACGGGACAGGTGTTTTAAAGTCAGACGTCACCACAACACATTGGGCCAGACACATGGTCCATAACGTTCATACACGTGATGCCGATGATCAAACAGAAGCCTTACATCGGGTAGTTTCCTGTGACAATATATCGCCTCACATCAATATATGGAACAGTGGAGACACAAACTGTGTGCTGTCAAACCTTCACCAACTATGTGGTGTAAGAAGGTCAAAGTTTTCTTTCTATGTAACTGGTTTGAAACATGATACACCACCTTTCATTCAGTCTTGTTCATAATTGGTTGTGCATCTATGATAGCCCTACAACTGCTCCTAGGCACACCAGACAGGCGATTGTAAGACCAGTTACTCCATGGTTGCACCTATGACAACTCGTCTCGACCACAATTTAAGCGTTTCCAGGCCTCGTTGGCGCAGTAGGCAGCGCGTCAGTCTCATAATCTGAAGGTCGTGAGTTCGAGCTTCACACGGGGCAGGTGTTTTAAAGTCAGACGGCACCTCAACACAATGGGCCAGACACATGGTCCATAATGCTCACCATAGGCTAGATTTGCATGAAAATCAAAAACATACACGTGATGCCGATGATCAAACAAAAGCCTTACATCGGACAGTTTCCTGTGACAATGTCTCACAAGACACGACTGAAGGTGGTGAGTTCGAGCTTCACACGGGACAGGTGTTTTAAAGTCAGACGTCACCACAACACATTGGGCCAGACACATGGTCCATAACGTTCATACACGTGATGCCAATGATCAAACAGAAGCCTTACATCGGGCAGTTTCCTGTGACAATGTATCGCCTCACATCAATATATGGAACAGTGGAGACACAAACTGTGTGCTGTGAAACCTTCACCAACTATGTGGTGTAAGAAGGTCAAAGTTTTCTTTCTATGTAACTGGTTTGAAACATGATACACCACCTTTCATTCAGTCTTTTTTTTATAATTGGTTGTGCATCTATGATAGCCCTACAACTGCTCCTAGGCACACCAGACAGGCGATTGTAAGACAAGTTACTCCATGGTTGCACCTATGACAACTCGTCTCGACCACAATTTAAGCGTTTCCAGGCCTCGTTGGCGCAGTAGGCAGCGCGTCAGTCTCATAATCTGAAGGTCGTGAGTTCGAGCCTCACACGGGGCAGGTGTTTTAAAGTCAGACGGCACCTCAACACAATGGGCCAGACACATGGTCCATAACGTTCACCATAGGCTAGATTTGCATGAAAATCAAAAACATACACGTGATGCCGATGATCAAACAGAAGCCTTACATCGGGCAGTTTCCTGTGACAATGTCTCACAAGACACGACTGAAGGTGGTGAGTTCGAGCTTCAAACGGGACAGGTGTTTTAAAGTCAGACGTCACCACAACACATTGTGCCAGACACATGGTCCATAACATTCATACACGTGATGCCGATGATCAAACAGAAGCCTTACATCGGGCAGTTTCCTGTGACAATGTATCGCTTCACATCAATATGTGGAACAGTGGAGACACAAACTGTGTGCTGTCAAACCTTCACCAACTATGTGGTGTAAGAAGGTCAAAGTTTTCTTTCTATGTAACTGGTTTGAAACATGACCAATACACCACCATTCATTCAGTCTTGTTCATAATTGGTTGTGCATCTATGCTATGCCAACAACTGCTCCTAGGCACACCAGACAGGCAATTGTAAGACAAGTTACTCCATGGTTGCAATGTATCGCCTAACATCAATATATGGAACAGTGGAGATACAAACTGTGTGCTGTCAAACCTTCACCAACTATGTGGTGTAAAAAGGTCAAAGTTTTCTTTCTATGTAACTGGTTTGAAACATGACCAATACACCACCATTCATTCAGTCTTGTTCATAATTGGTTGTGCATCTATGATAGCCCTACAACTGCTCCTAGGCACACCAGACAGGCGAGTGTAAGACAAGTTACTCCATGGTTGCACCTATGACAACTCGTCTCGACCAGAGTTTAAGCATTTCCAGGCCTCGTTGGCGCAGTAGGCAGCGCGTCAGTCTCATAATCTGAAGGTTGTGAGTTCGAGCCTCACACGGGGCAGGTGTTTTAAAGTCAGACGGCACCACAACACAATGGGCCAGACACATGGTCCATAACGTTCATCATAGGCTAGATTTGCATGAAAATCAAAAACATACACGTGATGCCAATGATCAAACAGAAGCCTTACATCGGGCAATGTATCGTCTCAGATCAATATTGGAGACAGAAACTGTGTGCTGTCAAACCTTTACCAACTGTGTGGTGTAAGTCTGTTAAATTTGCAAGTAGTTATCTGAAGGTTGCAAGTTCAACCCTCACACGGGGTACGTGTTTTAAAGTTAAATGATAACAAAACAATGGGCGAGACATAGAGCAGAAAAGGTGATTTAACTAGAACATGGGTATAGTTTTTCCTACGATGAAAATTTAATCAGTCACCAGTTGCCTGATGACATTGTTCCTTGTCAAAAACCACTGGAACAGCATAATGTAAATTCTATTTGGGGGTGGATTTTCTAATTAAAATAAGGAATGTTTGGCCTTGAGTTATTGTTTATTCATTAATGAATATTCATATGAGAAACATGCTGACGTCAAAAGCGCATAGATCTTCCCAAGGTTAACAAACCCAGTAAGGCTTTTTAAAATGCCTGTTTGTATTTAGTATACTGTGTGACTGACAAAGTTGGGTGCAGGAGCAGAAAGTAAAGGAAACAATGTGTGCTCTTGTTTCTAGATCAGTGAGGTAGACATAAGCAGAATATTTGGCTAATCCATAATTTATGGTGTTTACTGATGTTGTTTGGTGTGGCATGGTTTTATTTTGTACATTTTTTAAATTTTATCAGAGCAGTACATTTGAAGATTTTTGTTTTATTTTGCAAGCCAAATTGTCAGTTAATTAATTAACTGGATCATTAAATAATTCTACACAGTTAACACGACCAAAATCTGCTATAAAAATCTCCACACACACGTCACTCAACACACACAACAGAAAATTGACTTCATACACATATACATATTAGTTTCCCTGACACCAATTAGCAGTGTCCCAGATAGTGCAGTCAGAAGCCAACATACAATTAGGATTATCTGGACTGGATGAATGGGCTCATTAAGCACAATGAACTAACTGCTCTCTAACAGCATCATAACTGTGTGTGTCTGTGTGAGGAGCAAGTGCATGGATTTATGTGTGTTTGTGTCAGAGAGAGAGAGAGAGAGAGAGAGAGAGAGAGAGAGAGAGATCTGTGTGTGTGTTTGTGTATGGCATTCATTCAAGAATAAAGTGATAAAGGCACATAAAGACAATGGATGGAGAGGACTATGATGAAAAAAAAATCACACCATTGATGATTGAAGTTTTGCTCAGAATTCAGAAAAAGCACTTTTGTCTGAGCATATTTTGCTTGAGCGGTGTGAATGAAGAAGGTGCTTGTGAAAAACAAAGCATCTTTATATACCAAGACAGATAAAGGAAAATCTAGTCATGCATGATGTTTACAGCTCATTATTCAGAGCAATCACACTTTAATTCAGAAGGGCAAATACTTACTGAACCTTTATCAGAACAAACACAAATGGTGCTGTTCACATTTTTTAATAGCTCATCATACTTGTTTTGCTTTGTACAAAAGCTTCAGTTTACCATTTCAGCCAATGCATTTGTTGGTTTCTGTACCTTCAACATCTGCAATACTCTTTAAAGATATGCATAAGAAGTCCACCTATCCTGTGGCAGCAGGTTAAGCAGGACATTCTAGATGTCCCTCTCCCTAGAAATGTTTTCCAGCTTCTCCTGGGGGATCCAGATAGCTTTCCAGACCAGATGGGCTATGTAAGCCCTCCAGCAAGTTCTAGGTTTGCCCCAGGGTCTCCTGGCAGTTTGATGAGCCCGGAAAAACTCCAAAGGAAGGTGTTCCGGTCACTACCCAAAGCTCATGGCCATAGGCAAGAACTGAAATAAAGATTGACTGATAAAGTGAAGCACCAATCTGCATTTTGATCTTACACTCCATTTTACCATCTTTATGAACAAGATCCTAAGATACTTAAACTCCTCCACTTGTAGCAGCAACTAACTCCAAACCTAGAGGATTCCACTGTTTTCTGGCAAAGAACCTTGGCCTCAGACTTGGAGGTGCTGGCTTTCATCCTAGCCACTTCACATTTGGCTGGAAACCAATCTTCAGACTCTGCCTCGACAACAGGGGATTTTTAGCTAGGTTCAGAAATCCTCAAAGTGCTCTTTCCAAAGCTCAACAAGATCCCCTCACCAGCTGAACACAGCCTGAGCTAAGCCCTGCTTTGCCTTCCTTAGTCACTGTACGGTTTACCTGACCAACAGAAAGTCTTTCTTCATGGCCTCCCTGAACTTCTCCCACAGCCAGGTTTTTGCCTCAGTTACAGGCCCCTGGTACCTGTCTGCTCCTTCAAGAGACCCCTGGGCTAACCAACACTGAAAGGCTCCCTTCTTCAGCTTAACAGCCTCCTTCATGGCTGGTGTCCATCAGCTGGTTCTTAGGTTGCCAACAACAGGCACAATGACCTTCTGACTGCAGCTAGCAGCCACAACCAGACTGCTCTTCTCTTCACCTGAGTGTCAAAGACATTTGGCCGCAAATCTGATGATGTGACCACACAGTCGATCATCGATCTGTGCCCTAAAGTGTTCTGGTACCGACTTCACTTATGAATGCCTTCACAGACCCTTATGAATTAGCCCAGAGGGAGCTGTAGCACCTTGCACAGGAAAAAGGAAACATCAAGTCTCTAGTGGCCAGGCCTTGACTCATTGGGCTCGGCAGGGCAAAGGGTGAGGATGCAGAAACCTAGAGGGGGGTGAATCTGAGGAATGGTTTGTTATGGACTTTGGTGCTAGTCATGGATTTGCCATAACACCATGTTTAAGCATAAAAAGTGATATGTGCTTATTAATTCATGTGATACTTGTCTTGGTCTGTTCAAGTGGGATCAAATAAGGAAAGAAGAGAACTTAAGACAAGACTCAATTCCAAAGCATAAGCATGACTATATTGTGAATATGATTTGTTTTTGTTGTTTTACAATGGGAAATTGTGAATGTTTTTTAAGCATATTCCGGTCCATTAAAGTTGAGCAGTACTAAGCCGAATTCCAGCCCATTGATTTCAATAATAAAGATTAGGAAACTCTAATATGAAACACTTACCCAGGGCCTGCGTTGCAAATGCTGCCATGGCACTCTGCAGTCTGTCTGGTCGGACCGCCTGAACCAATAACAGCTATGGAGTGCAAAGAGAAAACGATAAACTGAGGAAGATCAGGTGTCCATTAAAACACAAGGTCAATACCAGTCATATCATCATATTGAGAACACAATACACAAAGTAAATGAGTAAGTCCATTAGTTTGACAATGAAGTGGGCATACTTGACTTTAGTGATACGTGGCTTCTGTCTTGCTCATGATTTGAAATGAGATTGTCTAAATCTTCATTCTCAAACTACTTGTGAAGAAGCTTTCACAACTGAACTGTTTTAAGTGTATGTAGACTTCTGACATACTCTGTAAATAACAACAAGTTGTTCCATCTGGTTGATGAAATGACTGGTTTTTGATTGAAAGCTGACCTGCTGAAAGGGAGAAATCTTCTTGGCAAAGGAGGATGGGATTTCCTGTTCACACTGTGAGCTCTGCGAGAAGGACAGCCAAAGGTCTGAGTCACTCAAACACAGGGACTGGTAGAGGGCTGGGAATGTAGCCTGTACAAAAGGGATGGTAAAAGTTAAAATGGCAAAATACAGGTTAAGAAATAGCGTTAGACAAATAGATCAAATATTAAGCTCAGTACTGCTTTTCTGGCATTCTTTTTTTCAACACATTCAACTATTATTTTTGATGCCAAAAATGTTTTCTTAATCAAGCATTAACGTTACACTTTTGTCATGCATTGCATATGCATAAAATGTGGTAATAATGTACGTATTTGGTGTGTGTGTGTGTGTGTGTGTGTGTGTGTGTCACTGTGTGTATCATTGCGTTTACTTTAAAAATGGCCACTGCTCCATGCCTCTCCTGATCAATCCATGAAGGGAACTCCTGCAGAGAGAGAAGAGGTGTAACAGACAAAAATAATATGGAGTATTATCACTGTTAGAAAAGAAACTGCACTCTTACCTCTTTCTTAAACATTTCTCCCACGATGGATCCAGTGAAGACATCCCATTCCTACAGCAACAAGTAGTGTTAACATTTGACAGTTCCACAGCTAAAAACTTTTTACTTAATTTGCCACTGAATTCAGTGCTGAGGAAACCCTAAAAATGCAGATACTAAATTTACAAAGATACTCACACTCTCCTGGAAGAGTTCAGGGTACATGCCTTTCACAAAGTGCATAGCAAACATCAACTGGTCAGCCTGAAACAAAGAGAAGGAAGAAAAGAGAAATTTATACACATATGAGAATGTTATTTTGCCCTTCTCATCTATAAACAAAGGAAATAATAATAGACCATGAAATGCTACCATCTCTACCAGACTGAATGGGTAAACACTCTGATATTCCCATTGTATAATATGCAGCTCATCCTGGCTAACTAAAGGGTTTGGAAAGGGTTGCTACACAGTGACAAACAACCCAGGGACTTCAAGGTCTACACTAGTTGTTGAATCATCCCACACACTCTCTCTCCCTGTGTCTCCCTGTCTCTTTCCTTCTTGTCAAATAGTAGAGTTTGAGAGAAACAACAGACAAACTGATAACAGTCAGTAATCAAGATGCTTATCCCACTCCCACCCATGGACAGAAAGAGAAAGACAGTGACCAAGAGAATCCAGTGGATACAGTGAATATGAAAGAATGCAGAAATCCAATAAATACACATTTACATACACACAATCAGCGATGCAAACACATTCACCAAACAGTAAGGCTGTGTTCACTTTTTCTCAAAGGCCTTAACCCTCCTCTAATGCCACAGTTTTATTTTCTGATTACCAAACTAATAAACAGAAAAAAATCTATGCTGTAAATTATTTTAAAGACATATAAGAGACAGAAAGGACAATAGAAAACTGATTACTGGCCAACTGCATGTAAAAACCTTTTCTCCAAAATTGAGGATGTTTTTGTAATTTTGTCATCTCCAGCATTTATAATGTGATACTTCAAAATCTGCATAAAATGTTTAAAGAAACATGGCTATTGTACTTTTTCTTACATACATAACCTATAAAATTAACTTCTGTGATGTGAATGGCCTCCAAAAGCATTATATTAAAGCCTTTTTTACACTATACAATTACAATATTATATTATATTATATTATATTATATTATATTATATTATATTATATTATATTATATTATATTATATTATTATTGCTCCAAATCACAATAGCACAATACTAATTCACCAAATTTAATAACAGATAGTGTGCCTAATAAGATTCACATTGAGCTGCCACACTGCTTCTGTGCTGGTCATGTGTATTTATGTAAATTGTATTTTTATGCACTTAACTGGCTGGCAAGGAGAACCAATTTAGAAGTAGCATGCTGTTCAATAATACTTCTCAATGTTGTGTGTGAAAAGTGGCAATAGGTCAAATGACTGTGTTAATCTAATCAGTTTGGCTATTCACAGAAGCTGCTATCACTGATACCAGATGTAGGCACTGCTGCTGAAAAATCAGGTACATAAGGGAGATAGTAGTCTATCTGAGAAAACCTCTTTTGCAGCCAGTAGCTATAATCATTCAGATGTGTTTATTGAATACTTGCTCAATTACAGCATCACTGGATGAGACTAAACCCCATTGGAGTACTATTGTCTTTTAATCCACCCATCTTAAACTCTATACTACTAGCAAGAATACTAGAGTACAGTGCTATGGTGCAACTAACCAATGCAATCCAATCTTATGCCTCTATGTTTAACCTAAAGTTTTGAAACATAGGACCAAGCCATGTGGGACCTATATACACAAAACCACATGACCCACAACATTCCTGTGTCAAGCTGTTTATATGAGAAGCATTAAGGTGAAGCATTCAAGTTAGAGTGAATAACTGAAAGACTAATTGTTTAACAAAATTAAAGTTGTTTCTAATGAGGTAATGCTAATTGTATTCCATCAGTCGGTGGTAGGCATCTGGGCACATGCAAGAACTGAGCTGAAAAAATGTTTTTGTTTATAACTAAATGAAAAGGAAACTTTTTCTTCAGTTTAAAACAAGCTCACACTCCTCCAATATATGGATATATATAAATATATATATTTAAAATAAAGCAAGCAAAATAAACAAGCAATGTCTAAGTAGTTCTACAATTTACACATCAAAATCTTCATAGCACATCTCTGCCTGTCACCTAATGTTATATTCCGTACCATAACCAACAGCTGTAGAACCAGCTTGAGCTGCGGTGAGGCTAACCTTCAGGCTACATTTAGACTTGAGCTCATCACTACCATGCCCTCGTTCTGACCCTCTCCACAGTCCGTCTCTTGATCTGATGTCTAGATGATTTACACCAAGCTGCCAAGTTCAACTCCATCTATCAAAGTGACAGTGTGCACAGTTCACCCGAGAGAGCTGAGCAATATGATATGACTGATCAAAAAAAGAATGGCACAATGTCCTGTTTTTCATGTCTGTGTGTGTGTGTGTTTTATGAGTGTGTATATGTATGTGTCAGAAAGAAATGAAGCAAACAGAGTGCAATGAGGATAAAAGTCTGCGAGTGTTTGCATGAACTGCTGTCATACTGACATTCTGACAGGACAGGAACCTCAGTAGACAGTACAACCTGGAATATGTCACACTTGAGCACATCACTGCAACTCAAACTACTGCATGTACAGAGAGGAGCTTCAGCTCTCTCTCTCTTTCTCTCGCTCTCTCTCTCTCTCACACACACACACACACACACACACACACACACACACACACACACACCTCCTGAATGCTTATACCTGCCACCCCACAAACGGGCATACACGAAGACCTAACCTAACAAGCGTTTACACATAGACATCCATCTACAATAAACACACAAAGATACAAACCTTTACAACTTTACCTCTCTAAAATATAATCTCCTCAGAGTACAACCCTCCAGTGCACACCAATGTGTTGAAAAGAAAAACTTTCACATAGTTCCTGTCACATGTTCTCCATGGACAAACATTTCTGAAAATATGGAGATTTGCTCAGGTGCTGTGCATGGAAGTGACAAAGTGCACATAATGCTGTATTTGAGGTACTTGTATTTTGTCACAGTAAAGTTACAACTCCAGGTCACTGCGGGGGTAAAATATATCTACACTTGTCTGATTATGTCCATATTGTTCTTTTTAATCAACAAAGTTTTTATTTAAACTTGATATTGATCGACAAAGTAACAAATATACAGTATCCATTAAGTGTGACCAAACCAGCCCTAAAATAATGAATGAAATAGGATGATATTCCTCAGAAAACCCAATATCTGTAATATATATTACACACCTGCAAACATACGACATATTTCAGATTTAAATATACTACTTATCAATTAAGAAAATATGATGGAGTTTCAAATAATATTATATGTCCAAATCCAGACAGTATTGCTTGAATATGACATTACAACACAAAAGCAGCTCACAAGCTTAAAAAGTTTACATCCATAAAAAAACAAAAACAAACAAACAAACAAACAAAAAAAAAAACATCTTGGCTCATGAGAGGTTCAACAATATTTGGTAGAGATTCTTTATCACAGCTTTGATGTGTCTAGCCATGCTCAATCAATATCTTATTAAGCAGATTCAGTTGTGTGTGGTGGAATTTATCAAAAATACAGAGCGCCTACCACTGGCTGGTTTGTTAAGCTTTCTTCTAAAGATGCATATATCATGATGTTTTCTACTCTTGACTCTGTTCTCCTGTCAAATTATACTCTTCTCCCATTATCACTCACTATCCACCCTTTATCTTTTCATGAGACTCCTTCTCACCCCCTCTCTCCTCTCCCCCTGGAAGTTATCTCTTTTGCAGCACAGATGTTGACAGGAGTGCTGATAATGTAGTCCAATCTTTCCTCTCTGCTAATGACTGGGCTGGTACTGTCTAAATGCATGTGTGTATTGGGTTGATAGCCTATAGACATTAACAGCCACACTGACTCCACCATTATCATACAGGCAGCACACACACACACATACAGAGAAGACAGAGAAATTACATTTACCATTTACTACCTGATTGTTCTGTTGGTCAATATTTCACACAATTACTGTGCTAGTATGATTGTAGAAGTATGTAAATGTGTGTTTATCTGATTGTGCATCTGGTCTAAGCAATCAATAAGAATGCAACTATACTAGTACTCGTTGTTATAAAGATGCATGTGCATCTGCTAGAGACAAACCAACCTTGTTACTGGTAAAAAATGTAATCTAAAGCTTTAAGCCCGCCATCTTAACTTGCATTATTATTGTAAATTATAGTAGTGAGGGAGACAGGGCAGGCATACTAAAACAGGAGCATGCAGAAGAAACCAACATGCCTTCATAAACCACTTCCTGTTAAATGCATTTTAATATTTGTCCAGAGTTACCTGTATTTAAGTTGTTAAGAACATAAATTGACTGTTGAACTTTATTTGCAGAGTCAGCCTATATTTAATAGTTATCAGTCAACTCAGTCATAACAACAATTAGGCAGCTTGCCAAAGGAATTTCTCTGTAGCTGAAAAAAATGATGAGTGATGTGTTCATGGCAGATTGCCGTTTTCAGGTCAATATCCTATCATTTGAATCAATTTAACAAAGAACAGCAAGGCCAAAATACAGCTGTTGGGTGTAAGGGTTATTTCAAAACAGGCTGATCCTCTTTTCCATCTTTTGCAATGCAAACCTGCTGTAACTATCCACGTATCACGATACAAATCACCGTAGCAATGACAGGAAATTTTAGAAATGCTGAAACCATTTCTGTGTGTATTACCTTGAAAAGCGACCGGCAGACATACTCGTACACCATATTCTTCAAGCTGGCTTCCAAAGCAGCAATTCTGGCTTCTGTATTCTCTGCTTCCTAGAATACACACACATACATACACACAAGCACACAATGAGAGAAGAAAAGGGACAAAAGGAAAAGGAGCAGTTAAACTGGTGAGAAGTATGGGGGATATGCTGCCACTAAAGAGATTTAAAGATTTTTTTTTCTCAGCCTTCATTAATATGATAGTACAGTACATGTGTCTGTGTTATGTGCTTTTATGTGCTTCAGTGATTAAAGAAGTCAGCAGTAACATTTTTATTCCAAAGTGTTCTCTCTTTTGCACATCAAACCTGAATGTCTCAGGGTCTGCCAACAGCCACATAGAGAAAGACACACACACTTGACCTGTATTTTTTTTCTTCTTGTATTTCAAAAGCCTTCATTCCTTTTCTCTCTGACATACAAATTATGATAGAGAGATCAGACACAAACTTTAAACTAAAGTTTGTGTCTGATCTCTTGGGCAGGACAGAAGTAAAACTTTCAGCAAATGTATATGCAATAGGGAAAGAAACATCCCTTAAATTTTGTTTCTGACGCAACTAACTGGAGTGTGTTTTATGATGAGTTAACGAGGCAATTATGCTAATCCCAGTTCATTAAAAGAGAGAAACTTGAATTTAGAAGGCATACAGTTGTATTTTTCTGTTGAATGAGAGGGAAAAAAGTGACAGTTCATAAGTTTATTTATGACACAAAATGCTCTGGCTGGATTTGAGGCAAATTGAGTGAGAGCAGAGAGGTTTTGTTTTGTGGGACTACTGACGATTTTGTTGGTTCGCAGAATTAAGCCCAATTCAAACCGATATCAGGAAAGTTTTCAAATTTCAAATCTGGATTGAAATTAATTCCTAATACCTTTTAGGTGTTTACTATTATGTGCATAAAACCTCAAACTACATAGCTAAAAGAAGGCTGTGAATTTGGGTTTGCAGAAGCTTTAAAATTCTCTTCCAAATCTCAGGAACAATCTACAATCATTCGATACGACAAATAAACAAATGATATAAAGGGAGAGAGAGTCCATGAAACACTGAAGTATTTAGACCACACTCACTGAACACACACATACACGTAACAGTGGTGACCAGCTGCTGCCTGGTGACTTTTTTGGATGACGGCACTGGCTCTAACAACCCACACAGGATTTGGGAATTAGTGCTCAATCTCTCAACCCAATGTCTGTATGCCTGTGTGTGTGTGTGTGTGTGTGTGTGTGTGTGTACTCTGGTTATCAGACAGTGTTTAGGGCTCAGATGGAGAACAGCAGTGCTATAGACAGTCCATGATGCTCTCCAGCTGCACAGGTCAGAGTGAGATAAACTCGCTAAAGAAAACAATGAGCTAAAATAAATCAAGCTGACCTGAACTGAAATAAGATCATATAAAAAATATTCCAAATAAAGTAAACAGAATTAAGCTTGGCTTACCAAAAATAAGCAGCACTGAAAAAAATATAAGAAATACCGTATTTCTATTGCAATGTGCCCATGAAAATGCAATGTTTTGCAAAGTACTGTCACAAAATCTACTACATCCGCAACTGATACCAACAACATTGTGGACTAATAAAACTGTATGACTTTATGTCTGTAACTTTTTACATTTTCATTAACTATTTTCTCAAGCTTTAATTTGTAATTTATAATGTAAGGGTGTAGCCACACTTGCACTATGTGAAGATGCAACAACAAAAGGATGAAGATTAAGTTCTTATCTGCACCGTAAAAGTAACCCCATCATGATGGATGCATTTTGTTTGTGTCCAGCCAATCTTAGAAAAAGCAGTTAGTAGTTTGTTTGTTTTTTTCTTTCAGATTTGATTTCCACACACGACCTGGGGCCAACCCAATGCAGACTTTTTAAAGGAATAGTTTGATATTTTGGAAAATATGTTGGGATGTAAATTATGGGTGGTAACATGTTGGACAATTTCTTGCCCCTGAGCAGTTGCCAGGCAACCAGCGGAGACTCTAGGAAGTTACTGTGCCTGGCAAAGAAACTGTCTGGCACAGAAATCCCTGTAAAATGGCGAACTGTCATTTTTACACTTTGGTTTCTGTACAGATTAAACAAGATATAACTAGTTAGTGAACTTTAGTGTTGCTGTTAGGGTGTTTTTTTTACCTTAAGAGTTCAACTGAACCACAGTTTACACTTAAAGCAGCCAACTGTAATGTATGTACAGTAAAAATGTGCTTTTGAGTGAATGAAATAGTATTTTTGTTTATCAATGGAATTATTTATTTATCTATCTAGTTGCATTGAGGTGTTGTATTGATATTGGTTTAAGGCCATATTATTTGGAACAGTCTTGTGAAAGTAACAGACTGACTGGTGGCTGAGGATGTAAGTACTATAAGTCTTGTGAAGCATCCAGTCACCTTCTTAGCTTGAAGAGCCCTTTGGAAGAGGCGAAGAAAAGAAGCTAGACTGAAGCGATACATGTTGTTGATCTTCGACAGGTCGGTGATGACAAAATACATCTTGCTGGCGCTCTCTGCAAGAGGCAGGTAGGCATCCCGCTCCTTGGGGAAAAAAAGGAGAAAGAGAAAGAGAATTAGGATAGAGAGAAAAAAAACAAGCAGCAGCAGAAAAGAACCACAAATGTTTTAGAGTTACAGAAATATAAAGCAGATGGATTTTATGCAGGGAAATGGTTTTATATGGATATGGATAAGTAGAAAAGTAGAACAGAAAACCCTTATTGTAATCAAAATGGAAGGAGAGAGGAAGAGAAGTGAGGACAGTTAGCATGATGTGTAATGAAATAGGAAATATTAAAAAAATAGAGGAGAGATAAATAAATAAAAACAACTGAAGTACAAAAACAGTTCTGGTGTAACACTGCACCCTATAGGATGATGAGGTAATACATCTACAATAGCTCATTGCTTGTGCATTTGAGTAATCTGATGTTTGTAGCAGTTTGTGCAGTGAGTGTCTGTTTATCTGTAGATCAAATGGGTTGAAATATTTGTGCCCTCATACTAGATAACATTGCAGAGATGTAATAGCCTACACAAAAAACAATGTTAACAAAAGTAATGAATATAAAAAGATTCTGTTACAGAAATGACATAGAACTACAACAGCAGAGTCATTTTACATTTGCAGATTGGACATGAATGTAATTTTCCATTCAACACATTCTGTCTGACCGTTTCTCTGACTTGGTTATTGATCCTTTATCATATACCTCTCTGTTGTGTATGCTCACTCTCTGACTCTGTCTCTCTCTTATCAGCAAGTTAAAAGAATATTGCAGTCATTGTGACGGAAAATACCAAACTAAACCAGCTACTTCGAAATGTGCTGATGATGGCTGCATTTCAGTAATCAATTGGTTAACACTAATTTTCTTTGAAATTGTCAAATTTCAATAAGAAATACTACTATGACATAGCTTGAATATATAGAAAAAATGAACCAAAAATGTTGGTTAAAAATATCTTTTTATATATTTAGTTGACAATACATTTCTTTTCAGATTTTGTGTGTGTGTGTGTGTGTGTGTGTGTGTGTGTGTGTGTGTGTGTGTGTGTGTGTGTGTGTGTGTGTGCCTGAAATACAGTACCTGGTCCAGGGATGCCTGCAGCCTGTGTGATTCCAGGAGTGACTCCTGGATCAGGGCGCTGCTAGCCTTGGTCTGGTTTAGACTGTCTATCAGCTCTCTGTTCTCCAGAATATTACCCTGAGCTGTAGCCAGGGTCTGACAGAGGAAAAAGACAAAGAGATGGACAGACAGGTAGGGGGGGGTGTACACAAGACGTAAGAGAGAGTATGATGTAATGTATCTGTCAATTTACTGAAATCTGTGACCTGATAAAAGTTGCAGGAGCAAGAGCTGTCATTTCAGAATAGCATGATATGGGGATGTTTTAAATTCATGTATTTATTTTTAAGCTTTCATTGAGTGCCATGACTTGCCCACGTCATCTTGTGGAATCTGTCCTCTGAAACGAAACTGATAGAATTTATTCAAATAAATTCAAATAAAATAGATGAGAAAGCATCACAGCATGGAAATGTCAAGTCGAATATGCTCCTACAATTCTAGAATAATTACATGTCTAGTAGCGCTGAAGCACTGACATCCTGCTCTTGGTACTATCTGTACTGTACTGTGTATATATATATATATATATATATATGTCTGTGTGTGAGTGTCTGTGTGTGAGTGTGTTCTGTGTGTGTGTGTGACTGTACTTTCATAAACGTAAAATGTCATAGCACACATTCTCCACACCATTCTATTCCAAGACATGGAGCTATGTGTGATTGCTGTTCAATGACTACAGTTCAACATATAACACCATAGTCTCCTCCAGGCTGGTCACAATGCTCAAGGAGCCACGATTAAACACGCTTCACTATGCATGTGGACTCTTGACTTCCTGATGGGCAAACCCCAGGTGGTGAGGGTGGGCAGACAGACTTCATCCACCCTCATCCTTAACATCGGAGCACCCTAGGGCTGTGTTTGATGTCCCCTGCTGTTCTCCCTGCACAGACATTACTGTTTAGCCAATTTTTTTTCCAACACTATCGTCATGTTGACGACACAGCTGTGGTGGGCCTGATCACTGAAAACAATGAAAAGGCCTGTCTCAAGGAAGTAGAGAACCTGACTCCTACTGAATGTCAGCAAGACTAAGAAGATGATAGTGGACTTGCCCCCTTAATATCAACTGGTCCTTTCGGGCCTGACTTGCCTGACCTGGAAGCTGCATAGTGACTCTGTAGTGAGAAAGGCGAGGCAGAGATTGTTTCACCTCAGATGCTGGAGGAAATTCCAGGTATCCTCTCAAATACTGAGGAATTTCTACTCCTGCATCAATATCACTGTCCAAACAGGACCTCATAAGGCCTTGCAAAGAGTCGTTTATACAGTTTTAAATTCCCAAAATTCACCCTGAACTAAAAAATACACTTAATACATTAAAGCCAACTAAAGTAGGCCACTGGGAAAAGCACTCCACCACCAACCACAGAGACATGGGTTCAATACCGAGCAGTGGTACTTCCAGCTTGGCTGAGTGCTCCGTCAAACACATCTGGCAATGCTCATGGGAGGGAACACAGTGACAGATTACATCCTTGTTGCAGCACTTGCAGCTCCTTCTGCTTTTTCTGTAAACGCTGTCTCATTCTGTCTACAACAGCCTCCCCAGACCAACAGTGAGAGTTAGCAACAACAAGGTCTGCAGTGCAGGGGGACTGAGCAGTCCAAATAGGGATAAAGGGGAGTTGCATACTGATTTTCTCAACATTGTCTCACAGTTATGTATTTATTAAAGGTACATTTTGATCACTGGGGTATATGATTGTGCTTTTGTAGGTACTGCACTAGCAAAAAGCTTACCAAGTACTACTTGGGTTTTACTGTGTATGTTGTATATCTGCATCTGTACCTCTAGCAGTGACTCCTCCAATAGTGCCAGCTGTATCTTCTTGTCTTCCTCTTGTTGTAGTAGTCTTGTCTTTTCAGTCTCTAACTCTGGCTTCTCTTGCTGGATGGTCAAGGCCAGCAGCTAACACAGACACACACACACACAAAGAAATGGGCAAGTAGACATACAGTATGACTACAGCACACAGTACATACTCTCTAAAACCTTTTATTAACGTTTTATTCCATTATAAAAACATTTGTTCCACGTGGATTTTGCTCAGGAAGTACTAAGAAGTGTCTAAATGACTAATTAAAGTGAGAAACAGAAAATCTACAGAATATTTGAAGCTATGGTCACAATATGAGACCAAACCAACCCAAACCTTTAGTACATTGTTTTATTTCATTGTATTTTTCATTCTACAAAACACCACCATAGCCTATGGCCTCACATGGCATCGAGTTTAATCAACACTGCTACACCAAAGTATCAACAAAAATGAACCTAGATTCACAATGGCTCCAATTACTCTTGAGCTATTATAGAAGACTCAGTATGTGTTTGAGTGTGGGTTACATGGGTTACCTGTCCACGCAGGCCTGCCCTGGTAGTAGTGAAGTTGATCTCTGTAACCACGGAAACGGCATCAGGGGGGATGAAGGGGTTAGGATTCCGTGTTGCCATGAAGAGACGGAAGTCCTCGTTGTAATCAATAACCTTGTCTCCTATCTGAACCACATATCTCGGACCTGTGTGTGTGTGTGTGTGTGTGTGTGTGTGTGTGTGTGTGTGTGTGTGTGTGTGTGTGTGAATACGTGTCAAAGTTGGACAGAAAGAAAGATTCTCTATTAACAACATATACTGTATCACACAGGCAACTATAACCATTTTCAACCTTTTACTTTCTGCTCAACTCTCTGTCTTCCAGATGTCTGCAATGCAGTACTGCTATGCCTTTGTCTCGCCTTTTTTTTCCCATCTTGTTCAACATCACTTTTAAGTGGATAACTTGCCCTTTCTCACACTTTCTCTGCCCCCACTCTTTCCAATTCAGCTTCAAATAGACAACCACCTCTCCCTGGATGATTCATAGCCTTATTTTCACAGGTATGTTTCAAACGTCTGTTTACAAATACCCACATGATTAAAGTGCAACTGTGATTGGTATGTAATTATCTAAGCTAAACTAAAATATCACAGGTGAAATCAGAAAGGCGGATTCAAAGAGCTATGCATGAACATTAGATATATTTTTGTGGATCTAAACCAAGTAGCACTTATCCATAAAACAGAAAACACAAAGCTGTACTAGCAGATCTGCACGCTGATGATATATCGAAAACACTGCAATAACCATAAAGTATTTCAGCCGTCTGAAAGTCTTCAGTGGCTCAAACAACCACTCGTTTTGAAGACTTTAGATTAGCAAGGTCATATTTCATGTAATTATCATCACGTCTTAAAATGGCCATGGAAAAAGTGTTTGATGTTTCACAAAAGCACTTGTCTTTCAACTTTGTCCAGCACATTGATAACACACACATTTTTAAATAATACATGTGTGGAGAGTTATGTGTTTTAAATAATGGAATTAGTTATGTTTGCTGTATGCATGTACTGTATGGTGTGTGTGCATGCGTGCATGTGCAAACAACTGAATTTGATAGCACCACTGTAAATAATGGATTTATCTACTAAAAAAGTGTCTTATTTGCTCTGTATTCTTGCTGGTTTGTTTCTACAAGCTAATTCGTTCTAGAGGCGAGAGGAGCAAGGACTGAGTAATTCAGAAAAACTCAATAAATGAGCTCCTACTGAGGAACTACCGCCCTGTCTCTGAAGGGTCTTTCTGAGCTTGTACACACAATAAAGATTGATAAACGAAGAAACAATTATTATTTTATGCACCAAGGGGTGATATTAAATGACAGAACTGATAGTGTGACAAATTTGATTTCTTCTTTAATTATTTGTATTTATTTACCCTCTTCTTTGTTCATGTTTTTTTTGTTCCTGAGTCATCCGTGATGCTTCTTCCCAGTATACTCATTACCACTTTAAAAATCCTCCTCATGGGTGTCTTGGTTCAATGCACAGTTAGTCATTTGCCTCTCCGTTTCTATAGCCCCCATGGCACCAGCCTTGCCCAAATATGGAGTCATGGCTAATTCTATTTGGAGAAAATAAGTGAGGTTTGATCATCATTGTCTGTTTTTATGGCAGGCTGTTCAAACTGCTCCACTTGCTGCCAGTGAGAGGTCTCTATATCAACAGCAAACTAGTTGACTGAAAACATCAATATATTAACCCCTGACATTATGACACACCGAAGTAGATGTAGATTGCAGTAAAACTGTGCAATTAGAGTCAACTGACTTTCACTCATGGCTGTGTTTTGTGTTATTCATTAAGAACATGATTATTATATACATGTTCAGGTAACATACTCAAAATGGGATTTCATTTTCACAGTGTAGAAAAGAAGCCATAAGATAGAGGCGAATAGTCAGCCCTTTAGTCAGCAACAAGTATTTTGGGAGTTTCATTACCCCGTGAATTCCACTCATAAAGGTTGAGCTGCAGAATCAATTATTTTTCCCACAGGCTGTTTGTTTAGAAATGGTGTGTGAGTGTGTGCGTACCCTG
Organism: Miichthys miiuy; assembly: GCA_036365135.1. NCBI lineage: Eukaryota > Metazoa > Chordata > Actinopteri > Sciaenidae > Miichthys > Miichthys miiuy. The sequence continues at coordinate 15,540,730 of CM071607.1, read as the reverse complement.
TGCTATGAGGTCCCTTCTCAGCAGTGGGTAGAGCACAGGTTCAACTCCATCCATCTCTTGGATGATAAGTGTTTTTCCGAATCTGACCGCCAGCTCCAGGGATGTCATGAAGTTATTATCCTATAGAGAACAGGAACACAAACAGACACACCATTGTAAGAATACCTTGAATTCCAGTATTAGTTGGTGATACAACATATCATATTAGCATATATTGTTACTATCCCCAAAAACAATTAGAAAATAATTAATCAGTTACTATTTAAATAAAGAATTGTTCTTCTAATTTTTAAAGCTGCCTTATTACAGCTTTCTACATTTTTCCTCCCCCATAATGACTAATTGGAAACTTGGGCACACACCAAAGGTCCTGTGGCTTAGACTGACATGGCTGTGTGGCAGTCATGTCAGGTTTAGGTCAGCTGAGTAATGCCCAAATGACCAAAAGCAGCACTTACAACTAGAACACAATGAGAAAGATTAAAGTTGCCTGGTGGACAGTGAATGCTCCTATGATTATAGTGCCTCTATTAAGTAGTAGACACAGAAGACAAAGGACATGTTCATTCTTCATTAGAGCACCATGCCGCAAAATCTAAATGACTTTTTTAAAAGTATAATAAATAATGACGCTAATTTTGCAGTTACTATCTAGTAATTAGTATGTAATGAGTAATACAGTCCAACATTGATTCATGTAGTCATATCATTTATTCAACAAGTGGGCAGATTGAGGAGAAAGGTAAAGGTGGCTTAATTATACGCTCTGTCAAATAAGGGTGGCGACTTAATGATAAGGGTATACTAATGGATTTAAAATAGACTCATCAGACAAGGTGAAAAAGATCAATCAGGAACATCCAAGAAACACTTCAAAGAAATATTCACCAGCAAGTGCAGGCTCCTGCAGACATAAAGGTTACCTCCCTCATAGGATAGGTTTATGGTTGATTGATTTGAATAAAACTTATCACATCAATGCAATTCCAATATAATAGTAAATGACCTCTATTATGTATTATTTAACTTTGTGTGTGTGTTTGTGTATTTACCTGTTGGTTGATAACCTCTAGTCTGTGCTCTTTGAGATGTGTGCGTAGCCACTCTGTAGCTCGGGATGACGGGTCAATCAGGAATGGACAGGCAACACTCTAAGTATAGAAGAATGATAAAGAACTATATATCAGGTTATACTCTTTTGCGATAGTTTTAATCAGAAAAGAGGATCCATTATTGAGGAACAGGAGATGTGTGTGACTGTGACTGTGATCAGTCCTGTCGCAATGCTGTCATGCTTATCGACCAGCATCACTCCTATGCCAGGCAAAGGAATGAAGTCCACCACCCTCCTTTCATCCTGTGCTCCTCCATTTCATGGTCTCCTGCTCAAAGATTTTCTTCCTGAAACCATCTCAAACCTGTTTGTCTGTTTATTTCCCCCAGTCTTATATATTTTATATACAGTATATTACATACATCCCATTTGTCTCTTTGTCTATTAGTGAGCAACTAAATCAATAAATATATTTCCTACTTTTACTGAAGTGATCTGTCAATATGCTGCAATTTCCAATACACCCATACACATAAACACACACTTGTAAGGGACGGACACACAGACACAGACAGTAAGAGAAACAGAGAGGCTACGTTAAACTACAAGGGTGAATTGTGGAACAACTTCTTACCCGTAACTTGAGTGCATTGATCTGAAGGCAGCAATGGTAAAAACAACAAACAAACACAACGCAGACAAATGGAGGACAGATGAATGGCAACAGGTGTAGAATTCCCGATATGACTATTAATATGGAGACTAGTTGTTACAAGTAAATGCTGTAGTTGATGTCTGTCAAGAAGTGCATTCAACACATAAGACAAAGCTCTGTAAGCTAATATAAATATATTTAGTGATTACATTGATTTAATAACATAAATCCTTCTCTGTCAAAGCAGATTTGTAATTAAGGGATTTAAAACAAAAGTAGAGAGATTAACAAGATTTGACAGACAGACAAATTAATGTCTAACCTGTAGTATGACAAGCGCATTCTCCATTGAGAGATCATCAGACGGCAGCCCTTGACTCTTCCAGATCAACTGCTCACTCTCTGAGCAGAGAAATGACCGCAGGTCAAACTCTGACAAAAGAAAAACACACAACACTTAGTGAAAAAGAGGTTTAAACAAACCTCAGATATTGCAGTTAGTACAACACAGCCACTTGACAGCAAGTTCCAATTCAACAGTAATGCCTAAGCACATTGCATTACACTTTAAGTGGGGTCACTAAGTAATATTGACAACCAACTTGCAGAGGAGCCATTTGATGGACATAAAGACTTAGAAACAATAGTGGGTCAAATGCATGACTTAGGTGTTTGGACCCTCTGGGAAAGAGGTTGTCAAGCAGATTTATATGGTCAGAGCTATTAAGGAGACAACAATTAGTTGCTTTGTTCACAGTTTACAGGTTCATACGTGTGGATAAAATCTGAACATAAGATAAGTTAAAGTGATTGTGCTTGACATGTGAGAAGTAAAATCCAGTGTACTGTAATGAGTGAGTTTTTTATGTGACTCACATGAATGAAAATAAAGATGCTTTGTTGACTGAAGGATTAAAGACCAAACATCATCATGATTGTGAAGTTAAGTAGTTATTTTGGTGTAAATTGTAGACTTAGAGTGGTAATAAATGATGATCAAGCATTATTCAATCATCACAAATATTACTGGAACCATAGCAAGTATTGTATATGTACCATACGTATCAACATGGTGCATTGTGCCATGTGTGTGGGTAGTAGTGTGTTTGTGTATTCGATTTAATATAGGAGCTGGCATATGCTAGCACTAGTGTGTTGGCCTAAAGTGTAGTAGTAGTAGTAGTAGTAGTGCGGTGGCTTAAAGTGTTAGTAGTATTTTTACTCTGTAGTCCAGATTGAGCCATCCATGCCTCCAGACAGTGTCTTCTACGGTCTTCAGGAGCTGCAGACAGATAGGTGATAAAGGCTCCAGCCAACATGGCCCTCATAGGGAGTGTGTCCAACTCATTCTTTATCTCAGACATCTGATGAGAGTGACACAGTGAGAAAAGAAACAAATAAGACAGGGAGGGGAGACAGGGACAGATAATTAAGGTGAACAAAGTATGAAAAGAAAAGATTGGGAGGAATCAGAGTAAAGAGTGTAAAGAAAGGTAGGAATGAAAGATGAAGGAGAAAGAGTTAGTAAGGTAAGTAACGTCAACACTGATTCTAACACATAAAAGTAACCTACATATGCAAGAACACAGTCACACATTTGCATATTATGAACTAATGTGACATTACTGCTGTAATTTCTAGAATCACAAATGTACATGTTTGATGAATAACTATGCATTCCTTATGATACCTGACTGACCACATATCTGGGGTTGTCTCTGGTCTATTGTAATAATATTGCAAACATCCTGCCACATTATATACTTCAATCCAAAACATGTCTATTTCTGCACCACTTCCCCCTCTATGTGGTCCTCCTTCTCCTTGAAAGATTTTGAAAACAACTTAGGGGCATTACCATATAGCGAATACAGCTACTGCATAGTGTGCACAAGAGTTAGGGATGAAGTGTGTGCGTGAATATGTGAGTATATGAAAATACGTGAGTAGAGAGTAAACTGGGTCTTTGGCGTGGGCCTTGAGGGAGGCAGTGAGTTTGAGAGTGTGTGTATGTGTGTGTGTGTGTGTCAGGAAGAGATTGAGTGTTTTAATTAAGGTGCAGACAGATGCTGTAGAGAGGAGTAAAAACAGCCAGAAGGGACTCAAGACAGCAGGATACATCCCCCTGTCAAACACACACACACATATACACATGCACACACACACTCCTCCTGTTGCACTTACATTGTAAATGAGCCCCTTTCTTAGTAAATGTGTATAACCTCCCACACAAATACACACATAAACATACTCGTATATCAAACTACCTGTGCGTTCCACCGTGTGTGTTCTCCATCCAGTTGTGATATGAGCTGCTGGGCCGCAGTGATCGTGTCCTGAGCTTTTGTCACCTCAGCCTCCAACTTAGCTGCCTCTGTAGTATAACACTGAAACCTGAGGAGACAGTAAGTGATCAATAAATAGATGAATGTGTTTGATCAAAAGACTGATATTCAGTTTGGAGAGGAGAGGAGAGGAGAGGAGAGGAGAGGAGAGGAGAGGAGAGGAGAGGAGAGGAGAGGAGAGGAGAGGAGAGGAGAGGAGAGGAGAGGAGAGGAGAGGAGAGGAGAGGAGAGGAGAGGAGAGGAGAGATTATTATATAAACAGGGATGGATCAGAGGATAAATGGCAGGACAGACGGTTGGAGGGAGCAAAGGTTGAAGATATTGGAAGAAGGAGCAACAGAGAGAGCATCTGAGGCCCAGGTTACACTTGTAGTGTGAAGTTTATCTTTCTTGAACTGTGACCTGATAAGTAGTGAGACTGGCCAATGTCCTGCCAGTATTTTAGTCAACCTCAGTCACCATATAAAAATATTACAAGCTATCTTATGATAGTATAATAACCAGACATGTTTTTTATACAGGTGAAATATAGTAAAATTGGACAGCATAGGCTGAAGGAATAGATGGAAAGTTGGAAGGAGGCATACTTCTCTTTCAACTCGTTGACCTTGGCTCCAACAGAGTTGAGCTGGTCCTCCAGTTTATTCTTCCTACTTTCCGTTTTCCTCAGGTTTCTGGACACAAACACATACGCACGCACACACAGAAAAAAAGGGACAATGTGCAGTTAGGTTTATGTATACTTTATATTTATTACAGAGCATGAGAGGTTGTATCCAGAAAATCACTTAATCTATATCCAAGTTCTTTGTTTCTGCATTGTTTGAAAATGCATATCTTATGACCAGGTATGTGGTTGTGTTGAAGAAATAAATTAGAATCATTCTTAGGTGTTTTTTTAGTTATATTTGTGCTTTTGTGTGAGTTCCTACTCCAGTAGTCCGGCCTGCTCTCTCTCCAGTGGCTCTATCCTCTCTGTAACGTGGGAGTATTGGACATTGGCTTTAACCCAGGCCGCCAAAGGAGCAGCTGCTGCACTTGCACGCTTTGCATTCTGGCCAAAAAACAACAGCATCACAAGTCAGAGAAAACAACAGCCATAATGCCATCCTCAGCCAAAAAAAATATCAACAAGGGGTTAATAACAACCGCTGACCATACATATAATTCTTATTCTGCTTTTGTTACTAGCTGACCTTAGGATCAAAAGAGGCTTTGTTCTTGTTGAGCAGCTCTTCCACACTATGTCGAATCTCAGGGGTGATGTTCCTGGCCTCAAATGTAGCTATGTCCTCCCTCACACCACGCTTAGCCAGAAAGCTACAGAAAAAACAGGGGATAGAAAACAACAAGTAAGGATTGAGCATGAGGAAGTGACAAATATTGCAGTGAAAAAAAGGGACACGCAAAAAAGATGTGAGAGAGAGTATGGCATTACACGTCATGGCAATATAACAAAGTAAAGAAATGATAGAGACAGATCATCAGAGGCATAATAGTGACTTTTTATCCAGAAAATGAGAAAATGAATGTTAATTCAAGGCTAAAATTATGAGTCTTAAGTTGTTTTTTTATCTGTAATTAAGTACAAACTGTCATTCACACACACACACACACACACATCATACTTTGTTACTTGCAGTGCTCAGAGTGCAGTCGGCTCACCAAATTAACACAAGTCATTAGCAGGGCAGAATGTTTTTTTGTCGGTCTAATCCCCTCTAAAGTTGCCCGCGGTCAAATGAGTGATTTGTACCAAAAGCAAATTTACATCAACACTGGAACATAAAGGATCTGCATAGACACAGTCATGCAGCATACATGAGTAAATGAGATACACACACAAATACATATTTATGTATACACATGTTAGATATGCCACAACTTTTTTTTAGAAACATTGTTTAATTTCTTCACCTATGTGAAGTGGTAGAAAAATCTAAGATTTCTACTTTAAAATAACAGTTTCATTTTAGCTAGCTACACTGTAATCATAATCATGTAATTGTAATCAGATAAACTGTGCCTTTGTCAGTCCCACCCTGCACCCTGTATGTAAGATATTGTTTTGGCCTTTTCGAGCTTTATTTGATAGAGACAGCTGAAGAGTGACAGGAAATGTGGGGAGAGAGAGACGGGGAATGACACGCAGGAAAGAGCCACAGGTCGGATTCGAACCCTGAGCTGCCGCGGCAAGGACTGAGCCTTTGTACGTGGGGCGGTTGCTCTACCAAATGAGCTAACTGACACCCCCCACTATGTAACTTTGAGCTCCATGTCGTTAGATGTGTGCAATATTTTGCTGATTTTGGTCAAACTGGATCGTATTTTATATAGAAGATGTTTTCTGGTTTTCCCTATTATTTCTGATGAACCTGAAAGCTTTAATAGGAGTTTTGGAATGCTGAGACGAGGTATTTAGTCCCCCAGGGCAAGGGGGAGGCACTGGGTAATGATCGGGTGCCCATTCAGTGTCATGCCAAAACTGTAGCCTGGCAAGTGGGCAATATAACTGGGCTCAGCAGCCTCTGCGGACATGGCAGAGGCTAAGAGACCCAAGAGGACGTTGATGGAGGAAGCTAAGAGGAGAAAAGGAGAGAGATATCTGGGACTGACTTTTAGTTGTTGGCAAGAGCTTTGTGCAATAAAAGGCTAAAAGAGGCCGAGCTGGGCTTCTTGCTGTTGGACTTGTAAGTAATATTAGATGCTGCTATGTCTTGTGCTGTTACACTTATTGATATCTGGCTGTTAGTAAAGTGGTCGACTTGCTACTTTTTGATCATAAGTAGTGTAATCAAAACAAATGCATGTGTACAGCTATTAATATTTCAATGTTTTCAATGAAATGCACTACCATATATACCATATTGTTCATAATATTGCCTTAACTTCAGATTACCTCTTTTTGGTAACCCAAAAGGTGCTAAAGGATTGGGAAAATGTAGTTTCTTTTCATTTATCTCTCCATCCATCTTTTTTGAATTTCATCTGTGTATCCTTTTACACATTCTTCCCGTGTGTTCCCCTCTCACCTCTTCATGCTGACCCAGGAGGTGTCGAATATGCCCATCAATCTCAGTACCCCCTCTAGGATGTCTCTGATGACATCAGGGGGCATGCGGAGGGAGCGGATCTCAGACAGAGCTTCGGGCTTGATGTTTCCAACTGCACGTTTTGCTTCATCTACCAAAGGCTAGAGGACAGCAATGATAAGAAGAGGGAGGCATACACAGATAAACAAGTAATAAGTACAGCTGGGATTGCAAATATGGAAAAGGTAAAGAGGAGTTGTATGTATGTGTATTTTTAGTAACTGACAGATAATATCATACTGACTGCACAAGTCAATTAGAAAACTTACCTGCACTTCCTTGAGCTCATCATCGATTTTGGCCTTTCTCTCTTCAATTTTAGACACTTCTTGAGCCATTTTCCCTTTTATCTTCTCCATTTCTGTCTTCTGGTCACTGGCATTCTGGATAGCCAAAAAGATTATGTGATGTACATTGTGTTGGACTGAAAATGCCACCTTCAAATATTTCAAATTCTTAAAGAGAAGAATATTATATTCAGCTTCAACTTGCTATTCACCAAGAAAACTTGAACCCTGACCTACAGATATTACAACTTAAATCTCTCTAAACAACCTTTTAAAATGGAAATGAGTTTCTCTTTTTTCAGTTTTTAAATTCTGAGATGTGTCAGACATAAAGGCCCAGTCCTTTTCTGAGTTAAGATGAAAGATTTGGTTGAGGAACAGTCAGAGTAAGACACAGTCATTGCAGATGAAAAGAGAGAGAGGATGAATGTTTGGCAGCATCATTTTCCAACACTTCCACTCTTTCACCTCTATATCCCTGGAATCTATCCATCTTATCACATCTCATCCTCATCCAAAGGTAATCTATTCATAGACTGTCTCCCCTTCCCTACAATTCCACCCTTGTCAAGGCTTGACCCCTACCTATATACCCCACCCTATATACCACATATGTCCCTTATTCCCCCCACATCTTATTTTCCTTCCATCTTCCCCAAGCCTCTATCATTCTTCCACCTAGTTTGTTTAAACTCTTCATCTCTTCATCCCAGTCTTCCTCTTTATTCCCTCCCTGCTGTCTCGATCTCTACAGGAGACATGGGTGCTACAGCCCAAAGGGATGTGTCTAGTCTTTAATTATAACTCTGCAAACTGACTCTGCTGACGTTTTTTTCTTCTTTTGTTTCTCTCTAGCTGATTTCCAACAGAGAGAACGACAGAAGTATGTCATAACTAATGAACTTTTTTTTTCCTCTATACATCTATCCATCCATCCTCCAGACAGACCCAGCAGGAGGAAATGGAAACATGGATATCAGGAGATTGAAAACACTGGATGAGAAGTCACAGAACAAACAAATGCACATAGGCACGCAAACTAAGTAAACACTGCCTTCACAGCAGGGGGGACACAGGCATGGGAAATCCTTATATAATACAATGCAGATCAAAAGAGAAGAGAAGAGAAGAGAAGAGAAGAGAAGAGAAGAGAAGAGAAGAGAAGAGAAGAGAAGAGAAGAGAAGAGAAGAGAAGAGAAGAGAAGAGAAGAGAGCTAACAGGGAGGAGGCCACAGAGAAAGCTGTGGACGATAGATGCAACTTGGAGGCGTCCCTGCAGGACCTCTGTCCTGCTTGCCACGTGTCACACAAGTTACACACACTGACATACAAACAGTCACAAACATAAATTTTTGCACACACACACATAGCACACACACACACACACACACACACACACACACACACACACACACACACACACACCTGCATGGACGTGGTGATTTCCTGTAGGGCAGAATCTGCCTCCTGTTGTTTAGTCTTTAGCAGTGCACTCTGCTCTGCAGCCCGCCTCTTCAGCTCATCGACCAATGCCTTAGCTTCGTTTAGCTTCGACACTCCTGCCTGCAGACATAATACAAGGCTCAACAGCACTCTTTATTCTAAGGCCAAGTGTCCACTTACAGACACTGCATTTATGATTTAAAAATTAATCATCAAGCCAGACTATTTTACACAGAAGTGAGAGTTTATCAGTGCTCAACATTCTGATAAAATGTATTTGAAATATATATGACTATTGTTATGCTCTGTTATCTTGTACTTCTACTTACCTCATACACATAATATCTGCACTTAACACCCAAGTTAACACAAGTTATTAAATTAAGGGAGTTAAACAGTTAGTAAACATCATACTTTTACGTTTATATTTTGAGGTACACAAAAACTCATCAGTCTGAACAAAGCTAAGTTCTTTGTCCAAATGGACTTTGTAAAGTACAAGGTCCATGTTGTATTATTGCTGATATTGTACCTGCAAATGCTGTTGTCTTGTTGTGAGCTGGCTCTGCTTCCGGCTATATAATGCAGTGTAAACATGCAGAAAGGCCATGTACTGGCTGGGAGTTGCACCATGTTCTTTACATGACTCATGGACCATCAGGAACAAACGGCACAGGTCTCCCTGAGCAGACCCTGCTCGGAGCAGAGGACAAACTAGTTTAAATTCAGGAGGTCATGATCATAACATAAAACACACCTAAACACAGCTAGAAATAATGTTACTATGCCTCCGAGTTACTTGCAAAGGTCTTCTGAGGTGAAACATTCGTAGCTACCATACTTTTCTGCCAGGGGTAAAAACTCCCCATTACAGTACACTTACCCTTGCCAATACAGTATATACATAAACTACAATATACAATGATTCAAATGCACTTGGTAAAAAAAAGGTATTTTTAAGCAAGTTAGAGTAAGATTGTAATTGTGATAACTGTGAGATTAAATTAAATGTCTACAGACTGCACCCCAAGAAGAGAAGTACAATTAGAATTGGGGATATGACAGGGATGAACTACATAAATAACATCATTATCTTTATCACACATTCATACTATTCAAAATGGGTCATTTTCTACATAATTCTAGACCTTTTTGTTATGAGTACACATCCTCCTACCTGAGTTTTTCCCCTTTGTGGCTTTTTCTCTTTCATTCATGTCCCCTCCTGCTTCTGTCTTTGCCAGCAGCAGTTCAGGAATCTGACAAGGTTTATAGGTTTACACAGACAACAGATGTGAAATTTAGATAGAAAGCATTGATGCATGCATACAAAACTTTATTTTTTCAACTAAATTTAAAAAAAATAATGTGGCAAGTTTTCAACTTTAAATTCCAGGTACGACTGGCAAGCAAATTTACTTCTTATGCCTTGCAGTGATAGGGTCAATATTGGATCTAGAGCTGCGGGATACTGGTAAAGCATGCAAATATGTATGCGACTACAGCAAAGTATCTGTTAGCTTGGCAGGAATATTACCAAAGTCTGGCCTATACAAGTCTGTCTTTTTAATCTTTCCAGGCATATGGAGATCACACACCACACTGGGATATTGGTGTAAACCTCATTAACAACTGCTGATTGAATATCTGGTTTTAATTTTAATCTCCTCCACTAACCATCTTCATGCTGCTTTCGGACCATCCTTCCATCCATTGGACTGAACACTTGCGGTAGAAAGCTGGGTTGCTCTCACAGTTGATGGTAAAGTTAGAGTTCGAGCAGTCCATGATCAGAACAATGTGGAGGTTCTGCTGGATTCCTAAGGGCATGTGATGCACAGAGAATAGTAGAGTAGTTTTGGGGGAAAAAACAGTGAAGGAGTTAATCACAAAATGTTGTTTGAGACACAGCAAATGAGAGGGACAATGTGAAAACAGGCACTATTTTTTTGTGTCACTGATATTGTCCCTTTAAGCTTATAGCTCCCTGACAAAGTTGGGCAGTGAATGTGAGCAGGGAACTCTTTAGTCGGTTTACTTTGACAATAACAGACCTATTGATTTGATTCACTAGCAGTGACCTCAACCTCAGTGGCACTGCACAAATTTCTACAGTACATATGCCACTGCGCAGCAGGGAAGCAGAGCACCAGACAGATGCAATCACAGAAAAGAACAAACAGAACAATCACTGGAAAGAAATGACACAGGTAGTGGACTTTCACTGAGAAGAGTACCGCATAGATGGGAACAGACAAAAATAATGAATGGCGCAGAGAAAAACAGAGGGACTATGCTGCTGATAAATTTACAGTACTGACTGTAGGAGAAGTAGTTGTAGAGCGGCCCGGTGAATCCATCCTGGGATGCAGAATCTTTGAGGGATGAGAGGAGAGGTTCCAGTTCTTCTGGGGTGTACAGACCTGGAACTTCACCTGAAACACACACAAGGAAATTATGAGTGTTCCCTACACATTTACTTCTATCAGAGGAAACAAAATAAGAAAATATGATGGCAAGAGAGCATTAAAAACTGCGACCTATGATTGGAGTAGGGCCGTAATTCTGCTGTGTAATTCTGGCCGCACCAATGCATGGTTCATATTCAAATGCAGACTACGTATACTCGAAAACAAAACAAGTACTGTAATAGAAATGTGTCTAATACAGAGACATACAAAAACAATTCTAGGCACATACACAAACTGAGGCCCTTTGTTGACCAAGAAATAATGAATGGTAGAATAAAAAATAAAAATAATTTTAGGAAAGAGACTGGAGTCTTATCGTCACCTTGAGGTTGCCAGGCAACCAGCAAAGCCTCCAGCAAACCAGTGTGCTCAGTGAAGAAATAGTCCAGCACATAATCCCCCATAAAAAGCACAACTTGTCATTTTTACAAATTATATACGATCCAAGACATAGCAGCGAGCTCCATAATATATTATCTGGTTTGACCAAACTCAGTAAAATAGTTGGTGGTGTGTCCCATAAAGCGTCACATACTTCTCGCAGGTGATCGTACTTTGAGCACAAAGTTACAGGTTACAAAGTGCAATAACAGGCAGTGCCCAGTGGGAATGACTGACACCATTCATGTAATCATGTTTATGATTTGTGTAAAACTGTATACCCATGAGGACCACAAAGTCAGAAAAAAACACAATACATACCTGATGATAGTAGGCTGTTGACCATCTCTAAGAAAGCTAGATGAACAAACTGATAGTCTTCCAACAGTAAAACCACCTGTTGGCCCTCCAGACCTGCCAACTGCATCACCTATACATACAATACACACACATCACACATATACGTTTGATATAAACACGGTACACCATCAGTATATAGACACCAAAGTTCCTTCAAAAAATCTCTCAATTTAAATGTTACAGAAAAACAAATAAACTAAAATTAAAAAGTTTGTCAGTACAATGCAATGCTAATGCATTCTGCAAAAAGGGTTTAGTTTGGCACAATGTGAGCCGATAAAAGAAAACAATCCTTTCTTACCGACTTGAGATCATTGCTGAAATTCTTTAGAGTGTAACCACGGGTGATTTTGGGCGTGAACAATGTATATCCATGCATGTGTGACACCAGGCATGTGGCTGTGTGCCGACCCACTCCACTGCAGCCCGCCAAAAGGAGAGAGCCACCCGGTCTGCTCAGGACCCGATCCACTCTGGACACAAAGTCGCACACTTCCCAGAATAGAAGAAGATCCAGCTCCCTGTTATCACGACTGTACAGCACTACTCCCTAGAGGAGGTAAAAGGAGGAACACACAGGTGGGGAGGTGCACCACAGACATTCCAACAAATACAGTGAAATGAAAGTAAGAACACCAAGACAAAAGAAAACAAACACAACATGAAGAAGACACAAAGGTGAGAGTAGCACAATGTAAGCAGCATTTCAACGTACTTGTACTTATTATGCTTAAGTAAATAACGTAGATATATCTAATTACTGTACCACTGTAAATAAATACATATGTATGTGTGCATATTTATCCAACATGCCTGACGACACACACACCAGACAACAGGTTTTTTACCTTCTGTATAACTTGTTTTAGGTCAGCCAAATCCAGACGTCCCAGTTGTTTACCATGAGGAGGTAGAGACTGGCCTGGAGCCATTACAGCCCCTTCAGAGGCTCCCCATGTCACATAGAAACCATCTGCATGCAGGGGAAATATTGCACACTGTTGGTAACACATTCGCATATGTGCACAACAAATGACAGAGTAGAGGGTGTCTATAAGTAAGACAAAATACACACAAAAAAGAGCACTGCAAAGGCATTGCACAAAAATGAACTAATACAAGTCAAATATATGAAAAAATTTGATAAAATGTGTGCTTAATGTTCAGTCTGCGCATTCTGATGTGTTTTCTAATCCCACAGCTAACATACCAGATGCTGTAGAGAAGCAGGCAGGTGTTTGTTTTGCCGGTGGGCTGCACGTTTGGCCACAGTTTAGAAGAGGCATTTCTTACTAAGGCTACAAAGTACCAGCCGCTAGCTGAGGCTCTCAGAGCTTAGATATACATGCAGGTTGCGGGATGTTCAAGAAAAAAGCTATTACACTTGCAAGGTACTGCTCTATTTCTGCAATCATTGCCTGGTGCCACATTCTGGGATATTGCAGTTTCCTGTCTGTTAGTCACTGAACACTGGTGTTATGTGTATGCTCCTCCAATGATATTAAGTTTACACTTTTTTTATGAGTTGGTTCTTTGTACGACACTATAGCTGGAAGCACAGTTTGGATGTGCCGATGTGATGAAAAGAATCGATCCTTTAGGCCTCTGCCTCTGTGGTGTCTTTAGTCTGACTGCCAGCACTATTTGTTCAGCAGCCAGGACCAGCTCTTGATCATTACACCTCTCTGAGTTGAGTCAGCTTTCTTTGTATTTTTTTTGTACTAGCTTCCAATATTAGTTTTCATTAACAAAATTGGCTATGGCTTGGATTTGCTTTTACTTGCCAAGTGTTTCTAGTGTGTACATTTATATTTAAAGAGGATGGGATATTTATTTATCTTATACTCTGGTCCCTTAAGTAGACTTCCTGTATAGTGTGGGCAACACTAGACATCATTGTGATATAGTTCTTAATTCATGTGTGACTTTGTTATTATTTATTTCACACTAGGAGTTGGTAGGAAAGTATAGCATTGGAGTCTTGCCAGTTCCAGCAAAGATTTAAAACTAGTTGCCAATATTTCACTCCTGCAATTACCAAGAAATTCAAATGTTATTACCTGAAGGTGACACTATGTTCTTGATCACTGAAACATTTTATTAATGTCATGCTATTTTAAAATAAGAGGAGGCCACTTGCTGAGAAACTGTCATAAAAATTGCTTACATTCAGGCATAAGTAGCAACCTCAAAATGTTTGAATGCATGAAATGCATCAAGTAGTCAATCTGTAACAGTGTTTTCCTGTTTTCCTTAATGGATGAATCCATCTGAGCCTGCAAACTGTTGTTTTGTACGCTGTATATGTATGATCTGAATGAAGGTGCATGTCAGCAAGAAGAGAGCTATTTCATACCAGTCATGTTGTCTAAAGCGTCAGAGCTCCAGTCTCCACATATGATGGAGGAGAGGATGTTATCAAAGGTGTGAAGGTCTTTGGAGGCAACAAGCCGGTCTCTGAACAGCCTCCTGGCCTCGTATGCTACCACCTCCAACACACTGTCTGTCACATTAGATTGAGCTAAAAAGTAATAAATGAGAAAAACAAACACATATTTGGATTAATACCCAATAAGAGCCAATACTAATAATTGCTTAACACGATGAGATGACATTTGACTATTTCAGTTTAATTTCAGTGATTCATCTCCAAAAGGACATTTTTTCGACTTCTCACTTACACCGTAACACATACAATGGGTATTTTGTAGTCAGCGTATATATGTCATGCAATACTTTGTTTGTAAGTTTAAAAAAGTACAGTCAATAGCACAGCAGTTACAGTATGACTCAATATGAGTCAAAGGGGTGTTTTTGGCAGTAACAGACATGACTAAAGTACCTCCCAAAGGTAAGATTCATTTTACTAAATTCCCCTAAGAGTCAGCAGAGTGCTACTAGGTTAAAAGGGGGAACCTATAGGGACAAGCCAGAACTGTCCTCAACAGTGTCTGTCACATTGTATTGAAAGAGCTGAAGAAGACAGTCAAACTGAGACACAGTTGACACTCCAGGGTTTTCCTGGCACATTAAATACAACACTTAAAGTGCCAAGTTGTCATGCTAAACATTTTCTATGCCTATGGCTTTCAAATGATTTCCCTGCCCCAAGTCTACCTCAGTGGTACTTCTAAAATCAAAGCCAATAAAGGCAATATTTCTGGATTATTTTTTTTGTCAGTTACTGATATTGATATTTGATAGTTAAAAACATGTGTTAGAAGTATCTGTTTAAACACAAAAATCAACAATTTAGATAATAATCCCTTAAGTTTGGTTATTAAAGAATGGTTATCAGGTTTGAAAAACCTGTCCATATTCTTTTGTGAACAACCCATGTAAAGGCAACACTGATTCTAAATGACCACTCAAAATATCAGGTTTAATTTTTGTGTTGAGTTGAATTTCAACTCATCACAAAAATTAAACGTGCAATATTTTTCACTTGAGGGCAGTAGAAACAAGTTGCAAACACAGCATTGATATATCATTATCTTTTAAGATCATATGGCAAAATTGTTTGCCAACAGTTTATGATTGCACTTGCCTATTTATACATCAAACAGATACCGAACATTAGAATTAATTTGAAGTCGTGTTTGTGTCCACCTAATGAATGAAGTCCAATATTCACCTTCTTATTTAGCTCTGTTTTTGGTCTCCACCATCTCCTGAGGGAAATGTCTGGCTCTTTTGCTACTAAATATTCACCAGCAAGACTTTGTCTGCCGTTTGGTGCTGAGGAGGTAGTGTACTAACAGTTTTTAGGGCTTTGTTGCTGCCAAAAAACTGCACTAGGAGCACAGTGATAATGAACCAAAACAGTAAATTTACTTAAATTTAAGTTTAAAAACCACGCCGCTAAATAATGAGCTGAAACTTGCTATAAAGCTGAGTGGAGCATCAAATTCAGGTGACTATTCTCTGTAGGTTCCTTCTTTCACTGTCACATTGTTTTCACATTGCCAGTTAATACATTGTTATTGCAAAATATCAATTATAGTTTTAAACTTCAAACAACAGAATTAGGGAAGTTGACACTACAGTATCAAAATTACATTCTGTCATTGTTATATTCATTGTGATCACATGTACAGTCAAACTCACAAACATGAACGCAGTCACAGAATTAACATGAAAAGAGGGGGGTTTACATACCAAAAAGAAGGTAAGCAGCGAGCAGAAGATAAAGAGGGAGGAAGAGGTAAGAGCAAGTTAAAAAATGATGAGCACGGGAAAAGAGAAGTTTGTCCACTGACGTGTGTAATTAAAATAAATGATTGGACTCACTATCACAGCAGGAACACATTGCAGTAGGAGTGAAAGAGTGACAGAGGGAAAGATGAAAGGACAGCAAAGGAGAGGGTGATAAAGAGGGGAGACAGACGAGTGACAGAGAGGAAGTGAGGAAATAGGAGAGAGGAGGCAGTAAGAGAAAGATCGAATGAAGAAAAGAGTAAGAGTTGGAAACAGTGGCTCTGAGAAAAAATAATACTGACAAGGAACTAAGCCATCTGGAGCAGGCTTTTTGATTCTGGCATCAAAACTGACTGAGTTACTAATGCTTTATGTTTCTCAGTGGCAGCAAAATTATTCTATGTGAGGACTCTAAGGAATTAATAGAAAACCAGCCGATCATCAAGTTCAACTTTCTGTTTTTGTTTGCATACAGCAGCACATCTGAAATTGTGTAAAAAAAAGTCTCTTATGCGCCATGGGTCTGATTCTTGAGGGTTCCTACATTACAAAAGTAAAAAAAAAAAAAATAAAAACTTCTTCTGAGTCTGGGCCTCAATGGAGGCTTAAAGTTTTTTACTTGTTTTGTAACTTAGAGAAAGTCTGAGTGTACCTAATTATTACATCGAATCTTACACACACATATAAATATGTGTGCATTCTTGCATGTGTGTTTGGTTACCTGCAGTGAGGTCATATCGAAGCAGGCTGAGAACCCATTCAGTGAGGATGCAGGGGGTAAATAGGTAGTGGCTGTGGTCATCGACTGTAAACTTGGCTTTCACCTGAGAGTAAAGACATACAGGGAGATGGGTGATACATACATATGACAAAATTCATTAGAAATTCATTGACTATATGCTGAATTGATGGTCGAATTTACAGTAATTCAACAATGCAAGTGCCATTATATTTATGTTTTATCAACATAAAATGTGACACAGATATTTAACCTCTAAAAGCACAATTTGTGTTCAGAGAGGCAATTTGGAACACACGGTATGGGGCTTCATTTACTGATAGCCTGCTCCTGTACAGTTTCCTAGAGACAATAAACAACTCTCCTGTAGGACCCCACTCTGGCTTTTCAAAATGCATCACATAAGACTAGGTTTTCAATGGCACAATTAAGTTTTGTTGAAATACTGCAATATAATCAACAGCTCGGGAATGTTTAACAACAAACCTTTACATACAGTACGATGTTAAATGGCAGAAGACCCCTGAGAGACAACAAGTGTATCCAATTATTACTTGAAAATGTCACATCATTAAGTATGTGACACTTGTGACAATAATTAAGTGTGATCCACAGTGAGATGCTGAACAGAATCTCATGAGGTTAAATAAAGGAGCCAGACGTGCTTATGTAATTGTTTTCTGTCAACTGTAAATGTACAAAGTTTATCCTGATGTTTTCAACACCTACACAAAATCACAACAACTAATCTCATTCCACAGTCGCATGCTATACATAAGATCCTCTATATTATATATACTTGTTCTATAAACTCTAGACTTGCACTTTCTAAAACACTGCTAGGCACTCAACCAAAACCCATGAATTCAAAGAACGGCTATTTGTTTTTAAGGCAAGGCTGTGTGGTGTTGTTGTGGTGCAAATGGATGTGATTGTAGATTTCTTCCTGATCACGTTCATCAGTCAGTGTTCAGCATGTGTGTGCTTCTCTTCTGCTAAGGAACAACGGTGGATTTAATGTGGAATCACTCAAATTCCAATCAGAGTCTTCAATGATAAAGGCTACATTGTTACAAATGTGAACCTGAATGAACATCCTGTTCAAGTCGATACCTGTTCATAGAGCTGCACAAGAGAACCAGCCAGCTGGTGTGTTTTCCCTGTGCTGGCCCAGGATGCCTGGCTGCCCAGGCTATGCTGGAGAACTGGCTGCAGGTATGCTGAGTAGATAGTCTGCAGCTGCTCCCTGTCTGGATAGCTAAAGGCAGAGGCAAACAGGCAGAGAGACAAATGGATGTAGGAAAATAAAAAGAGAAGGGATCATTGTCAGAGTTAGAGTGAGAGTGACAGCAAAGCAGAGAAACAGAGAGAGTTGAGGGATGACAGAATTTAGAGGGCATGTATGCAAATGCATGTTTATTGCAGGCTGTTTGGAAATGTGTTGAGTTCATTTGCATTATACTTACTCTATAGTGCAGATGCGGACTATAGATGAGAAGCGGGAGGTGAGTGAATGGCTGCCGACCGCACCCCCTGTTGACATGGAGGCCACCACCTGGA